>OZ020309.1:8887280-9336368 GCA_963971305.1 Arcuatula senhousia | reverse complement strand
GTGTTCTTAAGGAACAGACCTCATTTATCTTAAAATAATTAGAAGTAAATCTATTATTCTTACAACAATCACTCCATTTCCAAATGTGGTAATTAAGAAATCCAAATACAGGAACAGAGCACAAAAGCAATAGGACACAAAATGACTTCATCCTTATAGTGTATGAAAGACTGTATTTTTTGCACACGGCAATGCTGGAAGGTTAGATACTATCTCTTATCTTGTTTTGGGATGATATCAATTCCATGATTGAGTTCAACACATATTTTTCTTATCAATATTTATGGTGACGAAATACAAAATTCTGAGACAAAAAGTAGAGCCAAACGTTAGACATAGTTACACACCATTGTCAAAATAAGATGGGACTGATTTTTCTAAAACTTATCTTTACCGAAACAGTAGGCTACAGTCGGGATTTAAAGCATTCATTATGCTTAACATACATTAAGCATGAAACATATGCATCATGCTTAGCATAACTTAAACATCTGAAAAAGGCATTGCATTCTTTAAGCATTAAAAGAATGCATTATGCCGAACATACCTAAAGCATTAGAAGCATGTAATATGCTAAACATATCTTCAGCATAATCATTTGAAGCAAGCATTTTGCTGAATAAACCTTAAGCATCATAAACATACATTATGCTGAACATACCTTAAATATCAGAAGCATGCAGAATATTGAATTTACTTTAAGCATCAGAATCGAGCATTACGCTGAACATATGAGCATCAGAATCAAGCAATATGCTGACCATACCTTAAACATCAGAAGCAAGCATTATGCTGAACATATCTTAAGCATATGAAGCATGCATTATGCTGAACATTAGAATCAAGCAATATGCCGAACATATCTTAAGCATCAGAATCAAGCAATATGCTGACCATACCTTAAACATCAGAAACAAGCATTATGCTGAACATATCTTAAGCATATGAAGCATGTATTATGCTGAACATATCTTAAGCATACGAAACAAGCATATTGCTGAACATACCTTAAACATTAGAATCAAACAATATGCTGAACCTATCTCAAGCATCAGAAGCTTACATTATGCTGAATATATCTTAAACATCAGAAGCAAGCATTATGCTGAACATATCTTAAGCACATGATGAACATACCTTAAACATTAGAATCAAGCAATATGCTGATCACATATCATGAGCATCAGAATCAAGCAATATGCTGACCATACCTTAAACATCAGAAGCAAGCATTATGCTGAACATATCTTAAGCATATGAAGTATGCATGCATTATGCTAAACATACCTTATAACGTTAAAGTCAAGCAATATGCTGAACATATCTCAAGCATCAGAAGCTTACATTATGCTGAACATATCTCAAGCATCAGAAGCTTACATTATGCTGAACATACCTTAAATATCAGAATCAAGCAACATATTGAACATACCTTAAGCATCAGAAGTACATACCTTAAACATCAGAATCAAGCATTATGCTAAACATATCTCTAGCATTAGATTAATAGAAGCATACATTTAGCTGGACATACCTTAAGCATCAGAAGCATGCATTTTGCTGAACTACCTTCAATACCAGAATGACATATTATGCTGAACAAAACATAAGCATCAGAATCATGCTGGACATACCTTAAGTATCAGAAGCATGAATTATGCTTATAACTACCTTCAATACCAGAATCATGCTTAGCATTCCTTAAACATCAGATTCATGCATCAGGCTTATATAGCATTCCTAGATACACCAATTATACGAATATTTAGTTAATGTGGCATATGCCAGTCAGCTGAAATTGACTAACACAATTACTGATGCTTTTATTTGGATCATAGCTTTCTGGACAGTGGATAGGACATTTTACAAGACAGCCAGAAAGGCTAGTTTATTCAAGAGAAATTTAATAAGAATAAAACCAATATAACTGTGGAAATTCAGGATTTTAACGTTTTTTAACTCCATTATTTTACTGGGAGAGCTGAATTAAGTATTTGTTAATTAACAGGGGTGTGGGATGAGACCATTTCCTATTCACCCCCTTCCTGAGAAAAATCAAAAGCTCATTATTCATATTTCTGTATACTGTACAAGCTTGATATTGGACATACCTAGTTCCCTCATTTTATAGTAGCCTCTCAACTTTTGGCTATACCCTCTGACGAGTCTTCAATAGAAAAGACATGTGCCAGTCATATTTTGAATAGTTTTTACTTTGTGGTAACTTGATTTCCAAAGTCTGATAACAATTCACAAGACCATTGGAAGGGGGCGCATTGTTTGCTTTGCACACCGTTTTGCAAAAAATAATGAAAAACTCTTAGGAATGCACCAAAATGGGTCCAATTTTAATTTTTTTTCTCCAGCTGGGAGGCAGGTCCCCTTCCAGATCAACCCCTGCACACCTCTAGCCAAAAAGATGGCAACAACACCGAGTTGGTTTCCTTTAAAAAATATTTGTAATGTTCTAAAAATTATTTCAAAACTGTATTAAAAAGGTATCAAAAGGGAAATTGAAATGTTCATCACAGATCAAATAAAACAGAAACCAATTTAATGAGTAACCATAAAATTTTAAACAAGAGGCTCCCAGGAGCCTGAATGGCCCTCTCACCTGACTTATGTGCCTGAACTATACTATAAGCCATTAGGCAAAATCTATTTGACATTGAAAGGATCATAAGTTTAATAAGGGGTCATCAGACAATATGATTAAGGTTAGCTTAAAACTAAACTATTATGTATTGGCTTTGAGAAGAACATGTATTATAATTTTGATAATTGTGTCATGTGAGTACAAATAAACTAAGCAAACTCTTACTATTCATTGTATTTTATTATGTAATGGAAAAACAGACAGTGTCCTGAAAGACTTTGGCAAGATTGATATGTATCTAAATACTCTTATTAAAAGTTACAGTGCTATATTCTTAAAAGAAGACACTAAACCTCATGCACAGACATACTTACAAACAAGAAAGGCTGATTCATAACAAAATACATTTTGATAAAACAAAAGAATCACAGACTATGCATCTATAGTCCTTTTTAGAAAGTATTTTCCGGACGTGCAGACCTGAGAAATATTTTACTTATGCACTACAGGTTAACGACTTCCGGGTAGGCCTCTCCATTGAAAATCTGTTGAAATTAACTAAATTCGTCAACTTGTTAAAACATTTTAAATCTGATTGCCAAAGTCTAAAATTACTAAAACATACGTTAACATCCAAGACTTCACTCCAAACCAGTTTATTTGAACCGGGAATGGGAAATTACGCCAAAATCGGATAGGGATAAATTGATGTTTTACCTAAGCTCAACGTTGTTTACACCATGAGGCCGACCCACAAAGGGAAACTACTCTTGCAAAAATGAAAACAAAAGAATCGGAATCGGAATTCCGGGTGACTTTTTGAAAAGGGCTATATAATGATTGAGAATATTTTATTCTTTAGACAATAATCCACAATCCATTAACAAAATAATAATGAAATAAGAAATACTATTATCATGTTAACTTTTTTCTCTACATTATGATGAGAGTGCAAAAGTTCATACTTGTATATTTTGTTCTCTTAATGTTTTAACACATCCTAATGCACTTCTGTTCTCCTAAAGTTTTCAAATTTCTTAATGTTCAAAATATTTATAATTGCAAAATGTTGCAAATCTAAAGCCCTTTTCAAACACTCATCTGGAATTACTATTTCATTTAAAAAAAAATCATTTCTGCAAGAGTAGTTTCCCTTTGCGGGTTGGCCACATGAAATGAACAACATTGAGATTAGGAAAACATCAATATATTCCTATTTGTTTTTGGCCTTATTTTCCCTTCCTGATTCAAATACTGTGGTTTCATTATTATTCGTGGGGTACCAAATTTCGTGGTTTTTGTGGCTAACAGCCAACGACGAAAATAAGAATCCAATGAAGTGTTATTTTTTCATTGATTTCTATGAGCAACATGAACAAACCACTAAATTAAGAATTCAACCAAATGTTCTTGTTGGGTAAACCACGAAAAATTGATACCGACGAAAATAAATGAATCCACAGTAAACTGGTTTGGAGTCTAAGAATGCTAACGAGTGTTTTAGTAGTTTAAAACTTCAGTAGTGATTAAAAACTCTTTAAGGTCTCTAACAAGTTTATGATGTTTAGCTAATTTTAACAGATTTAAATCGTGAGGCGACCCAGAAGTTGTAAACCTGTAGTGCATAATTAAAATATTTTATAGGTGTGCATGTCTGAAAAGGTATTCAATTCAAATTTCAATTAAATCTATTATCTTTATAAAATGATCATCATTTGGCACAATGGAAAAAAAACAATACTAACTACAATATCACAAAAGTTCTATCACAGATGTTTCAATAAATAAATAAATATTATGCTGTAACAAAAATAAAATTATCACTTCATAAAAATAAAAATATAGAAAAAACATGAATTATCTCCCTTACAATGTTGACCAAACTAAATAAATTTCGTTAATGTATTGAAACATCATGAGTGAATAAATTTATAATAAAATACATATGAGACAATGACCCCGATTTTAAATGATATAAATATTAACATACTTTCAATGATCTATTTTTTCATAAATTAAATTCATAAATTCATTAGCAAGGAATTTTCTCTTAGAAACCTATTTACATAACCAAAATAGTCACTTTTTGTCACAAATTCATAAGGAAAGAATTTTCTCTCATATATCTTTACTTTACCATAATAAATAGGCCGTGGCTATTTTGCCGTAACCAGCAAAATAGTCTCCCAGGCTATTTTGCCGTAATTGTTAAAATCTATTAATTAACACAGGTATCACGGCCTTAACTCGACTAATTAGGGATGACTTGTACATGGAGATAATTAAGAAAAAAAAAGATCTTTTGGTAAATCAGTGCTATTATAGTTTGATGGTGTTTGATATTTTGTTGGTTGCATTTGAAAGTTAATATTTAATTTTAAAAATAAGATTCTGAAAAATTATTCGATCTAAATATTTTTGTTCTTTTTCATCCAAGAAAATTAAAACGTAGATAAAATGTCTCAACTTTCTTTAAAACAATTGAATTGACTGAATCTCAGAAGTATATGGTTGAGATCTCTCATTATATTTTGAGTTTTTAAATATAAAAATAATTGTGGCTACCAACCATTAAGCAGTTTGATAAAAAGCTGAAAAAGACGAAACTTCTTGAAATCGTAACACCGTTTGGCCCTTGTACAATCTTGATTGACAAGCACTTAATTCCTGAGGACGTATTTAAATTTTGGTTCATCCTATATTTTGCTATATAGAATATGTATCTATATACATTCAAAAAAATTGCAATTTACTTTAAAAAAATATTTGAATATTTCTTAAACTGAGATTTTCTATTTTTTCTGAAATAAAATTAAGGCATAACAATTATATGCAATATCATTTTAAATTCATATTTCCCTGTTAATAATCTAGTTTTTCTGTACCCGCAATGTAATTGGCTGTTTGAGAATAAAGCTATATAATGAATATAGAAATAATTTGTTCCACTCGATATTTTGTTAATTAAGTGTACAACATAATAAAACATGATCTGTTACGGCAAAATAGCCTGTGGGACTATTTTGCCGGTTACGGCAGAATAGCCACCGCCTAATAAATAAATAAAATGTATATGTCAATCAATGAGAATCTGGTGCCTGAAAATCTAAGATTCTAATTCTGTCTTTAAGTCCACCAACAATTCGTAACTCGTCAAACTTAATAGCCTTGACCGTTCCTCCATCTTTACTTAACTTTAATGTTTGTATACTGTCTGATCTGAAGTGAAATAAGATAATTATGAGACAATTCACAACAACTGCCATGACTAATGATCATCAATATTTAAAATGTTCCGAGGTTAAATGTTTTATCTATTTTATACTTGGGCAGGCTCAGTAGTTGGTTGAATATAGAGATCACCGAAAACACTGGGCACCACCTCCTGTTAACAAAATATTTGTAAATGCCACTGATAGCAAAATAAACCGAAAAGCCAACCTATAAATTGCACATTTAACAACAAAGTGTGCCTTAATAATATAGGTTTCTGAGAGAAGCTTGACAGAAATGTTAGTTCCAGTTGATATAATAAAAACAAAGTGTTTTTAATCTCTTTCACAGGATATCTTGAATAAATTCCAATTCATTATCCTGAGTTTTAAAGTTTTCATAAGCAGTTTAAGAATGAACCATATTTAAATAATCTCTTACTTTTTAGTGTCCCAGATTTTGACCAGTCCACCTTGTCCTGAGCTAATTATAGTTCCTGTCGCCTTGACAGGGTCATTAATCTTTAACTGAATTGCTTCAATTCTAAAAAAATATTCACAAAACTTGAATTTTCTTATAGTTTTCTTGGAATTTAAGATTAAGCCAGTAATAACCATTCTTACAACTGATAAAATCTTTATTCTTATTGTGGCTTGCGAATCATGGTATCTTTATTTGCACATGCACACAATATAATTGATTATTAACATGCATTTTTATAGTAAGACATTACTTTAAATTATCAGTAATTTATTATTTTGAAATGAAACTAATTTAATTTATAATACATGCATTTATGCATGAACTTTGAAAGTATTACATCAATAATTTCTTTCCTGTTCATGGAAACTTTTGACACATGTACATTATCCCGCAGCATTATCCGTATCCATATTTCTTTACCTTTTATCATGTTCATGGTAACTTTTGATGAGTTTTCCCGTCTCCCTGTGTAGACAGACGACATTATCGTATCCGGCAGCGATGAGCCCTTTACTGTAGCTGACGGCCATTACAGAGGTAGTATTACTGACCCAGATTGTCTTCCTTAGTTGTCCTGTTTCCATCTCCCAGATCTTAACAGACTAAAAAACAATTTTGAGAAATTTAAGTCTTACTTGTATGTTGGCAAAAAAAACCTAAATTAAGTAGAGCTACAGTCTTTAAGGTGGCTCCCGCAGGGTTAAATACGACCTGCGACCTGAGGGTTGTTTAAGGGTGACTTCCGGCCTACATTACATAAAATCGACCTATACCAAAAAACGACCTGCGAACTCCGCCAAAATATGCCTTTTAAAAGCGACCTTGGGACCTCAGGCCCCTTTTAAAAGCGACCTTGCAACCTGAGGGGGGTACCCTGCGGGAGCCCCTTTACGATATACCTTTGTTTCCTGCAGTTCAAAGTATTTAGTAAACAGAAATACACAATATAGTTTATTAAGATGAAGCTACATGCACATTATCGAAAGATTGAAGCATGAACTTGTTCATAAAATGATGACAAAGAATTAAATGTTCAACGAACTGCTCATCTAAAGAATACATAATCCATCCTCATTAATGACATGTGATCAATATCAACCAATGAAATAGATTGTTACATACCCTGTCAGCAGACCTAGTGATAACCAATGAACCATCGTAACTTGACGTGATAGAGACTAACCAATCAGAAGCATTGTTACATACCCTGTCAGCAGACCCTGTTATAACCAATGAACCATCCTCACTCAGATCCACTGCAAAAATAGCCTTGGTGTGACCCGTTAATGTCCGCAGCAGTAAACATCTGGATATGTCCCAGATTTTGGCCTGAAAAAAGCATGTTATAAAAAAATCAAATTAAAGTCTTTGAAAATGATTGGTAAATGCAGGTCGAAAGATCACATTTTGCTTTAGAGTTTTTGGAATCAAAGTTATTATCTTTGCATCATTTTAGATTATCAAAATAATGAACAAAATATTCAAGTCTAATAGTTTACTCTTGACTCATGCATGTTTGTCTTAAAATTGCCCAAAAAAAAGTTCAGAAATATCAAAGAAATCAATTACACAATTTCTGGTTCAAGTGACTCGTGTGTGCTTGCAAAAAAAAAGGTATAACCTATGAACTCTGCCCGTTTTGTCTGAGTCCTAAGGGCTGTTCCATTTAAATTTACGTTGGATGGGGAGATGCAGTTTTTTTATTTTACTGTTGGTGGGGGGGGGTGGGGGTTTAAATGCATTTTTTGTGGATGTGTAATGATTTTTTTATATTGGTGTGGGGGGGGGGGTCTTGAACAAAGTGCTTCCCCCTTCCCCCACATCAATATAAATGGAACAGCCCTTAGACTATAGTACTTACAGTTTTATCTTGAGAAACACTGACTAGAGTTTTTTCATATCTGACCATTGCCCATATTGGCCCTTCATGAGCTGATATAGATCGGGCCATCTTTCTCTCTTTTACATTCCATATCTGTACAAATGAACAATTTCATTTGAATTAACTTCTGAATTAACTTTTTAAATCAATGCTTAACAAAGATATACTAAATGCTTGTGCGTCTCTGGCAATTAATTCTAGAAACCTATGAAATAGATCATTTATTTGGTATATGTAAATTTTTTCAAATTGAATAACTGATTTTGAAAAGATATGGAGTAAATGAACATGAGACCAAAACACATATGTTAACTCCAACTGCATTTTTTCTTATTGATAACAATAAGTTGCAACAGAAAAAGAAAGTGAAAACTATTTGGCTGTCAAATATTTTCAAGGTCATTGATATTAGTGAGGTCTTTGACCAATCAACTAGATAACATACCTTAAGTGTACCATCATGAGAGCCACTGAGTATCAGATTTGGAGTAAAGAAACTGAGACACCATACTCCCCCATGGTGCCCCTCAAAAGTATGGAAACATTTTCCGGTCTTGATATCCCAGATTTTAATGGTCTTGTCCTGACTTCCACTGACAAGGATATGTCTGTCAAAAATCACAGACTCCACCCTGAAATTAGACATGTAACTTATCATTTACCCCTTACTAAGACATGCTATTTTTGTTACATTCTTGAAATGAGAAAAACCACCTGCAGTTTAAAAAATACCCCTTTCAGACAAAGCTGCAAAATTACAACAAAAAGCCAAGGAAATAGGTTTTTTTAAATGTGTCTTCAAATTTTACAACTCGTGGGCAATGAAAAAAATCTCCACTATATAAGTAAGTATACATATATGAAAGAGAGGTAATGTGTTAATTTTTTTTTCTTTCTTTCATATTACACTTTTAACTTTTAACTCTATGAATAACTTTAAAATTACAGAACTGAAAATTAAATTTTAATCAATTTAAATTAAGCAAAGAAATTTACAGCTTGTCATAACAGTAAATATGAACTTCAATTGTATTATCAAACATCTATGTTATTAAGGCAAAATAAGAAAAAATAATATATAAAGTGACATTATACATCTACATATCTACTTGTGAAAAATGTAAAAAAATTAAAAAAAAAAATCAATAATAATAAATAAAAAACAAAGAAGAAAGTGAGTATTTATACCCCAGTGAATCATCTCCATCCCTGTAAATGGAATATCAAACAATGATTAAGAATTATAATTTTATCATCAACTCTAGAATATGATACTCATAACATTCAACAACACTAATCATGAAAAAAAATGCAAGATTTTTTCCAAGTCCTAATAATAGAGCATTTAATGGGACATTAAATGATACCCAGCCACTATATTCATCAGTAGTAAAAAACATTTGTATATATATACTATACATTCACCCTGTATATATATAGAGAGAAATGAGTTATCATTCTTGAACCAAAAATTAATTGGCAAAACTTCAATAATATTTTCAGAAAATTGAACTTGATCTGTATTTTATTGTACTTAACAGCTGCGAAAAATATCACTTAAATCCCTTGATCCCTTTCAATTATCACCTGGAAACCTTTGGGGGGGACGGAAACCGAATGAAACAGTGGGTATAACATAATACCTCGCCACTTAATGTGGCAGGGTTTGAAAATGTGGGAGATTATACAAAAATCATGATGACACTGATTTGTTGAAGAAAGGTTCACTGCATGACAAAATGCTTAATTCAACTTGAATAAGTCCCATATTTCCTATTAATTTCAGCCATATGTATTTTAAATTCTTATTCCAGAATCAAGCAAAATTTCCTAGTTTTTACCAATTATCTGAAAAAATGAAAATTTTCAGCAATTATATGAATAGTGGGTTTAATAAATTAATTAAACTTACGGAGCTGTATTCCCTTTGAAATCTAGAGTCCGGTATTTTCCTGTCTTCCAATTTTGTTCTAATACAACATTTTCAACGTAAATCCTTTTCCATGACGGTTCAGCGGGTATCGTCACTTTTATTGTAACCTCGTCACATTTCCATTTCCACAATGTATTATGGGTAGCTAGACGGTACCATGACTTGCTCACCTAGAAAATACATTTTAAAAATGTCCCATTAAATTATTCTCAAGCTTTATATTTACTTTTTGAGAAAATCTTGGTATAAAATTTAATACCAATAAGATGATTCTGGACTTTATTTCATAAAGGAAATAAATAATGTTTATTCTAAAAGCAAGGATATCAAGTTTATTTAATCGGAGAGGTTAAAAATTCCACATTCATCAAGACTTCAGTTGAAGTTTTTTCTCTAAATTGTAAATTTATGACATCATACAAGGGGTTGCACTTAGTTGTGATACAGATACCCCAACTCAACTTTTCAGAAAACAGGAAGTATATGCACAACTGACCTTGAAAAGGAAGGCATTATACAACTTATTAAGCTTAAGTTGTATACCAAATTTGAAATAAATCCCTTCTGTAAAAGCTGAGAAATCTGCTACCTAAAAAATGTTTATTTTTTAGCCTGAAAAAAGTCTAAGTCTGCTCCAAAAACAGGAAGTAGATGTGGGACTGACCTGGACAGAGAGGCACGATACAACTCATCATGCTTAAGCTGTGTTCCATATTTGAAATCAATCCCTTCAGTAGAAGCTGAGAAATCTGTTACGAAAGTTTGTTAGGGAATAGCAGACAGAAAGACAGAAAAGGTGAAATGCAATATAGATCTGCCTAAATAATTTTTTTACCATTGCACATTTACAAAGCTCCTTAGGATCTAAGAAATTGAGTATATGTAGAACTATTTTCTCTGGCAGTAATGACAAAAAATCTCTGTGTTGACGTACCTAGAAAATAAAATATGTCTCTGTGTAGGATGTTTTTTTTTCATTGGTGACCATCACCTACCACAAAATCACAAATAGCAAATATTGGTAACTCATGAAAAACAAACCATAGCTTTAATATGTATTAATGAATTATATATTCTTATTCCCATTGTAGATTTTAAAACTGCTGCTGGTTCATGGAAATTGTGTCACATACACTTTTTTCCATAGTTCATTTTTATCTCATGAATAACAAAATTGCAATCATAAAAGTCAAAATACTAAAAGTGAATGCTAGCATTGTCCGAACTTATTTAGTGTAAACAGTATAGTTCATATCCAGAAAAGCCAAACACTAACCCAGCACACCATATGTTTGGCATTATTCAGGATTTGTTACTCGATCAAAATTGAACTTTGATGCAAAAGATTTGAATAAAATATCTCACACCGGTTTTGAGAAAATTGAAGTTGAAAATACATTGAATGCAATGGGAAACTGTCTGTTTGTACCTGGGTAGGTACAAATGGAACAATTGGGATAAGTCAAAAGATTTGGTGGTGTATAAAAATCTGGTACAGAATTGTTATTAGTAGATAGAATTAAATGAAATTTAGCAGTATGATTAATTAAAAACATATCAAAATTTCTCAGACAAAAATTTCGTGATATCATAAAAGGTGTGCTTGTAGTTTTAATTTTTCATGCAATGTCCATATTTGGAAATCTATGAATAAAAATAGTGATAACAAGCAAAATGGGACATCAACTTGACATTTTGCTGAATATTTTGGGTACTAGGAACCCATTCTATGGAATCGAAGCCAAAGGAAGGTTTTAAAGCAACAAACGAAAATTATAGCCATTTCCGGAGTAGAACTATTCTATTGAATAAACATGAATTATACACAATACATTGGTATAAGTATAGGGATTGGAAAATATGTGAATTATTTATATAATGCATCATCAGTTTTTAAACTTTTACACATCAGTTAGATCTTTACTTCTTAATGCATGAAAATAAAGTATACTCACAGCTAGAAAACTTGATATAAAATGATGCTGTCTTGGATCTAGTTTTAATATCAGTTTATGTAAAAATTCATTTCTTTTGACATCTGCAAATAGAACAAACCCTGGCATTTAATTCAAATTATTGTGATTTAAAAAAAAAATAATTTGAGTTATTCCCCCTCCATCATACTGTTTACGAGTCCATTTGAAATATTATAGACAACATTGATACTAGCTTTTTGTATATTAATTTTCCTTGTTAAATTTAATAAATAATTATGTAATACAATACATTTTTATCAATCAATCAATCAATCAATTCTTGAAAGTGAACCTAAAAATATATTTCATGATAAACATAAAGACTCTGTTATCAACCTGTAAGTCTCATTTGTTTAATACCAATCAAGGGCTGATCCAGAAGGGGAGTCCTGGCATTCTTTCTTTTCTTGAGAAGGAAATCTGTAGCTATTAAGATATAATTCTTTACAAGCTTCAATGACAAGGACTTGTTCCTGAGATTTGAGGTCAAGAGTCAAAGTGCGACCTGCTAGAAAAATCATGTCTAATTCTTCACCTGGTCACACTTTGACAATCGTCTCCAATTGCCAGGTACAAGTCCCAGTGTTTCAATGCTACAATTGAATCAACCCTTTTGTTATTTATATACAATTTACATCAACTTTTATGAAAAACCTTTGACCTTATAAAAAAAAAACTAATGGGTTAAATATACATTTGTAAATCAACCATTTTTTTTTTATAGTAAGTGGTACCATACTAATATATGTAAGACTTCAATGGCCAACCAACATATCAAGATACAAGTTTAAGTTGAATTTACTGTCCCATGAAATTCCCAGGTAACCTATTACCTGAGTGGCTATGTACTTCTGATGGAAAATAAAGAAGGAATGTGTCCATGGGACACGGATGCCCCACTGGCCCAAAAAAGAAAGTAGAAGTCTGACAGGTCTGAAAGTCACTAACAACGTACAGTTTGTCCTACTGAACTATCCTACTAAGTTTCAAATCATTCTCATGTATGGTTTCTGAGGAAAGATTGTTGAAGGAAATTTGTAGGGACGGACCAACATGAGTAAAACTCATGACATGTCATTGCTGGGGCATAAAAATCAAAGGTTTTCAATTAGGTCACATGATTCACATCTACATTCTCAAACCACCCAATCTCAAAAAATCTACGAATATACAAATGAATTAGATAGGTCAACGACTGTTTAAAGCCTGCACAATTTATCTCCTTCAATTAAATTTTAAACGTATTGACATTTCAGGCAATAGAAGGCACAAAATAAACAACACGGACCAAAAATCGTAAAGTTTTATTTATTTTTCTCCGTAATGGATTACATGGTAAATACTATTTTCTTGATATACCATGTAGACTATCAACTGTTTTGTGTTTGCATTTCTAGATTTATGTTTTGTAGACCCAATACTTCAACCCAGTGCAATTTGAAAATCTTCAAATCTTGATATTTATCAAAGGAGTTTATCAATTCATATTCAAGTCACTTAAACTGCATTAGGCAAATATAAGAATTTCATAAATATGAACTTTGATCTATAAAATATTAAATAAACATTGTAATACTGTATAATCATTTATTTTGGTGGGGATAAATTTCTGTGCTTCAGAGCACAAAACTGAATTGGAGGGGACAAATTTTTGTGGATATCTAATTTTGATATAAAATCATCAACAAAAAGTTCTTGATTCTTGGGGATTAAAGGACAAGGTACGGTAAGGCCTGTATTTGGCCCCCACTAAAACTGAAAAATAGGAAACTGATCTAGAGAAAAGTCCTTTTGTTATTTATTAAGTCAAATGAATGAAGAAGATAAAACAACTAAATTTATCAGAATTTTTCATGTTTATTATTTGAAATTGCTTGTCAAAACATGGTGAATATGTATGATTTCTTTCAAAATCGCGGAAAATGGACAATATTTGGGTTATATTTTGAATTTTTAGATGCCAGCGACTGCTTAGACCACAGTTATTGTTTATGAACTTTAATTTGCACTATAAAATGGTTATAAATCAGTTGAGAAATCCATGGTCTACGTTGTCGCTGGTCATTAAAAATAACAAAATAAGCATAAAAAATGACATATTTCGACGATTTTGATACTTTTGGACTACTTTAAGCCTCTATAAAATTGAAATTAGAGTAGATGATGGAAAATGTTTACCATTGTCAAAAAGTTTAATCATCTTACTTGAAACCTTAATGATATTTAAATCATTTACTTTGGATTTGATTTTCTTTAAATAGGGGGGCCAAATATGGCCCTTACTGTACCTTGTCCTTTCATGGATGGATTTCTCTTACCCAGGAAATAAACAAAATTAAATCCTTTCTGCTTCTACAGTATCATAAGATAGTATTGCAAAATGATCATACCCAAGTGCTTCACATGCTGCAACTTTACTGACTTACCCAACGATAAGTTTAATGTCCTCTAGACAATTTCCATTGATTGATTGATTGATTGAGTGTCCAACAATTTTTCAATCATAATTGGAATGAGTCATAAATTGAAGAGGAGAAGTTGAACATTTATTTCTCTCATTCATAGTATTGGTCAACATTTGGTTAAATTTGCGATGACCAGATGATCGTTTAATTTCCACATGGATATTAGATGTTTTTTTTCCAAAATTTCATTGAAATCAACATGTTCTTCTTCAGAAAAATTCATGGTTGATATGATTTCTCCACAAATTGAAAAATTTAAAAAGTAGAACCTAAATACACATCGACTAACCTGACCATAAGTTGGTATACCAATGAACAACAGTTGTGGCATTCGTACTGAGGTCAGCAATGTGGGCTGTTTCTGATTTGATCTGCAAAAATACAACACTCATTTATATTTAATGATCACCTTTGTTGTCATACATTAAAAGAAAAAACTTAAATGTGAAATTAACAATGGAAGCTCGATTAACACTAATTTTACGTTAATGTGTTTTGTTAAATTAATGTTAACAAAATTGCCTGTGTAGCTAGCTTATTCATATATGATAAAGAGATTTCTTTCTATTTTTCCAAAAGCGTCTCTGATGAGCCTTTTATAGACAAAATATCCGGTATCTGGCAGAATCTCAAATAGCTCACCAGCATTTTGTAGTATTGTCTTGCAAAACACTTTTTCCATCTTACCTTTTGAGGTTTGGCAGTGGAATCTGTATGACTTTCATTACAAGAGGACATTTCACTGTTGTCAACTCGACTACTGAAAACAGGAACACTTTGAGTGAGGCGCTCGTTCTGAATGTGTCGTCTGACAGGCATATCAACAAATCTGAAATGTTACAATAAACACAAAATATAGAGTTGAGAAATACAACTGTGGATTTATTTATTTTCATGTGAACCATTTTTTTTGGTTTGATGAAAAATAATCAGTTCATGGAGTCTTTGGTTCTAAAATCTGAAATATGCAGATCAATGTTAAATTTCCTTTTCGATGGGGATCAAATTTTGTTGGTCAAGACTACCCACATAAACCACAAAAATTGATACCCCACGAATATTAATGAAACCACAGTATTTGTAAATAACATAGGCAACAATTAGCAAAGCATGAGGTCTCTGGCCTTCTTGTAACCTTGACCTTTGAGCCACTACCTCAGAACCAACACACTTCTTCCCTACCTCGCAAGAATTTGTGTAAATTTCATTTATGAATTTTCTATCAAGGCCTTCAAAAGTTACGAATCAGAAACTCTTTTTTTTTGCTCAAGAAGAAAAGAAGTAAATTATATTATGTTTGCTGTGATTATTTTAAGTCCTTTGCCTTATAAATGTATAATCATGTTCAATTTATTGTGACAGAAGTAAAGGTATACCAAAGGGGTAATTCGAACATCCTTATCCGAAAAATCAAAGACAAAACCGGTAGACAAAAAATCATCACAACGGAACAACCACACATCAAACATGAAACTAAAATAACAACTAAACCACATTTAGCAACGTGAACTCAAGTTGAAACAAAAGTGAACTTAGGTGCTCCCCTTGATCAAAATTTTAAGCACAAGTAACTTACTCTTGTAATTTTTTTATTTTCTATTTTTAATGAAGGAATATTTCTATGAAGGAGCTATTCGAGAAAATATAAAATAAAAATGTCATTTAATTATGGAAAGTTGAAAAACAAGTAAACTAATTCTCTATATATTTTTTTCAAAATATAACTAAAGAAATTCTAAATGATAACGCATGCATAAATATATAGGACCTAAACTTATGTTAAAGGACCTATTTTGCCAACTGTGTTGAAATTGATTACTTCATGCCTTAAATGTTAGTAAAACTAATATTGAAGGAGTCAAAAAATAAATATTTAAAAGCAAATAAAAGAGAATACCCATAATCAAAAAGCTAATTTTCAATTTCATTTCCATTTCAAAAATTTTAATCAACACATGTACCGAAATTTTCTAATTTTTAATCTGACTTCTTTTCAAATATTTTTTTCTGATGTCGATTTAATGGTATTTGCAAACAATAAATGACTTAAATTCAATAAAATTATGACATTTAAATTGTACTTTAAATAAACAGTCAAACACTTTTGCATTAAAATAAAATATCATGAATGATGTTTAAAAGTATACAAACAACTACTTAAAAAGCTGTATTTTGTGGTTAAAATAGTGAAGAGGGTCCTTCTGTCGATAAGTACGAAATATACTGGGTCTTTTGTACGAGAATTTAGACCAGAGTTAAGGAGAACTTCCTGAAGTAAAAACGTCAATTCATTACTTGTACTAAGGTCAATTTTTGTGCATCCTGTTTCAAGTGGCTTTGACATTAAAGGGCCTATATATCTTTAAATTATATATTACATGCATAATAAAATAAATTACATTGAGATTCCAGCAAACAAACATCAAATTGTACATATATCCTACAAGGTAGTCACTTGTGTTGTCTATTTAAGAATAATATCATTTTAAAGAGCAAAGAACCTCAATGCAAAGTTTTGATTGAAGGAAAAGACATTAGTCTTAATACCTTTCTTCAAACTAAATAAATCATTTTTGAGTCTCCAGAAAAACTTATATGAATAGCAGAATACCATATACCATATAGATGTGTTGGAACATTTCATGTTTTTGTTTATTATATAAAAAAAAGAGTGATTTTATTTATGCGTAGAGTAATTTTCATGATTCCATGTGTTTGACTTTCTATTATTATTACTTGTAAAAACTACCGGTATCCATGTTTCATAGTTAAATCATAGAGAGAAAAAAACTTATACTGTACACAAATGTATACTGTTCACACAAAATGCTGATTTACAAACTAAAGGCACGTAAGATCTTTTACTGAATTTCTACGTGGAAAAATAGAGCCCAGCTCTTACTAGACCAAAAACTTTCTGCCTTTCTGAGGCCACTGGTTAGTAACCTATATTCATGATATATGGGCAAAAACTACTTATCTTATTATTCATTACAAACAACCTGGGACCTAAAAATAGTAAAGATATGTTTTAAAATTAACCTATCATGATTATCAAAAGCAACCTTGCTGTTTTTAATTTTTCACCCATTTCTGACAGATTGATGCCTTACCTATCTATGGCAGGACCATTATACAGTTCTTCCTTGCTTGTCTGCAGGAGTTTATATTTTCTGATACTTCGGTTAGAGCGCCGTTTTGGAGCTGTACATAGTTTGGGCAGACTTGCTTGAGATTTGGTTCCAACACTGAAAATAGTAATATTAATTAGATGAAGCTAGCCCTCAGGTTTGTTATATAATCAATCCTTGGTACTGTGATTGTTTTCAAAATTAGCAGAGGTCCAACAGGTCAGCTAGTATTAAACTGCATTTGGTCTTGTGAATTTTGGCAAATTTTGTAACATAATCTTTATAAAATATTTGAAATACTGAATTGGGACCTGTAAATCTAAAACCAAAATTCCTATGACTGGAAACGTACACATACTGTTATGCACTCAAAAGAACTACAATTATCTAAGTTGAAAAAATCCTGAATTATCTCCCCTTCCAAAATTAATTTTCATAAAATGTAAATGAAAAGGATTAAAAACATTAAAAAACCTTCCAAATTTCAAAAGCAAACTAATAAAAGGATAATTTGCAGCAAAGCAACGACAAATAAAAAGCTTCGCTGAGCGCAGCATGATACGACCGCAACATGTCGAACCCTGTACATTTGAGGCCCGATATGGAAAGTCAATTGCTTTGGACACATGCAGCCCATGGTGGACTGACAAAGTTTTTTGACACATGCAGCCTTTGGTGGACTTTCCACCAACATTTCACAAGGAATTAATTTTTTTCTCAAAAGCAGACCAAAAGAAATTACAATTACAAAAATACTACCCATTTTGGTCTTTAATTAGGGTATCCGCTACTTTTCCTTTTAGCCCCTTTTTGTCCCTAACAGCAATAAGGGGGAGGGGAGTGTCATAAATTTATTCCTCAAATCTGTAAAATCACTATTTGACAAGAAATATTTAGCAAAAGAAAATTTTGGAAATCAGACAATAAATCAAATAGTTTTGATTTTGGCCCTTTTTGGCCCCTAATTTGGTAATGAAAAAAGGGGAGGCTGCAATAATCAATCATTCAATTTGTATTGACTTCTTGACAAAACTTAACATGAAAAAAAAATTTCAAAATCGGACCAGAAATAAAAAAGTTGCATTTTTTGCCCCTTTTGGGCCCCAAATTTCTAAACAAATAAAGGAAGGACCTCCAAAAACAATCCCATACATCCTTTTATGATATGAAAAATTATTGTAAAATTTTATAGCATTTGGTAAACCAGAACAAAAGTTATTGTGGGAACAGACAAAAAAGTAGCATTTTCTGCCCTTTTTGGGCCCCTAATTTCTGAACAAAAAATGGGGGGACCCCCAAAATCAATCCCATTTGTCCTTTTATGGTAAAAAACATCATTGTCAAATTTCATGGCAATCAGATAACTAGAACTAAAGTTATTGTGGGAACACTAAAGTTAACAGACAATGCAGACGACAGCATCATACCATTATACGTCCACAATTTTTTTGCGGTCGTATAAAAACCTTTAAACTGATTATGAAAATAAAGGCATGTCATGTCTATCAGAATAAGCATTGTAGACAGAGTAGAATCTGAACTGGAAATACTATAACATTTATGAAGCTATATTATACAATTATCACCCTAGTTGGTGTGTGACCCGACGGTTTCTTTCCCCGAGAGAGTAAGGTCACCCGAGGGCTTGCCCCGAGGGTGACCTTACTTTTCGAGGGGAAAGAAATGCTGGGTCACATATCATCTAGGGTGATAACTGTTATATTATATCGAATATTTAAATGAAACAATTTAATTTTAATTTTTTAACATATTTCGGGCATTTAAACCTTATTCCATGGGAAAAAGTGCACCCCACACAATATTGAAGAAAAATCGTGGGGCCACATGCAAATTCTCACGAGAGGGTGACCTTACTATGCGACCCAACGATTACCGGTTGACCCAGCGAAATATCACATGTCACGTGAAAACCTCTTAGCGAATCACAATAAAGATTTTTATATGAGTATATAATATCTTGTTTTCTTTACCTAATGGTGGTATCATTTTTCTGTATGATGAGATGATTGTCCTTCAGTATTTCTGGCAGTCTGACCATCCGTTTCATTTTGTTTTGTTGCTTGACCTCGTCATCAAGATGTAGATAAGCACTCTTAACTCTGAAATAGTTATCCTCCCTGTGCAACTGCACTCTTTTCTGTAAAATGAGCAAAGAATATACATTTTTCATCAAGATGCAGATCTATAAGCATTCTCAACTCTCAAATAGTTATAATCTCTGTGTAGCTGTGCTCTAAATAGAGTAAATTTCATTTTATCATAACAACAAGAATTAACACTAAAAAACACCATCAGAAACAATAATTCTTTCTTACTTCCACTATATTTTGCAATGATAAGGATTTTCAGTTTCTCAGATTAAAAGGTGTTTATAGAGCTTAAACATTGCTAATATATGCAATAAAAATAATAAAAGTCACTCAACAAGAAAATCAAGGTCAAGGTCAAAAGATGGGATGCAACTGTGCTAAGCTACTACTGCGGCTTATGCATACCAAGTTTCATCAACCTAAGATTTATAGTTCTTGGGATATGGAGGTGCTCACAAAACCTTACCCAAAAAGTTAACGCCCCACCGCCACTGGTAAAGTAACACCTATGTACTGCTCTGCTTCGCAACTTTTGTTGCATTTATTGCGGCATCAAATTTTTTGAAAAAGGAGCAACCAGAAAATGCAATTTTATTCCATGAAAATTGATGACTATATATTTATTCATACCTATTTTCACAGTAACTTGAAGCAATTTGCAAAACATTGAATTTAGCTAGATAATACAAGCAAGTCATAATTTGAAGAAAAAAAACAACCTACAGAATGCAATTTGCACTGACATAATTGTGTTTTTAATGGGAGCTAGAAAATTCACATTAAGGACTTTAATGTATAGTGAATAAATATATACTCAAAGATTATATCTCCAAATTCAAAAGAAATTTTAAATGAATATAGAGAGAGAAAAAAGAAGATTGACAAAAAAATCAAAAATATATAGACATTAATTCAAAAATTCTTAATAGAGAAAGTAAATAAAAATATTTGAATGATATTTAAATGCAAAAACCACATAGAAATTTAAATGAAAGCTGGATGCATTCATTATTTTGCTTATAAGTACAATTAGATGAAAAGTATTATCTATCAAAAGTTTGTATATAGATCATAAAATATAATATGAATTTTTCATAATACAATTCCTTAGAATTTTCCTTTCTAAACATGTAGGTTATGTAAAAGGCTAAACAAAAGTAGTTTTACTGTGTTCTACAATACAATTAATTTAGTGTTGGGCCTAAAAAACTTATGCAGGGACCCAATACAGGCTTTAAAAGCATACACTGGTCAATACCAATGCTGTGATTAGAAGTTGCTTAAGAAAACAGTAAATATCATAAAAACTGTTGCAAGAAGTCATGCAAAGCCCAATCCACTATTCAAAGAACAGATACAGATAATTTTACAGATATAGATATTTTTGGTGCCCAAGCTCTGAGCGATTACAACTAAAGAATATAAATAAACATATATGATTTGAATGATTCGGTACTTAAATAAAAACATACAAAGCACAATACAAAACTTACTTTTACAATATATTTAACAAGTACATGTATGATTAGAGTATCAATGGGCTGATCAACTGGACATGGATATTAAGGCAAAGGCTGTGGACTAAATTTGAGCCAGCTTCCATAGAAGCAAAGTAGTATGTAGAAAGATTTAAACTTTTTATCCTTAAAAAAGTCTAATTTGGCTCTGAAAACACTGGAACTGCATGTATTTCAAAAATCTTGATAAAAAAAAACATAAAAACAGATCAAAAATACTTCTACAAAACATAAATTTACCAAAAAATAAGTTAAGTTCTTATAAGTTACTTGCCAAATTTAATCCCTACATAAATTAAAAATAGATATATACTATTTACTTGGCCTAACTTATGCAAATGAATATCTATCCCTTAATAAAAAGAATTATAAAAACATGGTTGATTAGTCAATCCTCCTTTCAAATTCAGCACTAGAACTTATTAATGTGTAAATCCTCTATAATCGTATAAAAGATTACAAGATTTTCAAATGTAAATTAAACAGTGAGTTTAAAAAAAATCGTCCACCATTCAAAACGATTGATTGATAAATTGAATTCCTGCAGGTAAAAAAGAAATCTGAATGAAATATCCTATTGTACATGTCTTGTCAAAAATCATGTTGAGGTGTGAAACTTTAATTTAATATTCTGTAACATTTTGTAAGTAAAGCCCCTAGAACAAATTTGATAACAAATTTAATGGAAATTTATATATTCATTCTATAGCTTTGATAGAACTGGATGTATGCAATAATTCTTATATTGCTGTAACATTTTAACCACTTTTTAGTTTATGAAAAACATTTAAAAAATCAGCAACAACACACCACTTTAAATGATGGGTTTATCAATTGTTGACATCTCTTACACCATGTACACAGTCAACACAGTTTGTTTAAAGATGAACAAGAATGAAAAGCAACATGAAGATATGACTTGCAGCTGCATACAAGAAAACTTAAATTGGTGAAATGATAAGACCAATAGGCTTTAGTAGGGTTATTTATTTCATTACACTTTATTTTAAAATGCTCAAAAAATGAGAATATCAGACAAGCTCTCTTTGGAGATATTAAAAAAGACTGTAACAATTTCCCTGACCTTCCAGATGATCAAAAGATTAATTATCTTTTGAATCCTAAAACCTTTAGACATGTTAGAATTATTGGCTTCTTTTTAAAACGGTCATATGAACTGAGGACAGAAGACTTTTGATAACATGCCTACTTCATATAAACATAATGTCTACTTGCACTCAATGGCACGTTTATTTTTATACAATTATAATGTTAAATTGTTCAGTACAATATTTTGTATTCTGTATTTTGATCATGCTATATTTGTGCTTGTATATATGTTACTGCGGCCCTAGTTTTTAAGGTTAATAGTTTGAAATAAAGTTTAATTATAAATATCTTAACCTGTCTTGTTAGGAGTAAATTATATTTTTGCTATATCCATAGCCAGGTGAGAGCCCAATAGCTACAATAATGTAGCTCCTTTGACATCTTCGAATAGGCGGAGCTACAATCCTGTCTCATTGCTCGTAACGGAGCAATGCCTAAATTGAAATTACACCGGGCCCAATTCAATCCATTAGACGTTAAATTTGGTATTGAAATATTGCTTGTAGTATTTTAATGACGAATTCAGTTTAAATTTTCTGACATTTAGCACAATTTACATGATTTATAAGATTTTCTCGGAAATATCAATTTTTGAAAGATCTTGATCCAAACTTTATAATGAAGTTCAGGATCAGAATTTTGAAAATGTTGGTTTTTCTAACAAATTAATATTTACCTATGACTTTCGACCAAAATTTGTATTATCTAAATGTTATTCAATGTGTTATTGGTATTTTCGAACCATCTTTAAGCTTTGTTTGGGTTGGAGAAAGAAATTCGATTTGCTCCATTACTAATTAGTAATGGGACCGCATTGTAGCTCCCCCTAGTCAAAGATGTCAAAGGAGCTACATTATTGTAGCTAGGAGCCCAATTGCTCTCCCTTTTGAACAAGAAAATATTGACATATCCTGGTAAAAATTCACTGACAATCAGGTAAGCACTAAATAAGTCTGTAGCATTTTGTCCAGCTAATCATCCTTCTGGCTACGAGTAATTGTTTTGTGATTTCCTTTTGAAACATGCATGCATGAGCATTAATTGATTGGCCTTACCTTGACCAAGCTGTCATGTTGTGTGAAAGTAGGGGGCCGATGGGTTTATTTCGTTCTCCCTTATTGGCAATTTTTATTTTCTGTGAATTGTAATTTGTTGAAATATTTTTCCGTGCATGGTGATTGGATATTGCACGTGAACCGTTTTCAGCAAAGTATTTAGTCCATGATTCGTTTTAGGCATGCTTTACAGTAATACACAGTCAAACTTTTATCTGTGAACAAAAATTTAGCCATATTTCCGTGTTTCATTATTTGCATTTTTTATTCTTTGTGATTCATGATCTGAGGACCCCCTGAAAGGATTGGAATCTTTTTTTTAATTGTGCTTGATTGTGACATTTTTTGTATATACTGTAAACCAACAAACTTTCGCGGCTACAAACTTTCACGGTTTCATTACATTGGACGTTTTCACGAAGACAAACATTCGCGGTTTTCGAGATTCGTTTAATGAATTCAACTTCTCAGTGACTTATTCGCGACTACAAACTTTCGCAGATGTAAAGTGCTCGCTAATCCCACGAACTTTTATCGCACACGAAAGTTAATTGGTTTACAGTAAATTAATATAAAATCTTGATGCTGACAAGGCTTACCTTGACCTGTCTAGTTGTGTGTGTACTTATTGGAGTAAATTCTGTTTCTGGGAATTCTTTCTGAGCGGTGTACATAAAATCTCGATGTTGGTGTGGCTGCATCACGGTAAACAAGAACTGGAACTGTTGGTTGTTACTTCTATGTAGTAAAGCCTCGATCAGCTGACATCGCTGAAATGAGTGTCGAAAATATGGTTAGAGATCTGCTGTTATTCATTGATGGTTTATGATGTTTTATACTTAAGATCATACAAATTAAGGATTTTGTACTGGTACTTTAGAGGGATGACTCACAGTCATGTGTGCTATTACCAACTTTTTTTACTTTGAAAGTGAGATTTGAGTTCAAGTCATTTATTTCCGTTCCGTTGATTTTGTGTTTTGTGTTTCTTTGCATGGGCTGTTTTTGTTCATGTTTACTGGTTTCATCGTTGCCTTTTTGGACTTAAAACACTTGAATGCCCCATTGGTACCTCTTTGCTTCTTTCAAGTTTTTATGTCAAAGCGTGATTTTAGGCTTTTTATTTAAATTGTGATTCTTCAATCCAACAATTATACCACTATAAAAACGACTCCAATCGCAAGGATTTATTTCGTGAATTTTTGTTCATTAAAAAAATAGTTGGTTTACAGTATTCAAAAAGAGCAATACCCCATAGAGAGTTTCTGTTTTAGAGGAGTTTGATATCAATGTAGGGGTTTCTTTAAAAACGAAACCAGAAGGCTGCTTGAACTCGAAAGTGATTTACATAAATGTTTCAATAAACCCAGAGACATCTATTTCAATGGTATTTTAAGTCATGTTACTGCCAGACAAAAAGGCATGCCTTTAATTACTATGTAAACATTATGCATAAGTTTAAATAAGAATGATTTTACATTTTATCAAGAGTCCACTCCAAATTCTAGGTCAGTTAATATATACTGTACTCAGTTTAAAAGCTAATCTGGTGAAGTTCATTTTGTAACTTTTATGCAGGTAGCTAATTACATTTACATGTACATGTATAAGGAATCTGATGACATTGAAAAACTTAATCAAGAGTATGGATCAATGTCCACTGCCTGGTAAAAATGGTGACCTTGACCTTTGACATATTGACCCCTGCTCAATTCTTACTTATGTTGTAAGCTTAATATGTGTAAGTTCATGGAATTCTATCAAGGTTTATGGAAAACAATGGTTTATGTATGTTTTTTGTGAAGATTTTGCCTACTGATTGTCTGGCCTTTCCAGTTTCAGACATTCAATACGTCATTTAGACAAAAATTATAACGTGACTTTACCAGTTTTGAGTCAAACTGGTTTGCTGCCTCATAGACTATGTAAAAGCGTTTGTGGGTTTATGAAAACAGTGATATCTTTATAAACGGTAAATACTTCGATTGAATGAAAAAATATTCTTACATGTGTAGAAACATTTCCAGAAATGAAGATTCCATCGTAAATAAACAACTCAGCAGTATTTATTTTGATCTAATTGCTCTTACTTGCACCGAAGTCATCATGCCCCCCAAAAAAACGGGTTCACCAGCCATTTTGCGCTATCATGAAAACTGCGTATTGGGTGAATTGGTACACCTAAATGCTTCTTTCTGAATATGCAGATTTTAAAATTGCTGCTTTCATGTCATGAGCTGATGATTTACAATTTTCAAATAGACTCATTTTAACAAATCAGTTGAAATGAACATCCACTTGATATTACTGTGGTTTCATTATTATTCGTGGGGTATCAACTTTCGTGGTTTTCCAACGTGATAACCAACGAAAAGGAAATTTAACAATATTCTTTTTTGATGTAGACATCAGAACCACAAATTTAAAAACCCAGGAAATGTTCAATTTTCATCAAACCATGAAAATTTATACCCACGAAAAAAAATGAATCCACAGTAATCCATAAACTTTTGAATCACAACTGAAATTAGCAAAACAAATGAATATCACTTCTATAAAATCAATGTTTCATACTGAATCTTTAAACAATGCTCATATTTTTCCCATTGTATAAAACAAAACAATAGAAAACCTGATTTTAGGAAAGTGAACATCAATATTTTATAATCTTTAAACATTGGAAAACAGCTAATAACTTTTTATCTTCCGCAGCATATTAAATCCCCATAACGGCCCAAAATCAATGGAATAACGTGTTACTTAACAAATATCAATAACGTTAGTCAAATAATTATACTTTTTAATTACAAAATTACTCTGTTGGTACATTTTGTATATTGATTAGCTTTTAGCAAATTGCAAGGGAGAAAATTGGGTACAAAAAAAGTAGGCATGTTTTTTTTAGTTTTAGTGACCTAACTGCCTTTAGTTCTATTAACAGACAGAAGAACATGTAGGACATTTCAACAGTTGTAGAATTGATCATTTTTATGCTTTTAATTTTTGTCATATTTAGGAAGAGATGAAAAAGGTTGTTCTGAATGGGAGAGAAATACAGGCATGCATTGTTTAAGACTCCTTTGAAGAGTTTAATATTTAGATGAGGCTCAATGGGGCCACATCAAAGGCCACACTAGCAAACTGAAAGCTGATTTTTTATGCCCCGCCAACAAAGTTGGGGGACATATAGTTTTTCGGTCTGTTCGTCCGTCCTTCCGTCCATCCATCCTTCCGTCCGTCACACTTTAGTTTTCCGCACTTTTTTTTCAACATCCTTGCACATATTCAAAAGATTTTTGGTATGTGAGTCTCCCATGATTAGTTACAGGTCAAGTTTGAGTTTTGTTCTGGTCCACTGATTTTGACCTAAAATTTGGCTCTTTGACTTAGCAAATTTCGTAAAAATAACAGTTTTCTGCACTTTTTTCCACATCCTTGCATATATTCAAAAGATTTTTAGTATGTGAGTCTACCATGATGAGTTACAGGTCAAGTTTGAGTTTCATTCCGGTCCACTGATTTTGACCTACACATGTAAATTATGGCCCTTGGACTCAGCAAATTTGGTAAAAATACAGTGCCAGCGGGGCATCAGTGTCATCTTGACACATTTTCTTGTTTTTAAAAGGAATTTTGACTGAAGCATAAAGTTTGTTTCTAAATCTAGGATTAAATAAATTTAAACTCATGAATATGTACATTGTACATGTTGTATAAATACTCTTCCTTATGGTTTTCTATATCATTCAGACTCACTGGCTTTTTTATCATTAGACAAAGAAAATGCAGAAGATAGGGGAATGATTCTTAAAGAAAGAACCCAATCTTATTAAATTCAAATTCACCTTTTATGGCTTATTTTCAAATGACTATAAAATATCGAAATTATTTCAACTTGAATATGTCATAGTTATATTTATGTTTGTTTTGGAAAAGTATGTAGTTTTAAAATATGAATTTATAATTCTTTTTAATAGGGGATTAAGCCTATATAATGTTATTGGAGCAAATAAATTTAAAGATTTTAATCTATTGGAGCTAAACTGTTAACGAGTGGGTCAAATTACATTAAAAACAAAAGTGAATATTTATCATCTAATCTTTTAAAAGCCTAGTTTTAAATTTCAAAATCAATAAATTCTAGTAGTTACCATTATCAAAAGTAAATAACAATGACATTAATTACAATTAGAACAATTTTCCCTTAGTAAATATTATCTTTAAAATTCTAATAAAATTGGACAAAAAACCCAATTGAAAAAATAATTCCAATAGAAATTAAATTCTTTTTAATTCTTAAATTTCTATTAGATCCTTAGTGAAAAAATGTTAACCGTTTATCTTCATGTAAATATACATTTAAAATTCACAATATGTTGTTCAAATATTCTATTCAATTCAAAATAATAGTATACAAATATATTAAAAGAAATGTAACTTCAAATGTTATGTAGATATCTTAATTGATTTGATAAAAATTGTATTTAATTTGTTTTTGATGATAATAAAACTTTCTACATAATGTGATGAAAAGTTATGATTGAAAAAATTGAAATTGAGAAACTTTATATTGAAGCACTCTCACCAGCAGTGCTGATCAAGAAATTTTTAAAGCTTTAGAGAAATAAATGAAAAGAGTATTATATGCCTTTCCATGTTTTTTTTGGCTTTTCTTTGTTGTTTGTTTTGTTTTTTTTTTTTGAGAAAAAGGAGGACCCTGACCTATAAGTTTTTTTTTAATATGTTTTATTTTTTAAATTTAATCTTAACTATATATGAATTTAGAGGGGGGGTAGGAGGGGGTCTGATCCCGGAATCCCGAACTAATTTTTACGAAATCCCGTCATCCCGACTTAAAAATGAGAAAATCCCGAAGCCCGGTAAAGTTGATATAATTTTATCCCGGAATACCGAACTTAAATTGTCCAAATCCCGGAATCCCGAGCTTAAATATGGCCAATTCCGGTGTCCCAAAAAGGTCCTACCCCCCCTCAATTTAGAACGAATTTCATCCTTTGAAAAGAGAAGAAAATGGAATGTAATTTAACAGTTTACTGTTCCATATTTTACAAAAATTATTTATTTAAATAACTATAAAAATAAAATATATTTTTAAAAATATATATAATCCAATCCCCCCCAAAAAAATATTTTTTTACTAATATCAAGGAATTACATGTATTCTAATTCCTTGCTAATATAAAGTTGTTATATAAATTACCTGATCATGGTTCCAATCCTCAATCCACAGAGAAATTTTGTCTAGCTGTCTATCAAACTCCACACTGCTGGGGGTGGGGTGTCTTCCCCCATGCCCCCTCCAACTAGGCACATAACTTGTTAATGTTGAAATCTGTCCTTTCTTCCTCCCCACATCATCCTTCTGTAAAATTGAGAGCGAAACAGGTGCCCGTTGTACGGTATGCATGTTAGATCACTTTTGCACCTTTAATCCATATCATTGGGGTTTAAACCTTTCCCTACAATTAAAGTTTATTAAATGAATTATAGTACAGGTGAATTAAATCGACGTTTGATCATTTACCATTGATTAGGCTAGCGTACCTGGCAACTACCGTTTTCACTTGGCTATAGTCTGTTTCGTATTTTATTGAATGACCTTGAGAAAGAGGGGTCAAGCTGGTTCGCTCGATTTGTAGCTTCGACCGCGTTCTTTTCCTGCAAGACATGAAGGTAAAAAAACCAGACATACTTTTTGTTGGATAATCAAGAGATTTACTTCATGAACGGAACAGTTACGGATCAACTTCTATAGTCTGAGTCCGGTAGGTTTTCTTAATTAATTTTTAAACTGTTTACTTGAGTTGTCTCTCTTTAAAAATCAGATGCCGAGGGAGCATGAATATGTGTACCCAAACATTTCTTTATTTCTAATGGACAAACGTGAACTTTTATAGCCAATCGGACAGCAAAACTTTTATTTGAATTAATCCACTGTGTGCACATCTTTACTTTTTTTCTGGCTATAGTAACTTGAATAATTTGTTCTCTGATTTCAAAACTTTTTTTCGGCTTTCAGACAAACAATTATTTTTTTCCTTCTCCCTACAAACATTTTTTTACATCTATACCCTATCCCAGATTTTCAAATGGTTGCTCCCTTTTAAGACTCTTAAGGTTCATCTGTACTTTTCGTTAAAAATAGCGAAATTTTCTACCTATTTATTAGTATATGCAGAACAAAAACTACAAATAAAATAATAAAATAAAGCATAGGTGGACCTAGATATGGTAATTTCCGATTAAATTTTTGTCAATTTTTCATTCTAAGTTCCTTGAAAATAAAGATTTCTTTTTTTTCCTGTTCAGATTTTAAATTGAAAAAGGACAAACTATCCCTATTGTGCCTCTTACATGAAACGAGGTGAACACTTTTAGTTAAATCCCTTATTGAAAGTTGCATGAAATTTGAGGCCACAAGAAAGGGTGAAAGTGATATTAGCCTTAAATCGGGTGTTTTTAAAAGCGGAGAAAATAAAGGATTTTTTCGGGATGAATTCATAGAGAAAAGGTAAGAATTTTTAATATCTAGGTCCAGCTACACTTTATATTTCAATTTTATGTGCAGTTTTGGCTGTGTATATACTGAAAATAGATTAAAAATAACGCCATGTTTTAAAGAAAGGTACAGATGAACCTTAAAATTCTTGTTTCGGTTGACAGAAGCAGAGGTACCAATTGGGCATCAATGTCAAAATTCGAAAGGGCAGAGACAAAACCAGTAAACACAAACAAGGACAGGACGAAAGAACAGACAGCATATAAAACATGGAAATACAAACCGAGAAGCAACATAACTTGTGATAACGATTTTTGTGTCAAACGTGACGCTCTGCCGAGGAAATCGATGCAATTCCCGCAAGTTCTGGAGTAACGAATCAACTGTGACGGAACCTTGACTAAACCTCATTTGGCTTGAGTGTTTCTGTGCTCTAATACGAATGAAGCAAAGAGGCACCAATGGGGCATTCGAGTGTCAAAGGTCCGAATGGGCAACGAAGAAACCGGCAAACACGAATAAGAACAGCACGAAGAAACACAAAACATAAAATCCACCGAACGTAAATCAACAATGCGAACTCCAGTTGTGAACTCAGGTGCTCTGGAAGAGTAAGAGGTTCCTGCTTGCTATAGCACAACCGCCGTGTTGTAATTTCCAATTCAGTAAGTTCTGTGTAGTATTTAGGTATTTAGGTATTTACTTGTTTCGAATATCTCGAATACTTTCATGTTCACAAACAAATAGATAGTGATACTGATCACCAAAACCAAGTCTACAGAGATTGCATATTCTATCTTGCTGTTGAATGCCTGCCCATCGTCCAGTTCCAATCGACAGTCTCAAGTTACAACATGATCTTAAATTAGCGATATTTATTCTATCAGCCACTTGGAACCAAGTAAGATATGGTTCTAATTTGTTGTCATTTGTATTTTGAACTCATTTTTGAAAAGAGAGTAAAAGTTTCCCCTGGATGAATTATTAATCTGCGAAAAGCAGGTTTGGATGAACTTATTATGAAATCTCTGTTTAACTTTTATAATATTTTTCAGCACATTTCCACTCCAAAAAACACTCGAATCGAGCCAGGTAATTTTTACTAACAATTTATATAGGCGAATAGAGTCTAAAGATTTTTACTAATATATAAAGGATTTTTCATAACCCTAATTTAATGCCGGTATACATAGTATGGAAAGCCGTAGTGGATCTCAGCATTAATAATTAATTTACAGTTGACGAACGTACACTTTATATTTCGAACGAGTGCAGCCTTAATGATTTTTTAAGAAAAGCTTTTTCATTCGATTTGCATCGATAAGCATAAAGTTAATGCAGTTGATTTTAAGAGAAATCTTTTGCGGAGTTTAGTAAAAATTACCTTGATCGATTCGTGTGTTCATAGTAGTGAATTCTCTTTAGTGGAAGTTGGTCATTCCAAATACAACTAAGATCAATGGAATCCAAAATATTTTTTAACATAATCTACCTATTTGAACTTTTGTGGTTCCTGTTGGTGCAAGCGATATAAAGTTGATGAAAGTTTATTTTCACTTTCTAGTAAACTATTCCAAAACATGGCCGAGGTTAACCTTTTTTCTTACGTCTGTTTAACATGAAGCAGTTATGGTTCACCATTGATATTGGGTATGCACTTGCATTAGCATCAGTACAGATCAATTTCAAAAGCATTTCATCTGTATGCTCCTGCAGTAACGGTTTACTGCTAATTTGGCGGAGGTTTACCTTTTTTATTACGTCTGTTCAACATGAAGCAGTTATGGTACAGGGACGGTGCTTAAGGTATGTGAAAAATTTCACATCCTCCTCGTGCCTGTTGCAGAAGAACAAGCTGTGAAAAAAAAAAAAGTGCATGATCAATACGGATTCATTTTTCATTGGTGCCCGCTGCAGTCTGACAATCTGGTGAATTGAATATATTTATTTATTTATTTTAAATCATACAGTTCAAGTTAAAGTCTTTCATTTCGTTGGCCGGATTTGCGAGTGCTGGTTCTGTCATCTGCACTATCATTACTTAAAAAAAAATATATATTTACATTTCAATTTTATTCATTACATTATTGAGTATACATGTACTTGTTTATGTACTGTAATGTTAACATTGTTTTAATCATGACTGTTATATGTAATTGCCCTAATGGGGACCTAATTTGGAAAAATAAAAATATTGGTATTGGTATTGGTACACCATTGATATTGGTGTGCGCAAGTTTGCATTAGCATCAGTACAGATCAATTTCAAAAGTATTTTATCTGTATGCTCCTGCACACGGCAGAACCATTAAGACGAGAAATAATGTTGACGGACGGGACATAGACGTAAAATCCTTGAAACGGATTAAAACACAGGTAAAATACACAATTTGGGATGGATAAAGTCAGAAAAGGTAAGACATTTTATTTGTTTACAAATAATAATAGAAAAACTGAAGCGTACAGTATAAAGAAAAATGAACTAGCTAGATATTTATGTTTGAAACATTGAAATCGGCCATCTAGTTTTCGAGAACATTAACAAACCAATAGCCTACCATCGTACTATAGCACACTTTCAATACGAGCAACGTGTAGCAAAAACCACTTTTTTATGTTTTTTAAAAGTTTTGTGCTCTTTTAATGATTTTTATACGACCGCAAAAAATTTGCGGACGTATAATGGTATGATGCTGTCGTCGTCGTTGTCGTTGTCGTTGTCGTCGTCGTCGTCCGTTAACTTTAGTGTATACACGATAACTTTAGTTCTAGTTATCCAAATGCAATGAAATTTGACATTGATATTTCTTACCATTAAAGGATGGATGGGATTGATTTTGGGAGTCCCCCCTTTTTTCGTTTAGAAATTAAGGGCCAAAATGGGCCAAAATTGCAACTTTTTTGTTTGTTCTTACAATAACTTTTTCAATTCTTCTCCTCTGAAACTACTGAACAGAATTTAATGAAACTTGGTATGATTGATCATTAGGGTGTCCTGCACTATAGTAATGTTTCGATTTTTGATTCGTCAAAAAAAATGGCCGCCGTGGCTAAAAATAGACCATGGGGGTCAGACTACTGTTTTTGGCTTGTAATTCAAAAAGTATAAGAGATAGATGAAATCTGATGCCACCCTACTGCTTCAGGATCAAAAGTTCTACAAAAGTCTCCATTTGGTCGAAGTTGTCAGAAGACCCCTTATAGGGGTTACGGCCCCTTAAAGGTGAAAAATAGCATTTTTTTGTGTTTTTGCCCTATAGTATGAAAATTATTGCAGATAGCAAAAAGCTGTTGCTTGCTTAATTGTTCAGCTCATTTAGCTCTACAAAAAACTCCATAGGGTCGAAGTTGTCAGATGACCCCTTATAGGGGCTACAGCCCCTAAAATAATGTTTTTTCATGTTTTTGGCCTATGAAATGAAAACTATAGCAGGTAGAGAGAAGCTGTTGCTTGCTTAAATGTTTAGCTCATTTACATAATTAAGAATTAATTTTTGCGACCCCCCCTTTTTCCCCTATTAGGTAATTAGGGGCCAAATGGGGCCAAAATCGAAACTTTTTTTATTTGTGGTCCGATTTTGAAATTTTTTTTGGCAAGTTAATTCTTGTCAGGTAGCAAATCCAAATTTGAGAATTAATTTTTTGACCATCCCCTTTTTCACTTGTTATGTAATTAGGGGCCAAAAGGGGCCGTAATCAAAACTTTTTTAATTTCTGGTTTGTTTTTGAAATTTTTTTTGCAAGTTTCTTTTGTCAAGTAGTGAATCCAAATTTGAGAAATTATTTTTGCAACCCCACCCCTCTTTCACCTGTTACATAATAAGGGGCCAAAAGGGGCCGAAATTGATTTTTTTTAAAATTCTTGTTACTGTTATGTTATTAGGCACCAAAAGGGACCAAAATTGTAACTTTTTTATTTCTGGTCTGATTTTAAAAATTTTTATTACAATTTCATCCTTGCCAAGTAGCAATTCTAAATTTAAGAATAAATTTTTGCGACCCCTACCTTTTTTTCGCTCATTACCAAAGGGGCCGTAATCATAATTTAAAAAAAATTCTGCTTCAATTTTTCATTGTTTCCCCAAACATTATTCTTTTCAAGAGTAGAATGCAAAATTGAAAATTTATTTTTTTACCCCCTGGGTCGAAAGTCCATCAGAGAAGCATATGTCAAAAATCTTTGTCAGTCCACCATGGGCTGCATGTGTCCAGAGCAATAGACTATCCATATTGGGCCTAAAATGTACAGGGTTCAACATGTTGCGGTCGTATCATGCTGCGCTCGGCGAAGCTTTTTATTGAAATTGAATAGGCTGTTCATCAATTTATTCACGAAGCCATGGACTGCAAAGCATGTCGCTGTCCAAGAAAAAGGGGTACATGCAAATAATCTACGTTACGGACGAATACATGCATGATTTATAATGTATCAAACAAATTGTGCGTGTATATACTTTGTCAGCGACTGTCGTATGAACGTCGCGTCTTAACTACAAACGACAGTCTGAGTTAAATTTATTAATATTAAATAAAAATGAATCAATATCAGTTCTGGTGCCGCCAGGTGGATGCAACAACCTTCTCCTTTCTTGTAATTGTAAGATGGCTATTGGTGTGTTCGTTCGTATGAAGCTTCATGTACGTAATGGTTTTAGTTATGTCAAAAGCTGCAGAACCATATACATGTATCTTAAAGGTCAGGGGTATGTACATCTGTAATGGTTGTCAGCATGACTTAATACATTGCTACATAAATGACTCAAGTTAAAGTTTTTTAGATGGTTCAAATGTCTTCATCTGCAAGTGAATTGGCTAATCATGATTTAAGATTGGATAGAAAATAAATAATTTTGCGTTTTCTGTTTATTTGGATAAGTCGTCAATCGTACATGTATCCAAAGTGTTACTAATCTGTGTTATGTAGGTCACCTGTTTGTTCCATTTGTCGTGAATAACAATATTATGCATCTGCATTAACATAAATTCATCTTGACTTACATTTTCAGCATGTATAACTCTGGTTACAGGTTTTGGTAAATGTCCATAGCTAAGAATCTGCAAGTGGTAGAGAGTCGCCCTAAAGTTTTCAAGTTGTCCGTCCGTCCTATTGCCCGTCTACAACTCTTGTGAAAAATATACCTTAAACTAAAAACTTCTTACAATACAGTTCTGTACAGTTGGAAAAACTTATATAATTTTGATAGCTTTGTGAACACTTTAACGCCAAAACTATTTACAGTGGGTGGTAAAGGGTTTTTTTTCGTGCATCGTGTTGAGCAATTTTTATTTCCCGTTCAGCCGTGCATGGAGGTTCATCGTGCATCGTGTTTCTCTATTTATTTTTCGTTCATCGTGATTATCATTTTTTTATTGGCCGTTCATCGTGCATTACCATTTTTATTGGTCGTTCATCCGTGCATGTACCCCCCCCCCCTTTTACCACCCCCTTTACAATATCCTTCAATCTGATAAAGTTGCAGGGTAGGTTCAGTGTAGCATGTCATGATTAGTATATTAAAACATATTTCATGCAAATCCATAAAATTTGTTTGAAAAAAAAGTTCATAGAAAATCACGGATTTTCAAATTGGACTTAGTGAACAATAACTGAAAAACAACTTTTTACTAATACCGTTCTGAAAACACTTAGATGTTTGCCGACGGGACCCTTCCAGACTTTGGCAGTATTTTAGACTTTAATATAACGGGCAAGAGGATTTGCTGTTATGTGCGACTGCTTCATGTCCATGTTAATATTAAATATAACAGTTTAATAAATAAATGCAATTATCTGGAATGAAAAAAAATTGGGTTCCACTGGTAAAAGCTGAAGTAAATCTGTGTAAAACACACATTTATTATAAATATCCATTATTTTAGCTATATGAATGAAGGAGGTTTTGGTGCATTTAAACCAAGTTCAACCATATTTTTAAAGGCCTGTTCTAAATCAAGACCATTGCGATCTCTTATTTCTCCGGTGTGTCTGCGTTGTTTTGTTTTTCCAGTTCCACGTTTCAGATTGATTCTTCAAGTTCGGTCGTTTTGTTATTACCTTTTATTATATTTGAATTATTTGTTGGGATTAAGTTGTTGTTTTAAACTTTGTAATATGCATTACAGAATTTATTCCCCGTCTGAACGCTGACATTTTGATGTTGTGGTAAATAGAGCATTAGGTAAAATAGTTTTTTCCAATGATTTTTGATGTTTTGTGTTTACTATGAATTCTTAATATTAACGATGACATTATGTATTACTTTTTGCAGTCAGCATACCAAGAGTGACCTGTCTTGTATTTGTATCATCAGAACACTGTCAAATTATGTACCTCTTAATTGTATTTCAGTTACACCTGTTGACTGCAACGCAATTATTTTGCATGTATCGGTCCGTTACCAAGTTTTATTGCATGTATTAAGAGTCATTTTGTTATGCTTGAAATATATAAAAAGTATTGAACGTTATTATTGGATAATGATATTTTCATTAAAACAAAACTTTATTAACTTCTTTTACTTTTATAGAAGCATAACTTGCCAGATTATTACTCTATACAGGCCTGTTTATATTAACCAGTTTGAATTGTCCGTGTCAGTGTAATCAAATCGAGCACACCGTTCGTGAATGATTTAAAAATATACCATTGTATTCGACAAAAAGAAATTAAATCCTTATACAATATGTTCTTGTTTATATACTGGGCATGTTTTTAAAGTTTGTTTCATTCATATTTTTGATATTTTCGAGATTGAAAGTTGAAAATTGGCATAAACCGTGAAAAAATTGCATGTATCGTCCGTTAACAATGTTTTTCTCCATAATGGTTTTGCCGTGTGTCCTGGAGTCACGGTCTACTGACTTTGAGATTTTACACTTTTTAACTTTTTACTCATGTCTGTTTTAACTTTTATATAAAGCATTTATGGTTCACCATTTATATTTGGCATGCAGTTGCTTAATCATCAGTTAAGATCAGTTTAAGGAGGATTTTGTCTGTTTGGCTCCTGCAGTCATTGTCTACTGACTTTGAGATTTTATACTCATTTGGCGATAAATATTTTTTTCTTAAGTCTGTTTTATATAAACAAGTAATGGTAAACCAATGATATTTGAAGTACAGCTTCGTTTGCATTAATATACAGATCAATATCATGAGTAATTGCCAGTACTGTAGTAACTTTAAACATTTGCATTTTTATTTTAACTTCATTTTTTACTGTGTCCAACTGCGACAGGCGAGACATGTCTCTGTGTTAACAGTTTATTAATTAAGAGGTTGAAAATTAACTAACTTTGACTAGCTTTGAAAGAGATTTGTAAAAAATTTTTAAATATTTGCTTCGATCTCTGACTTAAAATGTGGTTAAAATAAAAACCCTTTTTAAAAACTATCCGAGATCACAGGCGTTTGGGTCCAGGATTTTATTTTATTATAGATAACGTGTATATAAAAATTTTCATCTCGTCTATATACTATTGGTCCAGGATTTTATTTTATTAGAATACGTGTATATAAAAATTTTCATCTCGTCTATATACTATTATTCAGGATTTTATTTTATTATAGATACTGACGTGTATATAAAATTTTCATCTCGTCTATATACTATTATTCAGGATTTTATTTTATTAGAATACGTGTATATAAAAATTTTCATCTCGTCTATATACTATTATTCAGGATTTTATTTTATTATAGATACTGACGTGTATATAAAATTTTCATCTCGTCTATATACTATTATTCAGGATTTTATTTTATTAGAATACGTGTATATAAAAATTTTCATCTCGTCTATATACTATAATAGTATATAGACGAGATGAAAATTTTTATATACACGTTATTTATAATAAAATAAAATCCTGAATAATAGTATATAGACGAGATGAAAATTTTTATATACACGTTATTTATAATAAAATAAAATCCTGAATAATAGTATATAGACGAGATGAAAATTTTTATCTCGACGTTATTTATAATAAAATAAAATCCTGGACCCAAACGCCTGTGTCCGAGATGGGTCCAAGATTTTTTGTGACAAAAGCCCATGAAGAAGAAACGAAGTAATTCAGACCAGTCTTGTTTTTTATGCCCGGGACAACATTTCAGGACCATAGCTATACTCACGTCCGTCCTTGAGAATTTCCGTCAAGCTTTGTTCAGAAACCGTGAGAAAAATGCATGAGAATAATTTAAAATTTGGCAGAGTGGTTCACTATGGCAAACTGTACGTCCTAAGCGACTATAAGACCAATCGGACTTCTACTTCCTATTTGGAACTGAACCGATATACGAATATTGCCCGTTGCTTGAAAATTCCCGTCAAACTTTTCTCAGAAAACGTACAAGAGAATGATTTGCTAAAATTTGACAAGGTGGTCCAGTATGACACACTGTACACCCTAAGCGACTTTCAGACCTGTCAAACTTCCACTACCTGATTAAGACAGCTGCATGGGTCGATATAAAAAGGAAGTTGAAATTTACCGCCCAGCTTTTCTCAGGAACCATAGTGATGATACTTGAGAATAATTTGAACTTTGACAGTGTGGTTTAGTATGACAATTGTATGTCCACATGGTAAGCGACTTTCAGACCCGTCAAAAGAAGCAGCGGTACCAATGGGGCATCCGAATGTCAAAGTTCAGAAAAGGCAGAGACAAAACCAGTGACAACCAACGAGGACAATTAGACAAAAAAAAACAACAAAAAAAAAACCAAAAAAAAAACAGACAACATAAAACACACACACAACTGAATAACAAGCAACAACGCGATCGAACTCTAGTTGTAACCAGAAAGAACTCAGATGCAGTTCCTGCTTGTTTTACTCAATTAACTCGTCATGCTGCCAATTGTCAATTAAGTGTGTCAAATCCAGTAAAGGGAGACAAAACAAAATCCTATGCGACAAAACAACATCTGGACTCGTCTGAGAGATTCATATCCCATGATATCTTCCGTAGAACCGAGCAGCAACATAACCCTGAAATTATCAGTCTACTTGCTGTTTGGGACATGGTAGATGAAAATGAAGTGAAAATGTCCATCCAGCTTTTCTCAGAAACCGTATATGAGAATGATTTGAAATTTGACAAAGTGGTTAAGTATGACAAAATGTATGTCGTAAGCTACTTTCCGGCCGCTCGAACTTCTACTTCCTGTTTTGAACCAATTGAGGCATCTGTGTGACCGTGTACCATGAACGCATTCCCTTTTTACATGATTTTCCATCGGTGTGGTGATGTGAGATGTATTATGAGTACCGTCAGTTATTCCTAAGGTACTTTGAAAGGAGTAGAGCCACGAATGCCTCAAATCGGCCCTGTATTTTTACTAATTTTCAAACTATTTCAACTCTTTGTAAATTTAGCCAAAATGAGTTAAGGCATAACTTAATTTTTCATATATGTAAGATTTATCAAAATATCTACATCACACGTCTAGCCATAGCATTTCAAACACGCCATAAATTATACAATTCTTAATTTTTTGCCTTTTTTCACTGTTTTCTCGTCGTATTTTGTCAAAATTGGTAATGGCCACATTCGTCGACCAACGTAATTTTTTGATAATCATTTTATGTCATAAAAATACACATTTCTATGACAAAAGAATTTTGGTCGATGGGTGTGGCCATTTTCGTTTTCACCGATTTATACATGAAAATCAATGAAAAATGTCAAAAACGAGATTTTGTACAAAATAGACTGATTTTTAGCTCACTGTCCTCCTTGTTGATCAACAATTAGACCAAAAGATATTGCAATTTATAAAATACGAAGTCTAATGAACATCATGGGAGCAATTACAAGGAAGTATATCAAAGTTGAATTTTTGGGCCGATTTGGGGCCTTCGTGGCTCTACTCCTTTACGACCCTGAATTGGGATGCATGCACTGACAGACGGACAAATGGAACCGTTGCAAGGAGTTTAAAGAAGTCTAGTCTACAAGACCATCAACACTAGAGACGATGCCAACCAACTTCAGCACGACCTGGATAAACTTCAACAATGGGAAAAAGCATGGCTCATGTCGTTTAACCCGGACAAATGTGAGGTGATCCGCATTACAAATAAGAGAAAAGTAATTGACGCAGAGTACATGATCCATGGCCAGATTCTGCAGAAAACCGATTAAGCCAAATACCTGGGAGTTACAATTGATAGCAAACTATCATGGAACCAACACATTGACAACATCACAAAAAGGACAAACAACAGCACAGTATTCCTTAGAAGAAACATCTCAACCTGCCCAAGAGACGTCAAAGTCAACTGCTACAAGACTCTAATCAGGCCTCAACTAGAGTATGCTTCTACTATATGGGACCCTTGGACCCAACGTAACATCAAACAGGTTGAGGCAGTGCAAAGAAGAGCTGCACTATTTGTCACCGGGGATTATAGAAGAACAAACAGCGCAACATCTATGCTCAAACAACTTGAATAGCCAAAACTTGGAGACAACAAGCCAAAGTAGTAATGATATACAGAGTTGTACACCAACTGGTTGCGATACCATCAGCACAGTACCTACATCCAGCAGGAGTTCACACCAGAGGCAGTCATGCACGATTCCTGGTACCTTATGCGAGCATTTTACTCCTACAAGAACTCATTCTTTCCATCATCAATAAGACTCTGGAACAGTTTGCCAGCAGCACAGACGGAAGCACAATCCCTCGAGGGATTGAAACCAGCTTCCACTAGACAGCCTCAGATGATTTTATCCTGTTTTTATCCTGCACCTGTTTATTTTGTAAATACACTACCGACCCTCCCTCACGTGGACTTTATTCAAGTTTGTGCGAAAATGTTCAAGAGGAATCATGCACACTAATGGGAAGACGAAGATGATGATTCCAAAATTACATTAAATTCCAAACCATGTTACTTTTTTTTTTTGCTGGGACATCTGATGGGCCAATGTACAAGTTAACCTTTTTCAGCTCTGGTAACATAAATATTGATGACACTTACATTTGGCCTATTAAATACTTTGACTGTTGTTACATGTACTCTAGAAAAAATGTCAATTCAACGTGGATCAAAAGAACTGAGAAATCCTACTATTAATCATTTTCATGTTGTGAGCAATAAAAAACATTTAATTTCGCTACATTATATATAGTTCTTAGTACCATTCCTGGATTTGGATTTAAGACCAAATAAAAATGCTGTTCTTTTCTGTTCTAAAAATCATGGGTCATGTTTTGTCCATTGATATAGATGTAGATAAAAATTTTCCTTTTGATATAAACATGGGTCAAGAATTTTAAATTGTTCATCTTATGATAAAGATCCCGGGGTCATGAAAATTGAAAATTTTATATAAATGTCATCGGGGTATTGAATTCAAATCGAAAATGGCACATCCCTTCCAAAAATCCACAAGTTACTCCGGGCCTGAATTGTTTAAACTGAGAAAACAATAATACTGACTAAACTTAATGGAACATTTTCTCAGGTCTGAAATAGTTAATGAAGAAAACATTGTCCCCGATCTAAATATTATTTTAAGGTTAATGTGGACACCTATACTGAAAAAAAATTTGTCATTAAACATTTGATTTTATGGTCTAAAATGAAACATGTTAATAATATCCTTTATTTAAAATAAAAATAAGGATAGGTCACCATGCTCGTTTTTGCAATATAAGTGGTTAAAGTATGCCTGAATTACAATAGATTATAAAGGAAATGCCAAATTTTAGGCATAAAATCATGTCTCAGAAAAATTCCTTACAATAGGATCTTGTTTTTATTTTGTCAAAAGTTATATTTTTACCTATATATTAAAATAAAACATTGAAAACAGGGGGTCACCAGCTTAGATTTGTGTCTACCATTCAATTCCATTGTAAATTTAGGGTAATTTTGAAGTGAGTTATCTCCCTTGTTTTTGTAAAAAAATGCGTTACTCAAGAAACGATTGATGCAATTGTTAAACAACAGAATATTTATTGCCCATTTCAATAAATTCAAATATTCTATTTCTTATTATTGATTTTATAGACACTGGTCTTAAATTTTGCATTTTTAAAGGTACAAAAGTCATGTGACACCTGTCTGTATTAACCTTAAGCCCAAATTAAATCCAAATCTTTTTTCCGCGGAAAATATTCCCGCGCAAATAATCGAGAATAGACTATAGACAAAAATCGAAAGTGAAAGTAGCATGGCATAAATCTGAATGGCAATTCAAATGGACTCGTCGATTAATAGCAGTTTCCCTAATTAACTTATCGTTGAAGAAACATTTAATGAATTTCCATACGTTCCAATATCAATAAAACTATGACTGACACGTTCACATGAAATAATTCATAACAAAAATCAAATTAAAAATAATATCACATGGTAAACAAAATGGCGACCGTAGTGTTAGACAACGGCGCCGGCCTTGCAAAAGTTGGATATTCTTATGATAAAGGGCCAAGGTAATTGCTTCGCATGCAAGTCATTTAATAGAAAAATAGAAGCTTAACTTCAGCTATGCAAAGTTCTTTACATAATGAAATGACACACATATTTTTTTTTATAATTCAAAGTTCTGTGTCAGTGATATCAAGTTTTCATGCAAACTTGTCGCAGTTAATAAGTATATATTTATGATAAGGCCCATCACTGGGTACTTTACAGAAAGGTGTCTTCAATCTTTGCCCCGCCCCACCCCGTTGTCTGGTCCACTTGGCACCTGGTCCCTGCTACCCACCCACCTGGCTTCTCCTTTGTTCTATATCTACCCCTATTGCATTGTTTCCTGTTCATGTATCTTCTGAGAACAGAGTTGGAAATAATAGCCTTACTGCCAGCCCAAGACTGGCAATTTTTGGCAGGGCTGGCTAAACTTCATGAAAACTTGACTGGCTATATAGTAAAAACTATAAAAAATGTAGAATTTTAATTCAAGGCTGGTTACTTTTTCTACCAATTTCCTCCCCTGTCCTCTGCAAGCTTAAGACTTCCCTTCAACCACTGTTCCTTGTCCCTTACTCCCACCACCCACTGGCCATGGACTCCCTTATCTCTGTCCAAACTATACCAAACTATCCAGTTACCCAGCCCCTTGATCATCACCATTATATTAAGCACAGCTCCTCAGTCGGCATAAAAATTAACAACAGTTTGAATATAATAACCATAACAGTAATGCACAAGAGCTGAGAAAGCTAAATGCTGATAAAGAATTAATATGATCCAAAAGTGCAATTAAAAATCACAGTACATGAGTATCTGCATGTATTTTTAATATTATGAACCATTAATTCTTGCAATTTTATATATGATATTAGATATAGCTGCAGGAAACTCAAGTGCACATGATGTGGTTCTTTTTCTTAAGCATGTACATGTAGGTTAGCTTCATCGGATCATCCTTTACTTAACTACCATGTGGAGATTAAGAAATACAGAATAATGACAAATAAATTATACAGAAAGAGTGGTGGCCTTAAAAAATGAAGAATAGGGATAATAACCTTTAATACATGTATATAGAGAGTAATGAGAATAAAGGCCTAGAAAATAAATAAAAAAAGAAAAAGGGAAAAAAATTCAAAGAAAACAGAATTAGGGACCTCCCCCATTACCGTCATGTGAATGGTGTATAGTAAGATTTTTATTTTAACCCATAAGTCCGACATCTATATCTTTACAATGTTGTAGGTGACTTAATGTCTTCAATTGATTTAATTTACTTTAATTTTGATATTAAGAAGTATTAGTATGAGGGTGTACTGTTTGAATAGGCCTAAAGAATTCTATTAATTATACCCCATGCAACGACTTTGTGAAGGGTATGTTGTTTATGACTAGTCCATCTGTCTGTCTGTCTGTCCATCATCTGCGATCAAATTTCCTTAACAGATATAAGATCTCTGACATTATTAATCGTAGGTTTTGATATTTGGTACATGTATATAGCTTCAGCTAGGGGTCCCATATGATAAGATAGATTTTCAGGTCATCATCTATTTCCTGTTTAAAGAGCCGACTTTTTTCTGAAAATTTCTGTAACAGATTTCTTAGCAACTATTGATCTTAAGCCTTTTATATATTTGGTATGTAGCTTAGGAGTCCCATATAGTGGGATATGTTTTCCAGTCTATCAATCATCTACTTCCTGTTTAACAAGTCGATTTGTAAAAGAAAACTACTCTGACTCTTTGTTTTGTAACTTAAGAAAGACTTAAATCTGTGTCAAAGATTTGTTTTACTGAAGAAATTTTTACTTACATTTTCATATCCTACATGTAGTTTAGAAATTCATTTTTGTTAGCATTACTGGTGTAAGACTAAGTTATATCCATAACTTTGCTCAAAATCCTCAAAACATCATATTAGTTATATCTAAACGTTATATGTAATTGATCCATTTTAAGGTTATATAGTTTGAAACCTGAAAAAAAAATCTGTGCCAAGATTTATAGTTTAAATTGTTTATTGGGGTCAAATGAGATCCATTTGTAAGATAATTATCAGCATACAAAATCAAATTGTTTTAAAAGATATGTGGCATTATATCTTTAAAGTGTAGTATAAATTATGTTTTTTTATTTATATCTTTATAGTTTTTAAAAAAAGGTAATTTTTGTCATCTTCATTTCATTAAAATTGATAAGATATTGGTAAAAATTTGAAAGTTGTCTTTCCTTGTACATGTTGTACAAATAACTTCAGTTTACAATAATTTATGCATATGATCATGATCTGAGTGACTTTCATTATAAGATGTTGGTATGTCCATACGTATGTACGTCCGTCCGTAACACTTTGGTTAAGTTCTTGGTTAAGGTCCATTACTCGGATACTAGATGTTGGGGGACAATGATATTTCACCAACAGATGGGTCTTGGGTAGGACTACACCACCCACTGAAAATTAGGTTACTGTGACCTATATTTTATGCATGAATGACTTCGGTTAAGTTCTTTAAGGTCCATAACTTGGATACTAGATGTTGTGGGTCAATGATATTTCACTACTAGATACATGTGTCTTTGGTAAGGTGACACCACCCACTAGAAATTAGGTCACTGTGACCTATATTTTACGCATGAATGACTTTGGTTAAGTTCTTGGTTAAGGTTCATATATCAGATATTACATGTTGATGGTCAATGGTATTTCACCACTAGATTTGTCTTTGGTAACATGACACCACCACCCAATAAAAATTTAGTCACTGTGATCTATATTTTATGCAAACTTTGGTTAAGTTCTTGGTTAAGGTCCATAACTTGGATACTAGATGTTGGGGGTCAATGATCATGATGATATTTCACCACTAGATGTGTCTTGGGTAAGGTGACACCATCCACTAGAAATGAGGTCACTGTGACTTATATTTAACGCATGAATGACTTTGGTTAAGTTCTTGGTTAAGGTTCAAATCTTGAATACTACATGTAAGGGGTCAATAATATTTTACTACTCGATGAGTCTTGGTAACATGGCACCACCCACCAGAAATAAGGTCACAGCGACCTATATTTTACACATGAACACTTTTGATCAATTTCTTGGTAAAGGTCCATATCCCAGGTAATACACATTGAGGGTCAATGATATTTCAAGAACGGGAGGGCCATCCTGTGGCTCATAGACATATTTTCTAGTATTAATCTACCCAGCTCCAATCCAGAATAAGGATATAGTACATGTTTATGCTTTTGTGCTATTTATGAAATTAACACCACTAATGTGAAAGTACATCATATTATATTCTTTCAAGTAACATTTTTATGCCCCCGCGACGACATGTCGGGGGGCATTAAGTTTTACTCATGTCCGTCCGTCCGTCCGTACGTCCGTACGTACGTCCGTACGAATTTCCGTCAAGCTTTTCTCAGGAACCATACATGAGAATGATTTGAAACTTGGTAGGATGGTTCAGTATGACAAACTATACGTCCTAAGCGATTTTGAGACCTGTCAGACATCTACTTCCTGTTTGGGACTTAGGCCAATGTTAAAATATGTGAACATGACTATGAAAATTTCCGTCAAGCTTTTCTCAGGAACCGTACATGAGAATGATTTGAAACGTGGTAGGATGGTTCAGAATGACAAACTATATGTCCTAAGCGATTTTGAGACCTGTCAGACATCTACTTCCTGTTTGGGACTTAGGCCAATTTTAAAATATGTGAACATGACTATGGAAATTTCCGTCAAGCTTTTCTCAGGAACCGTACATGAGAATGATTTGAAACTTGGTAGGATGGTTCAGTATGACAAACTATACGTCCTAAGCAATTTTGAGACCTGTCAGACATCTACTTCCTGTTTGGGACTTAGGCCAATTTTAAAATATGTGAACATGACTATGGAAATTTCCGTCAAGCTTTTCTCAGGAACCGTACATGAGAATGATTTGAAACTTGGTTGGATGGTTCAGTATGACAAACTATACGTCCTAAGCGATTTTGAGACCTGTCGGACATCTACTTCCTGTTTGGGACTTAGGCCGATGTGAAATATTATATGATAATTTCCGTCAAACTTTTCTCAGGAACTGTATACCAGAATGTTTTGAAACTTGGTAGGATGGATCAGTATGACAAACTGTATGTCCTAAGCTATTTTCAGACCTGTCAGAAATCTACTTCCTGTTTGGGGCCAGCGGGGGCATCCGTGTCCCATGGACACATTCTTTCTTTATTTTATTATGCCCCCGTGACGACATGTCGGGGGGCATTAAGTTTTACTCATGTCCGTCCGTCTGTCCGTACGTATGTACGAATTTCCGTCAAGCTTTTCTAAGAAATCATTCAAGATTATGATTTAAAACTTGGTAGGATGGTTCAGTATGACAAACTGTATGTCCTAAGCGATTTTCTGACCTGTAAGACATCTACTTCCTGTTTGGGACTTAGGCCAATGTAAAAATATGTGAACATGATATGAAAATTTCCGTCAAGCTTTTCTCAGGAACTGTATACCAGAATGATTTGAAACTTGGTAGAATGGTTCAGTATGACAAATTGTACGTCCTAAGCGATTTTCAGACCTGTTGGACATCTATTTGCTGTTTGTGACTTAGGCCGATGTGAAAATATGTAAACATGATATGAAAATTTCCGTCAGGCTTTTCTCAGGAACTGTATGCCAGAATGATTTGAAACTTGGTAGAATGGTTCAGTATGACAAATTGTACGTCCTAAGCAATTTTCAGACCTGTTGGACATCTACTTCCTGTCTGGGACTTAGGCCATGTGTAAATATGTGAACATGATATGAAAATTTCCGTCAAGCTTTTCTCAGGGACCATACATGAGAATAATTTGAAACTTGGTTGGATGGTTAAGTATGACAAACTGTACGTCTTAAACGATTTTAGACTTGTCAGACATCTACTTCCTGTTTGGGGACTAGCGGGGGCATCCATGTCCCATGGACACATTCCTTCTTTATTTTGTTTTTTGTGGGTCAGGCAAACATAGAAAATTGTTTGATTTCCCTGGAAATAAGAAATTGTGCATTGTCAATTTTATCATGATGGTTTTCTATGGTGAATTGTAATTCTTTGGGGTTGTCATTTGCTTCATGTAAGCCATTGGTGAAAAAATCTGTTCTATATCTGGATTGCAAGCCACAATTGTGTAGTAATGTTTGAAACCCATTCAATGACTTCAACCTGTATCTTTAAAATTGCATACTAAATTGTATGATTTTAGACTTATGCCCAATTGTGTAACAAAGGCCAAGAGCGTGAGGACCAGAACATTTATTGGAGACCAGATTGATGATTGTAAAGACCTGTCAGGATTGTATTATCAGTTACCATTCCAAAAGGTAAGAGAAAGGTTTGGATTTCATTGCAGGGGCCATTCGTTCATTTGAAAACTACTCCTATTTTATGTTTTCAAGAATGAAAAAAGATAGTGACAAAGCTTAGGTACATTGGGATGATCAATTTCATATGTCCAGGAAGAATAGACAAAATCCAAGGCTTTGATGTACCAGAGAAACTCAAGATTGCAATGGTCCTGACTTGAAACAGGTAGGCAGTTTAAAAGAAATAGGGGAGTAAACAAGGTTTTATTAGTTTAAACATATTTAAAAATTTGTAGACGGCCCCCATTGAGCCTACTCTTATCGAACTCTACAAAGGGGTCTTTAACTTGCACAGGGTATTGCTCTCCCCATACATGGGACAACCTTTTTGTCCCTTCCGAAGGACTAGCATTGTTTCTTGAGACCATCCTCGCAAATGGTGGCAAGAGAGAGTCGGAAAATCAGTTCATGAAATTTTCACCCCTGAGGAGGATCCAACCAAGGTTTTATTGTGCCAAACCCTCCTCTTTTATTGAGATCTTAGAATCAGGTGGTAACACAATTAACATTTTTTTGTCCCCCACCGCAACTCATCGGAGGGACCTAGTATTGGTCTCTGTCTGTCTGTCCGACCGTAAGTCTGTCCGTCACATTTTTTGTGGGTGCAACTCCTCGGACACTACTGAATGGATGTTGCTGAAACTTTACACACTGATAGGGTACTTTTAGTAGGTGATCAATCTAATAATTGAAATTTTCAAAATGGCCGCTGTTTCCATGGAAACAGAGAAGAAAGGTCAAAATATAGGACATTCAATATCTCGGTTACCTTAGTGCACAAGGTTCTGAAATTTTGTAGGCTGATAGAGCAAAAGGTACTCTATAATAATACAAAAAAAATTTTGAAGCAATATTTACGGTTTTCGAATTATTTACGATTTTGTGATTTTTCGGTCTAAAAAATGGGACTTTGTCAAACGTTTTTGTGGGTGCAACTCCTCAGATACTACTGAATGGATGTTGCTGATACTTTACACACTGATAAAAATGTGAAATTTTGTATAATATTTTCCCTTCACCGATTTTGAGGAAAGTGGATAATCCATTTAATTTGGGAATTGCGAAGAAGTTAGCATACTTAGTGAATTTCCAACTTTTCATGATTGGACAAAACTTAACTTGAAGATCTGTTGTTTCTCAGAGAATATATCGCTCAAATTTGCATACCACACAACTTTCATGCGGCAGCAGGGGACACATGGCTACGCGTAGCAATCTTGTTGAAAATAGATAAAATTGACATTTAGTTACAGTTCTTTAGTTGTACATTTAAATCATTTAAATGAATTGCCTATACTGGCTAAAATGGTGACATTTTAAACTTAATTTCAGGGCTATCTAGTAAACTGGGAAATCCAGAGACAAATATGGGACTATATGTTTGGAAAAGATTGTCTCAAGGTATATATACATGTATCTACAAATATATGTGTGATGGCATAGGATAATTAAGCAGATGCTTCGTTGCCAAATCAACTAACATTTAAGCTTTTCCTTTAGGTTTGTGAAAAAAATATATTAATTTTTCACATTTTTTAATTGATGGCTGTTAGAGAGAAAAACTTTACATGTGAATTTTTAATTCCCTATAATTGATTGTTTCTCGTATAGTTAATATGGTAATTTCAAAATTGGGTGAATATTATACAATGAAGACTACCATAGTTGTTTTAAAAACTCTTAAAACTTTCAATTGCATTATTGGCTGGATTTCATGGAGTGAAAAATCTTGGTTATAAATTGGTGAATGTTGGGTGGTGAGCAGGTAGGTGACAGATGGGCAGGTTGGAGGGGGAAGTAACAGTTATCTCAGCAACTTGATATTTGGTATACAGCATGGTGGTGGGGTTCCATAACGTAGGATTTGATTTCAGGTCTGTTGCTCACCATCTTCCTATTTAGAAAATCCAGCCATTTTTGACTGACAGATTTTTGAAACATTTCTTTGTTACAATTTTTTTTTTTTATGGCCAGTCCAAAAACAGTTTTAAAACATATTGCTATAAGGAAAAAAAATTAAAAACATTTCTGGTTTAGTAAATAGACACCAAAACTCTGATTTATTTAAATGATTACAAACAGGTTGTGTTGAAGCATCATAATAATGTCTAATTTCTACCTTTTCTACCTAGGTAGATTTTCAGAACAGCAGAATTGTTGTAACAGAACCATATTTCAACTTCAGTTCTGTACAAGAAGCTATGAATGAGATTTTCTTTGAGGAATATCAGTTTGGCTCTGTGTTCAGATGTAATCGTAAGTATCTGATTCTTATAAGGCTTTGATTTTTCATTTCAATCATTATAGAGCCTGCATACAAAGTTTGGAGGTATATAGTAACAACCTTGTCTGTCTGTCTGTTCCCTGGTGTATCCATCTCAGGCCACATATGAATAAAGTAATAACAAAATCAACCAAACACTTTTCATTTGGTTTAACCTAATTTTGATTGTTTTCACCCGTGACTGATAACTTTTTTATTCTATTAAAGCACACAGTAAACTGCATTGGTTATAGCTTTACAAAACTTAAAACATATACAGGGTTCCCACTCTTCCTGGAGTTCTTGAAAAGTCCTGGAATGTAAGAATGTTATTTCCAGGCCTTGAAAAGTCCAGGAATGTAAGAATGTTATTTCCAGGCCTTGAAAAGTCCAGGAATGTAAGAATGTTATTTCCAGGCCTTGAAAAGTCCAGGAATGTAAGAATGTTATTTCCAGGCCTTGAAAAGTCATGGAATGTAAGAATTTTATTTCCAGGCCTTGAAAAATCCAGGAATGTAAGAATTTTATTTCCAGGCCTTGAAAAGTCCAGGAATGTAAGAATGTTATTTCCAGGCCTTGAAAAGTCATGGAATGTAAGAATTTTATTTCCAGGCCTTGAAAAATCCAGGAATGTAAGAATTTTATTTCCAGGCCTTGAAAAGTCCAGGAATGTAAGAATTTTATTTCCAGGCCTTGAAAAGTCCAGGAATGTAAGAATTTTATTTCCAGGCCTTGAAAAGTCCAGGAATGTAAGAATTTTATTTCCAGGCCTTGAAAAGTCCAGGAATGTAAGAATTTTATTTCCAGGCCTTGAAAAGTCATGGAATGTAAGAATTTTATTTCCAGGCCTTGAAAAGTCATGGAATCAGTAAATTCAGACAAAAGTCATGGAAAAGTCATGGAATTTCTGACACAAGAAATGCATGACAATAAACAGGAGGCACCAGATTTCTATTGTGACCTCATTTTAGTCATGTATATGTTTAAGAAATGAATTTTTAAAAGCATTTTTATAAACAAAGAGTAAAAATACACATTATTAAATTATACAAAAAACTGCTATGATAAGGCTGCAGACCCCAATTAATTCCCTTTGCTCGTGGTTTACGAATATAGTTCCTAATAAAAATGTAGGTGTATATTATAAAAGTGTATTATAGTTACATTTGTTGAAAATGTTATGGCTTTTTTAGTAAATATCTAATATTCAAGCTTAGAATCAGTTGTGATTCAGTCAAAACTAATGATTTTATAAATAGATGTTGTGAATTGACCAAAGTTCAGAGGTCATATTTTGGAGTTCTACTTTCACTTTCACCAAGAATCAACCATGCGACCGGCCAATTTGGCCAATGTAGGTGGTTGAGGCGAATAAGATTCCTGGCAGTTGGAAATTATTACAAGAATAACATATAGATGAGGTGTGTAAAATATTTTTAAACTCCATCTGGTGCAATTTTTTTTAGTTGTCCAAATTTTTGGTAAAAATTTGGTTGAAATGAATGCAAAAAATAAATGGGGTCTGTAGCCTAGGAAAGAGTGTATGTGGAGTCTAGAACTATTACTTCTGGTTGTCTATAAATGTCAAAAATGGTTATAATATATTGAAATGAACATGTTTGAACAATTTCAGTTGATATTTCTTTTATTTGATGCTTTTTCTGTCCAAATGAGACAATATTTGGTGTCTATGGGGTTTTCAATGCAAAAATCATAGAAATAATAATTTAACTAATGTTTCTGCCAGTCATTGGCTAGAAATGGTTAAACAATACCCTTTTTGTGTCTTATTCAGTCAGAATCTTTACAGGGAAGTGAAAAATTCATTAAGAAATGAGATTTGCAATGAAATGTAATTTTGGAGGGCCTTGCATAAATAAAACACCACTGCGGCAAAACACAACTTGCAACTTGCCTCTCCATGTTGTGGTTTTGTCCCCCAAAAACACATATAGATGTCAATTTAGACTAAAAACAAAACAAATGCATTAAATTGTACACTAGAAACACAAATCATATCTTAAAAGCTGACAGTTTTATTTTGTAACTTCAAAATATGTTAGAACGACAGCAGTTTCTGCACAAAAACTTGGCCGTTATTTCTAAAAATCAGTAAAACTCATATACTCTTTTCAATAAAACTGCCCTTAAACAATGTTTTGGTGATTAAGTTTGTTATTTGGTATCCCCTGATACTAAAATATCACTTGGTTAAAAAAGATTTTCATCTTTTAACTTTATTTTTGGTCAAAACATATGATTTTACTGAAATATGAGAAAAAAACTTCATTGAGGAAGCACTGTTGGAAGAAGAAAAACAGTTAAATTCTTTTTATTTTTGGATGAATACTGTGTTTTTGTATCTTATTTTGTAAGTTTAACATGTATTTAGCATTATAGCACAAGTTTGAAGTCTATATTGCAATTCAGTTCTGCAAAAATCTCTTGAACAAACATGTACCCCTTGTAAATGTAGAAACGGCTTATTTTCCACTCCATGAACATGAAAAAGATGTTAAATGAAAAACCTTGCACTAAATTATCCAAAACATAGGCTGTTCATGCTCAGTACACATTATTCTATTGATCTCAGTGGCTGATTTGGTTCAAAACAATAAAATATGGAAAAAATGACCATTTAGGGCTCATGGGAATTTCTGAGGTTTTAGCGGCCTATATTTCACTTGCACTATAGCACATGAAAGTGGCCATTTTTTTCAGTTTTAATCATTTTTCCTGCATGAAACTTGGTATTTTGACTAAAATAAGACAGGGGTTTGTGAAAATCAACTTTTATTGGTAAGGTTGAGGCTTTTCTGAGGCTATTAGGTAGGGGTGTAACGATTCACCGGTGCACCAGTGCATCACGATATTTTATCCCACGATCCGGAAATCGATACCGTGTTTGACTTCGTGATTCCGATCCGATCCAAAAAATGTCGTATCCATCTTTGGTAGGAGGATTAAAAAGCGTGCTTCCATTGTTCCGGTGTCAACAATGGCACAAAATATTGTCAGTCGGACTGAAATAAAATCTTATGCTTGAAAAGACTTCGGTTTACAGTCTATTTAACACATGAAAATTATACTTCTTAAACATTACCATCGATTTACAATGATATGACAAGCAGGTCTTTTGTAAGTTATGAAAGTAAAAGGTATCGCGATATGGATCGGATCGTGAGCCAGGTATCGTGATCTGTATCGGATCGTGGGGAAGTGGTATCGTTACACCCCTACTATTAGGCTGCAGACCCCAATTAATTCCCTTTGCTCATGGTCTACGAATATAGTTCCTAATAAAAATGTAGGTGTATATTATAAAAGTGTATTTTAGTTACATTTGTTGAAAATGTTATGGCTTTTTTAGTAAATATCTAATATTCAAGCTTAGAATCAGTTGTGATTCAGTCAAAACTAATGATTTTATAAATAGATGTTGTGAATTGACCAAAGTTCAGAGGTCATATTTTGGAGTTCTACTTTCACTTTCTCCAAGAATCAACCATGCGACCGGCCAATTTGGCCAATGTAGGTGGTTGAGGCGAATAAGATTCCTGGCAGTTGGAAATTATTACAAGAATAACATATAGATGAGGTGTGTAAAATATTTTTAAAATCCATCTGGTGCAATTTTTTTTAGTTGTCCAAATTTTTGGTAAAAATTTGGTTGAAATGAATGCAAAAAATAAATGGGGTCTGTAGCCATAATTGTTAGAAATTGGTCATGGAAAACAGTTAAAACATCCTTGAAAAGTCATGGAAAAGTCATGAAATTTTGGAACTAAAAAAAGGGTGGGAACCCTGCATATACATGAATATAAAACAAGCAAAGAACAACATAAAACATGGAGGTATCTAAATTTTACAATTGTACAACTAAAATATTTATGACAGGTTTCCTTCTCTCATTTCTAATGACCGTTTAATAAAAGAAGTAACAGTCTTTATTTCTTCAGTTGTAGTTGGATTCAGAATTTTTGTTAGTTTTTCAGTTTTACTTAGTTTATAAAAATCATAAATATTAACAAAGTAATTTTTTTTTAGAGATTGTATGAGACTTATTTTCTAATAACCTTGGTCTAAAAGTAGGTCACTGAGACAGCACTGTCATATAAAAAATCTAAAAAATTTGTACAAGCCCTAGCATATCAAATAAGCAGGTGAAGTACATTTGTAGGTATGGAACTTTTCAAGTTAGGAAAATTAATAATTATAAAGTGCAACAACTTCTGTCAACATGAAGTAAGTGCAACTTCTCATAAACCGCTTGATGAATTTTGATGAGAATTTTACATGAAGGAGGTACATAATATAGAGTTTTGTTTAAAAAATTACATTGCTCTCAGTTTTCATTCATGGGAGATAACTGCAATATAGATTTTAATATGAAGCAGTGAGTATATTCTTTGGTCGGCTTGCTCATATTTTTCTTCGCTTCTTGGCAGTGTTCTCAAACAATTATTAAAGCTACAAAATTCTTTATTTCAGCCTCCTACTTGTCTCAGTACAAATACAGTAAAGAACAGAACCAGAAAACATTGTGTTCTATAGTGGTAGATGCTGGCTATTCATTTACACACATCATACCATACTGCAAAGGGAAGAAACTCACAGAATGTACCAAAAGGTAGGTGGCAAAGGGACAGAACTCATGGAATCTAACCAAACGGTAAGTTGCTAGGGGACATAACTCATTGGATCTACCTAAAGATCAATCTAGATTTAGAGGGCATAGCCTAGGGAATTAGCCTTAAGGAATGTTTTAGTGGAATCTACAATTTGTTTTCTTTCAGTTGAATATGATTGCTGAGAAAATTGTGGTATTGTTTATATAATTGCAAAGCCAGTGTACCTTTTACTAGGATCCAGGGGCATGCAGGATGTTTTCACTTTGTCTGTTATCCTGTCTGTTTACAAGTTTTATGTGCTTTAAAACGATAATGGTTGAGATATATGAAGTCTAACATTGATTTAGTGTCTCACTCTGTCTGTCTGTTCAAAGGCTTTAAGAATTTCAAGACTTCAAAAGTATAAGGTATAGATTTTTAAAGTCTATAAAACATTGATTAATTACCATTGCTAGGGGAAAAGGAAGAATTTAGAATTCTTATTTTGAACTTGTTTGTAACCCTTTACACAAATTTTGTATCGGCAAAATATATAACAAGCATGTTAAATAACGTATTGGACTGCTACCCAAAGGTTTTGTATGTTATGTGCTAGCCATTGTTAGACTGAATTTCTTTTAAGAGGACAAGAAGTAGAGTTTATCAATGTGTTAAAAAGCTCCATATCCAAATAATAAGGGGACTGAAATTGAAATGGCCCTTTTAAAGACTTCTGTGCTAAAGCTATATTGGTGATTGCTAAAAAGACTTGTTACGAATGCCAAACTTTAAAAAAGGAACACTCAATAATTGATTGTTTTAAGCTTAGAGTATTTAGTTTGTACCTTGCTCCATGCTTTGATAATCTTTTTTGCAGCAATGTAAAATTTTATACCTAATATGCAAAGAAATTAAATGACAAGCCAAATCAAAGAAGAAACACATTTTCCTATACATATTTTAGCTTGAAAGAAATGGAGATTTAATACTATATACAATAGTGAAACATGGTTAGTTATGTTGTTTAAATTACCATTTATAACTGGGTGGATTTATCTATAATAGTCAACCCATGATCAAATTGGGTTTTATCTTTAAAAGAGCTGATATTCAATGCTTTCTTGTGACTTTTTTACATAAGCATATTTTTCTCTTAAACTATTGTTGGCTAAAGAAAGAATTTCATTATTAATAGAATGAAGGGGTCACTTTGCAGAACTTCACCAACTTGTTCACCATATTAAATGTATTGGGTATATTTTAGTTTAGAAACTTTTTGTTCTTGATCTTTACATATTCAATATGTTTTGTAACAGATCTGTTGACCATTGTAGAACAATCTAGCTATCTTTTTAAATGCCTGAACTGCATTTGCATACAGGTTTGGTAAAATTCAATAGTTTTAAAAGATACATTGGTACTGTACAAATGCTTGTATTTTATCAAGGGGTATACTTTTGTGGAATGATAAAGATAAAATATAGTTGAGTGACTTTAAAGGGCTTTGAGTGATAGATGTAGTTTCACTAGACATTCACAGCTGGATTGTATTTTTTGTCTCGCCTGCGACGAATGTCGCAAAAGGCGAGACTTAGGTATGGTGATTCCGGCGGCGACGGCGGCGGCGGCGTCCACAATTGGTTAAAGTTTTTGCTTAAGTCTGTTTTGTGTGAACTAGTTATGTTACACCATTGATATTTGGTATGCAGTTGCATCAGCATCAGTACAGATCAGTTTTAAAAGGATTTCACCTGTATGCTCCTGCAGTCACGGTCTACTGACTTTGAAATTTTACACTGATTTTGCCGAGGTTAACCTTTTTTCTTACGTCTGTTTAACATGAAGCAGTTATGGTTCACCATTGATATTGGGTATGCACTTGCATTAGCATTAGTACAGATCAATTTCAAAAGCATTTCATCTGTATGCTCCTGCAGTCACGGTCTACTGACTTTGAAATTTTACACTGATTTGGCCCAGGTTAACCTTTTTTCTTACGTCTGTTTCACATGAAGCAGCTATGGTTCACCATTGATATTGGGTATGCACTTGTATTAGCATTAGTACAGATCAATTTCAAAAGCATTTCATCTGTATGCTCCTGCAGTCACGGTCTACTGACTTTGAAATTTTACACTGATTTGGCCGAGGTTAACCTTTTTTCTTACGTCTGTTTAACATGAAGCATTTATGGTTCACCATTGATATTGGGTATGCACTTGCATTAGCATTAGTACAGATCAATTTCAAAAGAATTTCATCTGCATGCTCCTGCAGACACGGTCTACTGACTTTGAAATTTTACACTTTCTGTCATGAGTGTTTTATATAAAGCAGTTATGGTTCACCATTTGAATTTGGTATGCAGCTGTATGTAAGCATCAGTAAAGATCAGTTTAAGGAGGATTTTTACTTCATTTTATACTGTGTCCAGTTGCGACAGGCCAGACATGTCTCTGTGTTAACAGTTTATATTAATTATACACTGTTTTAATTACTATTTTCTATATGGGACAAACATGACAAAAACTTGAATAAAAAATCAACCTAAATAAATATTTGAAAAGTATCAAACCTTAAGTGTTGCTGTGTAGCAACAAGTGCTATTAACCATGAAATTTAAAATCCAATGAAATATCTATTCTTTTAATAAGTGAGCCAATAGAAATTGATCTCCATGAAAATGATAGGCCACGGAAGCCATATGAAAATTTGACCAGTTATTTAAATGCCTAAATGCATAAAAGGACTATGGTTATATTGGTTTTGTTGAGTTTTATTGATTTAAAAATAATTTACAAATTTACCTATTACAGAAAATATAGGTTCAAACATTGCTTTTAGTTTTGAGACCAAATGTTTGATAAACTGAAAGAAAAGGAGCTATCAAATTGTTCAATTTGCAAAGGAAAATATAACTGTTCACCATGTTGGTCTTACATGGAACATTTCAAGTGACAGTATGAACAATTGGGGGTACAGAACACACTTTTCTCCAGATGTTAACACATGATATTGTGAAACTGTTATATAGTTGTAACGGTTATTTTTTAAATGCCTGAAATGCATCTGCATACAGGGATGTCTACAAGAGGGCTGTTGAGTGGCGGATGCAGAGAAGGGTTCTCCATTTGCCTATCCATAGTTGACTCTTTTTATACCCTGCGACACGAAGTGGCAAGGTATTATGTTATACTCTCGGTTTCTTTTGGTGTCTGTCCGTCTGTCCCTCGAAGGTTCCTAACCAGTAACTTGAAAACACGTCAAGGGATTGGAATGATATTTTGAACAGCTGTTAAGTACAATAAAATACAGGTCAAGTTCGAATTCCAGCATGATCTGAAAAATGGTCATTTAGTCATGGGTTAGAAATATATAACCAACCTTTTGTTAACATATTGGCTACTTACATCATGAGTTCAATTGTTTCAATGCTTCCAGAGCACCTGAGTTCACTCTCGTTAAGACTTGATTTCTGTTTTGTTAATTTTGTGTTTTGTGTTTCTTAGTGCTGTTTTTGTTTGTGTTTACTGGTTTCGTCGTTGCCCTTTCAGACTTTGGACACTTGAATGCCCTATTGGTGCCTCTTTGCTTCTTGTATGGGGAAAACAATTATTGAACCAATTTTCTGACTCTCTTGACACCATTTGTTTGAATCATGTCTGAAGTACATGTAACGATACTTGTTCTTGAAAAGGGACAAAAAATGTTGTCCTGTTTATGGTCAGAGCAATACCCTATGCACATTTATAAATACCCCTTTGATGAGTTCAATAAGAGAAGACTCAATTTGGGGAGGGGGGGTTGGTACAAATCAGGTCACACTTGCAAACTGCAAACTAGAGAGGGAGGGATTTACATACTAAGTAGTTGTTTCCCAATCCAGGATTTATATTATAAATACCCGGTAAGTTTTAACTAAAACCTGTCTTATAAAAACAGGGGTTTAAATTAGCACTGGTCCGAGGTCCGGGACACTCAACTTTTCACGCAGGACTTACACAATTTCAGTGACAAAGGTCCTAGACCTGTCAGTATTTACAATAACTCTTATTTAGGACCTTTCAATTTCTTCTAGAGGACCTTCCATTTTGGACTCCCAAAAGTCCTGGACCTTTTGCTCTCAAATTTTAATTTGAACCCTGTAAAAAAACTGACATTAAGATGAACAAACATACATGACATAAGCTTTAATAAAGACTCATGATTTAGGACAGTATGAAATGTGGCATCTTTGATCCAACCTCCTGCTTTCTTTGACAAAGCACATAAAAATTCTCACATGATAAGAACCATATAATAAACAACAAGAAAGAATCTGAGAGAACAACAGTTTTCTAGAGGGCTTTAGAAACATTGACTGATAAAATAAATGTACCAGTATTGACCAGAGAGCATACTCAATGATTTTTTTTTTACAAATGTTCATTTGGCTATACATATATCAGAATTTATTTAATAGAAATTGTTAAAATGTCCTAGTTTTCTTGATATGTCTCTATAGATTCAATTTGTTCCATTGGATTTTGGGGGGATGATGAGAAGCAAATGATGGTTATTTTTTCTGTTTTCAATGACTTTACATTGTAAAAGATGTCACATTCTTTAGTGGATTTGTTATTTGTGTATATTACTTTGAATTTTATAACGTACCTTTTGTATGAAGAAATCTTATCAGGCACTTACAATTTATCTTCAAAATGTTTTGAATTCAACATTAAAAATTTGTCAGATTTTTTAAAAATATTTTAAATAAGGTAAAACAAAATGACTTGATTCTATGGATGAATTTGCAAATACAAACTTATTTGTAAACCCTGTAACACTATGATAAGAATTTTTGTGGAAACTTTATCTGCGTTTCACATGAAACAGTAACTTTATTATACAAGGCTATGAAATCCTGCTTTCGAGCCTCTTTTTTGAATGCCTGAAATGCATTTGCATACAGGAATGTAAACTGCTTCTAATTGTTAAATCCCCATTCATCCTGGTGTCTAATCTTTGCCAAAGCTTAATTAATTATGTAAGTCTATGTCCAAAATGGGGTCTTAGTTGTCATCATTTAAGTTTTATACTTTGAGCAACCTATTCTTCACATGCACAGTAAATTGTTTTAAACATTGACTGACCAGCTTACCAGTTCCAACTATACAAGGCATTGTTAGTTCTGTTGTGACGATGTTGCATTGTAACGTTTAGAATCACATCATGGTAACGTCAAAAAACAAGCTGCCCTCAAAACATATTTTTGTTATGCCCTTGCAAACAATTGTTCTGTTGGGGAGATGCCCTCTAATCTGTCTTCAAATCTTTTTTAACCAAAAATGTAAAAAAACATAGCGAGATGTTACCATGAAGAATTTTTTTTGCACTTAGATATCATTCAGGGGAGTTAATCAGACTTAAGTTCGTTGACTGAATGAATTGTCACATCCAACATCAGTTTGTTATCTATGTTTATAAGTTAGAATGTCAAAACGTACTGTTTATATGGATAAATCTTATCACATTCTTTATGTTTATCGTCAAAAATATTTTAAAAGGTTATAGAAAAAAATCTGAGTTTTTGGCAATTTTTTAATTAAAAATATAAATAACATGATTTTTCTATATAAATGATTTTGCAAATGAAAACTTGTTTGTAAACCCTGTAACTTTGATGTTAGAATTTTAGTGGTAACTTGATCTTAGTTTTTCATGATAACGTTGTGTTGTACAGAGCCAAAAAAGTCTTGTTTCCGCGCTTCGTTTTTTTGAACGCCTGAAATGCATTTGCATACAGGAATGTTATGTTTATGTTCCTCCTCTGGTTGTTCTATATCCCTGAAATTTGTGGTTCATTGGGGGCTTTCGTTATGAATTTGCATACAGAAATGCAATTGTTAGCAATGTTTTTAATGAACTTTGTTCCATAAGCTCAGTTTTCTTGTTCAAAACTAACAGCCTAACATAGATCAACCAGCTTACAACTTGCAACTTTTGACAAGAGAGAAAAAAGAGCAGTTATCCATAAATTGAAAATTTTTGTCTGTATTTTAGTCAGATAATAAAAAAGAGTTTGCCAGACCCAATTAATTTTTGCAGGACCATAATGTTTTCTCCTGTAGTTTTCAAATATATTACCTATCATTGGTCATGGCATACAAAAACAAATGTGACTGACCATATAAACCCCCCATATCTTGTAAATCAAACAACTATCCAAGAACGAATGTAAGTACCTATTCATTCTGTAATCAAACATTTTTTCATGTTAATGTATTCTCCTACAGACTCACCATTTTGGCATTGCAGGTTTTACTGTGACGTTGGCATTGCAGGTTTTACTGTGACGTTGGGTTTGAAACTTTATTGTGACATTGAAAAGTTGTTGTCCTTTTAACTGTTTTATTTGTGATGTCATCTGGTTGGAGGATTTGGGAGTTGAGATGTCAGTAAGTTAAGTAAGTTAGTAAAACATCTCAATTTGAAGTAGCCAATTTATGGAAGAGTTCATCATCTGGAAATTGGTATGGTAACATGCATGATTAGATTTTATTGCTTTTAGATATCATTCAGGGGAGATAATCAAACTGAATGAATTATCACAATATACCATCTCCATTTGTTATCTTTGCTTGTGTTTGAATGTTATGTACCATTTGTTCAAATAAATTTTATCAGAAACTGAATAATTATCATTGGAATGATTTTAAAGTGACAGATAGACAATATCTGATTTTCTGGCCATGTTTTAAGTAAAGCGAAAAATTGTCTTGATTTTATAACAATGATCATTTTGCAAATGAAACCTTCATTGTAAACCCTGTTTCATTCATGCTATAATTTTAATGATACCTTGTACTATCTTTTATTATGATACGGTTTGGTTATATAAAGCTAGGAAATCTTGTTTCCGGGCCTCTTTTTTGAACGCCTGAAATGCATTTGCATACAGGAATGTATATCTTCTCTGATCATTTACAGTGGTGGATCCAAAGCCAGAGCCGTATGCCCCCCCCTTTTCAATTTTCATCAAGAAATTTTTGATTTTTTGTATAAGATTGACCCAACTACTTCGAAAATTTGACATTTTTTGCGATTACACCCCCCGTTTTCATTAAACTCACTTATCATGATCTGTCCTGATAAAACCCTCATTTAATCTTTGGCTGAGCTTTAAGTTGTACGGGGTTCCAACGCCATCCTCAAATCAAGGAAACCTGGAAAAGTCCTTGAATTTCATTTCAAGGCTCAAAAAGCTGGAAAAATCCTTGAATTTTATCAAATATCCTTGAAAAACCCTGGATTTTTGTAATATGCAGATTTGTTGATCGTTTGATAAAAAAAGGCTGAAAAATATTGGATTTTAAAAAAATTTGCGGACTAATTTAATCCTTGAAAATGACCTCAATCAATACCCTTGAAAAGTCCTGGATAAACCCTTGAATTTAGTGTCCAAAAAAAGTGGGAACCCTGGTTGTATGTCTTCTTTATGTTAGTTGTTCTTTTGTTGTCATTGAATTTGCAAACAGTAACACAGTAATGTATCTACAAAAGTTCCAAACTTTCAGGGAATGTTTCATAGTTTCTTGTTTAAAACTAACATCTTTTCATTGATTGACTAGGCATACCAGTTTAAATAAATACAAATATCAAAACGGGATATAGAAACAGGTAATTTGGTTATGCTGTATATGCATATTCCAAGATCAGCATTTGAATCAAACATTGGAAGGTCAAAAGCCAAAAGTATTGAACAAAAAGTATTCTAAACCAAAAAGTTGGAACAGAAAAGCCAAATCTAGCAACGAGGATGAAATCATGAGAAAGAAAAGTCATTGCAAACTCTACCTGTGCTTAAATCTGATATTGAAAAAGACAGAGTTTTGCCCAAACTTCATAATTTTTTGAAAAACTTATTTTCCTCTTAATTTGTCAAAAAACATTTCCTTCTTGCAATTGTCATGTGATACAAACTGAACTCTTGCATCTTGAGTTGGCAACATACCCTAATGTACAATAAGCTTTTATTACCCCCTGCAAACAAGTTTTGAGGGTAAATAGAAATCACCCTGTCTATCTATTTGTATGTCTGTCTGTTCTTCTGTCCTCAATCTTAAGTGAACTATTTAACTGATTGATGGATTTGGATGAAATCTTATTGAGATTTCATTGCTATTAGATACTATTCAGGGGAGGTAATAAGACCTAAATGACCATAATTGTCACAATCTGCATCAATTTGTTATCTGTGTTTACATGTATAAGTTTGAATTTTATAATGTACCCGTTGTTTGAATAAATCCTATCAGATTCTTGATAGTAATATCGGAATGATTTGGAAGTGACATATAAGAAACACAGTCCAACTTTTGTGCATAATATTTAAGAATAAAATTGAGCCGTTTTTATTACATTGATGATTTTGCAAATGGAACCTTCCGTGTAAACCTTTTAATATTCATTGTAGAATTTTTGTGGTAACTTTATCTTAGTTTCACTTCATAAAGTTTTGTTGTAAAGTGCTAAGAAAGTCTTGGTTTCTGGCTTGTTGTTGTTTTTTGAAGTGCCTGAAATGCATTTGCATACAGGGATGAATTTTCCGTTTTAATGTCCATCCCATTTTCTAGTTTGTCTGTTTTGTTTGTCCATAATTAAGGTCTTTCCCTTCCACAGAAGGAAAGACCTTACTGTATTTCTTATGATTATTATTATTTTTTTTTCCCCCACAAAAAAAAGGAGAAATACTTAACGTAACATTACAAAACTTCATACCATTAACTGACACTATAAGGGCATGACTTGAGTAACCCTGTGAAACCGATCTATTTTTAGTAACGGAGTTATCTGCCCGTAACCCAAAAACCTTGTTTGCAGATTAACTCAAAAACCGTAACCGTTATCAAAAATCTGAAGCAGGAAAAATGTTGCTAGACTCATGGTCATGATTCATCATGCAAAAAAATTTATTTCGATCAACTTCCTGGTTACGCATTTATGACTGGAAAAGTGTCGCGACTCGTCAAATTTTTTTTTCTTCAAAACGGTTAGTCCTAGAGACTTGGGACCTTCACCAATCATCCTAGGTGACACATGTTACATCTAAAAATGTCAAGGTCAAAGGTCAAATCTCAAGGTCAGAGGTCATGGTACACCTTGTTTTGTAGTATAGCTTAAAAACCATACAAAATTGAAGCAGACATGTAATGGGGAAAATACTTGTCTCATTAAGACCTTTATTTGATATAAAGGGTCAAACACTGTGCGACAAACCGTTTTCGAGTTATGGCCTTTAATGCGGTTTGGCTAATTGGTTTTTGGCTTATAACTTGAAAACAATTTGAGATAACATAGTAAACATATGGGTTATTTGAGACCGTAAACTTATGCCCTCCGATATAAAACCAAAGTCGCATGGCTAGGGACAGCCATTTTCAAAATGGCCGCCATCAGAAATTGTTTTTTGAGTATAACACAAAAACTGTAAAAAATTGAAGCAGACAATACATGGAAAAAATGTTCGCCACGTCGAAAGCTACAAAAAAAGTTGCAGGTGCGATAGCGTAAAACTTGTCGTTTTTGAGTTACGGCCCTTGATTCGTAATTTGAAACTGTTTTTTCAATTATAACTTTTAAACGGTTACAGATGGTGAATGAAATGTAGGGTTTATTTGATAGAGAATTAAAAGACCTACAATTTGAGTCCAAACAGTGTATGATTTGGTTGACTGGTTCCAAAATGGCGGCCAAAACAAGTTTCGCAAAACACGTTTTTTGCCCATAACTTGAAAACCATAACAGATAGTATAGTAAACATGTATTCTTAAATGAATCAGAATGCCAAGACCTACAATTTGAGTCCAAAGTCAAAGGTCATGGGTCAAGGTCATTCCCTAGCAACAAGGTAACATTTATGAAAAGTCCATAGCAACCATTTATATTCTTAACCAAGACTACTTTCCGAGTTTAGAGTTAAAATTTTTCAACCGGAAGTAACCCTTAGTCCATAGCAACCATAATAAAAGTCCTTAGCAACCATACCTTTTCTGACTTCAGGCTCACTGCTCTTTAATCTGGAACATTTTTCGCAACTAATAGTTTAATACTATTGTCAAAAACAGACTCAAATAGCCTAACCAAACATAACCGTTATCATAAAACTAACAAAAAATGGGAAAGACCTCAAATTTGTTCTCTGAACAAATGACTTTTTAATTCTTATTTGAAGTTTTTGTTGCACTTCATTTTGATTTTATATATGACAAAAAATGTTGGGTTTAAATTGTCACCCGACCCAATGCGTCGAAGGGACCTAGTAATGGTCTCCGTCTGTCTGTCTGTCCGTCACATTTTTTGTAGGTGCAACTCCTATGATACTACTGAACGGATGTTGCTGAAACTTTACACACTGATAGGGTACTATTAGTAGGTGATCATTTTTATACGACCGCAAAAAATTTGCGGATGTATAATGGTATGATGCTGTCGTCGTCGTTGTCGTTGTCGTCGTCGTCCGTTAACTTTAGTGTATACACGATAACTTTAGTTCTAGTTATCCAAATGCAATGAAATTTGACAATGATATTTGTTACCATTAAAGGATGGATGGGATTGATTTTGGGAGTCCCCCCTTTTTTCGTTTGGAAATTAAGGGCCAAAAGGGGCCAAAATTGTAACTTTTTTGTTTGTTCTTACAATAACTTTTTCAAAATCTTCTCCTCTGAAACTACTGAACAGAATTCAATGAAACTTGGTATGATTGATCATTAGGGTGTCCTGCACTATATTATTGTTTCAATTTCTGATTCGTCAAAAAACATGGCTGCCGTGGCTAAAAATAGACCAGGGGGGTCAGACTACTGTTTTTGGCTTGTAATTCAAAAAGTATAAGGGATAGATGAAATCTGATGCCACCCTACTGCTTCAGGATCAAAATTTCTACAAAAGTCTCCATTTGGTCGAAGTTGTCAGAAGACCCCTTATAGGGGTTACGGCCCCTTAAAGGTGAAAAATAGCATTTTTTCATGTTTTTGCCCTATAGTATGAAAATTATTGCAGATAGCAAAAAGCTGTTGCTTGCTTAATTGTTCAGCTCATTTAGCTCTACAAAAAACTCCATACAGTCGAAGTTGTCAGATGACCCCTGATAGGGGTTACAGCCCCTAAAATAATGTTTTTTCATGTTTTTGGCCTATGAAATGAAAACTATAGCAGGTAGAGAGAAGCTGTTGCTTGCTTAAATGTTCAGCTCATTTACACAATTAAGAATTAATTTTTGCGACCCCCCCCCTTTTTCCCCTATTACGTAATTAGGGGCCAAATGGGGCCAAAATCAAAACTTTTTTATTTGTGGTCCGATTAAAAAAAATTTTTTTGCAAGTTTATTATTGTCAGGTAGTGAATCCAAATTTGAGAATTAATTTTTGTAACCATCCCCTTTTTCACTTGTTTTGTAATTAGGGGCCAAAGGGGGCCGTAATCAAAACTTTTTTATTTCTGGTTTGTTTTTGAAATTTTTTTTTGCAAGTTTATTTTTCTCAAGTTAGTGAATCCAAATTTGAGAAATTACTTTTGCAACCCCACCCTTTTTTCACCTGTTACATAATAAGGGGCCAAAAGGGGCCGAATTTGATTTTTTTTTAATTCTTGTCCGATTTTGACAATTTTTTTGCAAGAGTATAATACAAAATTGAAAATTTATATTTTTACCCCCTGGGTCGAAAGTCCACCAGAGCAGCATGTGTCAAAAACCTTTGTCAGTCCACCATGGGCTGCATGTGTCCAGAGCAATAGACTTTCCATATTGGGCCTAAAATGTACAGGGTTCAACATGTTGCGGTCGTATCATGCTGCGCTCGGCGAAGCTTTTTATATATTTGAAATTTTCAAAATGGCCGCTGTTTTCATGGAAACAGGGAAGAAAGGTCAAAATATAGGACATTCAATATCTCGGTTTCCTAGGTGCACAGGGTTCTGAAATTTTGTAGGCTGATAGAGCAAAAGGTTTCTATAATAATACGAAAAAAAATTTTTGAAGCAATATTTACACTTTTAAGTTATTTACGAATTTGTGATTTTCTGGTCCAAAAAATGGGACTTTGTCAATCATTTTTGTGGGTGCAACTCCTCGATACTACTGAATGGATGTTGCTGAAACTTAAAACACTGATAGGGTATTTTTAGTAGGTGATCATCCCATATTTTGAAATGATCAAGATGGTGCCATTCATTTCGCAATTTAAAAATGTGAAATTTTGTAATATATTTTCCCTTCACCGATTTTGAGGAAAATGGATAATCCATTTAATTCGGGAATTGAGAACAAGTTAGCGTACTTAGTGAATTTCCAACTTTTCATGATTGAACAACTTAACTGGAAGATCTGCCGTTTATCAGAGAATATATTGCTTGAATATGCATACCACACAACTTTCAATCATGCCGTGGCGGGGGACACATGGCTATGGGTAGCAATCTTGTTTTTATCATCAAAGGGCTAGGTAATACATTTGTTTTCCTTGTGGTTACCTTTGTTGAAATCAACCAATTGTTCAATTCTTCAAAGAACAGCATGTTGCAGTTTTGCAAGATATGGAAAAAGGGGTGTGGTATCTTAGAAAGGGAAAGTCATAGGGAACTGTTCATACCTCTCACAAAAGCATGCATAAATACAACTTTCATTTACCACAATTTATCAAGACTTCTGACTGCTTAAAAAGATTATTAGGTTTTTACTGTTATAAAACTAATTAGTTTATGAATACATGTTTTTGTAAAGTATTCTTCTGCAGTTTTTTTTTTTATTTTAAAGCCTCAGGAAGTTGATCATAACAAATCTGACCGTGTTCATAGCTCAATATTATAATGCCAAGATTTAAAATTTTAAAGTGGTTTCTTCCTGGTGTTTACCAAGTTTGAAATACACATATAGACATTGACTTTTGTTGTATACTTTTTCCCCGAACCATCGTAGAAATTTTATATGTTAGGCTAAGTTTCTTTTTTTGCAAAATAAGCACAGTTTGTTAATTCTTTTCTTGTATGTTTTAAAACAGCTGTTTTACATTTTGTATTTGTATTATAAATTTAGGTCCTATATACAGATTGTTAAATAATGTCATTAGTTTTTATATACATTGTACATCTTTTTTGATCTCCTGAAATGCATTTGCATACAGGGACTAATGTTATAAGGTACACAGTGGCTGTGATCCAGATATTGTCAAATAGTCCACATACACTACACTGTGGACAAAAAAGGGGGGGTGAGTAACAAACCATTTTTTATGAAAAACTACACGAAATTAACAAAATGAGCGGACAAAATGTGTTTCTAACCCCCATAACACCCCTGGATGTTTATTTGTGAGAATTTAAATTTATTTTCTGTTTATTTTAAAACACCCATGATTTAAACTACAATTTTCTTATCCATTTAAGTGTTCTTTGATAAGAGAAGATAATTAAAAGATAGGAAGAAGAAATATGTTATAATATGGTCTTAAATTTAAGAAAAAAAATTGTGTAAGTTGAAAAATGATTCCTTTATTATTAATTCATATCTAATTAACACGTAGATTGTCCTCCTAGCCCTTTTCAGTTATATTGATGGTATTTTCATTTTATCAAGGAATTTTTTACAAAGTTCTTTCAGCTTTTAAGCTTTTTTTAAATGAAAATCATGTAAAAACTGAAAACTAAAAGCAATTCACCTGTCCCATTATTTTTGGAAAAGATGGACGAGAATCTATAATTTAAGTGTGGCCTGAACGACTATTTTGCAGAATTTGACTAATCTGTACACCTCAATTTTTGTATGGTGTAATTTTAACGTGTACAGTCGTCAATGTTAATTCGATACCTGTCGTTATCCACTATCTGTGGTGAAGAACATTTATCCATTGGTCTTTTTGAAATTCCTGAAATGTATATACATACAGGGATGATTTGATTCCAGGGTCTGTTATGCATTATTCAAATAGGGGTATCAGGGGCGGATCCAGTCAGGTCCATGAAAGAGGGGGCGTAATAGCTAAAAAATGTCAAATTTTGATGAAAATTTGAAGTTGCTTGGTCAATTTTATACAGAAAAAAATTTAATTTCTCAATTAAAAACGGGCTTACACCCCCTCCGCCTCCTACTGGATCCGCCACTGGACTGTATAGTTATTATATAACTTTATTTCAAACTAAAACCCTAAAAACTAGGGCTGCAGTAACATATATACGAACACAAATATAGCATGATCAAAATACAGAATACAAAATATTGTACTGAACAATTTAACATTATAATTGTATAAAAATAAACATGCCATTGAGGGCAAGTAGACATTATGTTTATATGAAGTAGGCATGTTATCAAAAGTCTTCTGTCCTCAGTTCATATGACCGTTTTAAAAAGAAGCCAATAATTTTAACATGTCTAAAGGTTTTAGGATTCAAAAGATAATTAATCTTTTGATCATCTGGAAGGTCAGGGAAATTGTTACAGTCTTTTTTATTATCTCCAAAGAGAGCATGTCTGATATTCTCATTTTTCGAGCATTTTAAAATAAAGTATTCTTCATCTTCTACTACTTTGCAAAATTTGCATAATCTTTCATCTCTATTTAGCGACCTCTCTCAATTTCCAAATTATGGTCACTTATACGAAGTTTTGTAAAAATATTCCTAATTGAAAAATCATTATATGAAAGATAAAATTTAGGTTCTGTTAAGGGTTTTAAATTCTTATACAAGAAGAGTTTGCTGTTTATATCTATTTTCTCTATCTTATTTATATAAAGGTTATGATAATAGTCAAATGTCTTATCTTTAATAGTTGGTAAATATCTTTCATTCCTGTTTACAATTAAAGGTTTTCTTCAGGTCTGCAATACAATGCTGAGAGTTTAAAAAGAAAAAAAATATTAAAACAGTAACAGGTTAGAAATCTTTATGTAAAGAGGTTTTTGGTTTGCTAGGGTTTTTTAAATCACCGATTTAATTATCTACCATTATCTAAACCAAAATATTAAATAGTAAAGTATTATGATAAGTAGAGATAACTTTTTAAACGAAAATGAATATTATATTTCATTCAAGACATAAGTTTTAAAATTAAATTTAATAAACCCAAATGTTACCATGTAGGTTTTGAAACATTTATTGGATCGTTACACCATGTTGGTTGTATGGTGTTGACGTTTTGAGTTTAAACTTCGTTATGGTGGGATATTTACACTCACCACAGTCTACTACCTTCTCACTATCTACATTTATGATAGAGATATTTATTGAATGCCTGAAATGCATCTGCATACAGGGATGGATATAGATTGAACTGACTCTTTGTCATTTTCAACATCATGTTAATATAATGCATTTGATAGTTTATGTGATTCTACCCAGTCACAGTGTTCTGAAGGCCATAATGAAAAAAATCCTAGATCCTTTATAAAAGTTTCTTGAAAATATGGTACAATTTTTGATTTTTGTCTCGCCTGCGACGAATGTCGCAAAAAGCGAGACTTAGGTATGGTGATTCCGGCGGCGACGGCGACGGCGGCGGCGGCGTCCACAATTGGTTAAAGTTTTTGCTTAAGTCTGTTTTATGTGAACTAGTTATGTTACACCATTGATATTTGGTATGCAGTTGCATCAGCATCAGTACAGATCAGTTTTAAAAGGATTTCACCTGTATGCTCCTGCAGTCACGGTCTACTGACTTTGAAATTTTACACTGATTTGGCCGAGGTTAACCTTATTTCTTAAGTCTGTTTAACATGAAGCAGTTATGTTACACCATTGATATTTGGTATGCAGTTGCATCAGCATCAGTACAGATCAGTTTTAAAAGGATTTCACCTGTATGCTCCAGCAGTCACGGTCTACTGACTTTGAAATTGTATACCGATTTGGCCGAGGTTAACCTTTTTTCTTAAGTCTGTTTAACATGAAGCAGTTATGTTAAACCATTGATATTTGGTATGCAGTTGCATCAGCATCAGTACAGATCAGTTTTCAAAGGATTTTACCTGTATGCTCCTGCAGTCACGGTCTACTGACTTTGAAATTTTACACTGATTTGGCCGAGGTTAACCTTTTTTCTTAAGTCTGTTTAACATGAAGCAGTTATGGTACATCATTGATATTGGGTATGCAATTGCATTAGCATCAGTACAGATCAATTGTAAAAGTATTTTGTCTGTATGATCCTGCAGTCACAGTCTACTGACTTTGAGATTTTACACTTTTTTTTAAATTTTTTACTTATGTCACGAGTGTTTTTTATTATAAAGCAGTTATGGTTCACCATTTATATTTGGTATGCAGCTGCTTAAGCATTAGTTAAGATCAGTTTAAGGAGGATTATTACTTCATTTTATACTGTGTCCAGTTGCGACAGGCGAGACATGTCTCTGTGTTAACAGTTTATTATGTTAATTCGTTTTTATTTAAAAATTTTTTAAAAACAAAGTTTCACAAAATATGGAAATAAATTTTTCCAGGCAGTTGAAAAAATTTGGCCTGGAGGAATGACCCCACCCTGATGCTGTATACTAAAAATCAAGTGGCTGTGATAAGTATTTGCTGAGAAAACTGTAACACAAATTTCTTCATCCGCCTGCCCTTCACCTGACATGCCCCTCGCCCGACATTCACGATTTTATAACCCAGATTTTTCACTCAATTAAATCCGGCCAAAAATCAATTCAATTGGCTTAATTTGTCTTCAAAAGATATTAATGTTACTTGAGGTCTTATTAGCTGCTAAATACATTATTATATCCCACGCAACAAAGTTGTGAAGGGTATATTGTTTTTGACTGGTCCCTTCCGTCCGTCCGTCCGTCCATCTGTGTTTTTTATTCACAAATTTTTGTGGGAGTTATGGCCCTTTGGACGTTGAAATTAGCTGAAAATCTTTAGTACAGTTATTGATCGCAACTTCTCTGAAACTACTGAACAGAATTTAACAAACCTCAGTTTGCAAGAAACATAACATATGTAACTACTGTGTATGTTATAACAAATTTTTGATTCGCAAAAAGATTACAAGCTACAGGTTAATTTATATAATCAAATAGCAGAACGCGTGGGGTATGTGAGCGTGCTAACTAAGGTTCTTTCATTATATATTTTTAAATGAACTATTGTCATTATTTGGAAGGTTTGTCTGGGAGGATTGTGCTTCATAGCTGGTCTATAAATCCTGTATGCTTCCTTTAGAGTCGTTGCAATAATACCTTCCCCACTCTTTTTATGCCCCATCTACGAAAGTAGAGGGGCATATATTGTTGGGGTATGTTCGTCTGTCCGTCCTTCTGACTGTCCGTTCATTCGTCCGTCCGTCCCAAATCCCCATATTTCGAATTCCCTCTTACTGACAAATGCCATATCAATCATATTGGTATGGTAGGTGCACCTATTGACGCTAAGCACAATGCATGCTTTGGATGCTGTACTATGACCTATATTTTGCGCATAAATGACCACTTACAGAAGAATGGTTAAAGTCTATTCCCACTTACTGATAAGTGCCACATCAACAATATTGTTATGGTAGGTGTACCTAGTGATGCTTAGCACAATGCATGCTTTGGATGCTGGCTGTGACCTATATTTTCCGCATGAATGACCACTTATAGAAGAATGGTTGAAGTCCATTCCTTTTTTCTGACAAGTGCCATAGCAACCATATTGGTATGGTAAGTGCACCTAGTGATGCTAATCATAATGCATGCTTCGGATGCTGACTGTGACCTACATTTTCCATATGGATGAACTCTTACAGAATAATGGTTAAAGTCCATTCCCACTTACTGACAAGTGCCATAGCAACCATATAGGGATGGTAGGTGCACCTAATGATGCTTAGCACAATGCATACTTCAGATGCTGGATGTGACCTATATATTCCGCATGGATGAACTCTTACAGAATAAAATCCAATCATTATTTTACTTACTGACATGTGCCACATCAACTATTTTGATATGGTAGGTGCACCTAGTGATGCTATGCACAATGCATACTTCTGATGCTGACTGTGATCTATATTTTCAGCATGAATGACCACTTATAGAAGAATGGTTAAAGTCTATTCCTTCTTACTGACAAGTGCCATAGCAACCATATTGGTATGGTAGGTGCACCTAGTGATGCTTTAGTGATTGCAGAAAAAATACATGTTGCGAGATGGGGCATTATGTCTTAAATTGGACATATTCTTGTTTTTGTAACAATCGAAAGTTTGACAGTGACAAACTATTAGATAACTTAGCACGTGAGAAATTTTACTACAACTTATTGTTAGTTATGTCTCCCCTTCCCAGAAGGGGGAGACATATTGTTTTTGTGTCAGTTCTTCTTATTCTTCTTCTTCTTCTTCTTCTTCTCATACAAAGCGTGTCCGGGCCATAACTTTTTTATCCTTTGACATAGGGCTTTGATATTTGGCATGTGGATGTATCACCATGAGATGATGTGTCGCGTACCAGAATGACCTTCATATGACCTTGACCTTTGACCTCAAGGTCAAATTTTTGTTAATTTTACATCCAAAGTGTTCTGGGCCATAACTTTTTTGTTCTTTGACATAAGGCTTTGATATTTGGCATGTGGATGTATCACCATGAGACGATGTGTCAGGTACCAGAATGACCTTCATATGACCTTGTCCTTTGACGTGAAGGTTAAATTAATGTTTATTTTACATGGAAAGTGTGTCTGTGCCATAACTTTTTTGTTCTTTGGCATAAGGCTTTAACATTTGACATGTTGATGTATTACCATGAGATTATGTGTCGCGTACCAGAGTAACCTTCATATGACCTTGACCTTTGACCTCAAGGTGAAATTAAAGCTAATTTTACATGGAAAGTGTGTCCTGGTCATAGCTATTTATTATTTGGCATGTGGATGTATTACCATGAGACGATGTGTCGCGTTCCAGAATGACCTTCATATGACCTTGACCTTTGACTTCAAGGTCAAATTTTTGTTAATTTTACATCCAAAGTGTTCCGGTCCATAACTTTTTTGTTCTTTGACATAGTGCTTTGATGTTTGGCATGTGAATGTATTACCATGAGACGATGTGTCAGGTACCTGAATGACCTTCATATGACCTTGGCCTTTGACCTCAAGGTTAAATTAATGCTTATTTTACTTGGAAAGTGTGTCTGTGCCATAACTTTTTTGTTCTTTGGCATAAGGCTTTAATATTTGACATGTTGATGTATTACCATGAGATTATGTGTCGCATACCAGAGTAACCTTCATATGACCTTGACCTTTGACCTCAAGGTCAAATTTTTGTTAATTTTACATCCAAAGTGTTCTGGGCCATAACTTTTTTGTTCTTTGACATAAGGCTTTGATATTTGGCATGTGGATGTATTACCATGAGACGATGTGTCGCGTACCAGAATGACCTTCATATGACCTTGACCTTTGACTTCAAGGTCAAATTTTTGTTAATTTTACATCCAAAGTGTTCCGGTCCATAACTTTTTTGTTCTTTGACATAGTGCTTTGATGTTTGGCATGTGAATGTATTACCATGAGACGATGTGTCAGGTACCTGAATGACCTTCATATGACCTTGGCCTTTGACCTCAAGGTTAAATTAATGCTTATTTTACTTGGAAAGTGTGTCTGTGCCATAACTTTTTTGTTCTTTGGCATAAGGCTTTAATATTTGACATGTTGATGTATTACCATGAGATTATGTGTCGCATACCAGAGTAACCTTCATATGACCTTGACCTTTGACCTCAAGCTCAAATTAAAGCTAATTTTACATGCAAAGTGTCCTGGTCATAGCTTTTTATTATTTGATAGTTGACATGTGGATGTTTCGCCATGAGACGATGTGTTGTATACCAGAATGACCTCCACATGACCTTGACGTTTGACCTTAAGGTCAAATTAATGCTTTTGTTTACACGTAAAACATGTCTGGGCCATATATATTTTAATCCTATTCAAAAGGCTTTGAATTTTCACCTTTTAATGTGTCATCATGGGAACAATGTGTCACCAACCTTAATGACCTTGACCTGTGACTTCAATGTCAAATAAATGCTAATTTGACATACAAAGCCTTCCAGGCCATAACTTTTTTATCCTTTGACATAGGGCTTTAGAATGCAGATGTATCATTAGTAAAAAAAAATGTTGTACAATGTATGTCATTGTGACTTTGACCTTTTGACCTCAAGATTGAACTTGTGTTATTCAAGGAAGGGGAGACATCAGTTTTAGTGTGCTAAAACAGTTTTTCCTAGTTACTATCTAAAATTGTCCAATCACTAATAGTGCGGTGACCAACTATAATAAAGTCTAATATTAAGAGAGTTTAATTTCACTTCATAACATACAGCTGAAAATTTGCACATTTGTAGAAAAATGATTATTCTTTGATTTTAGCTCGGTCGTCAAAAAGTCGTACGGTGCAATTTTTTGCAAAAGTGGATTTTTTGACAAATTTTATAGTAAAAAAAATATGTTAGTTGCTTTTGTGAAAGGTCTATTTTCTTTTCAAAATATGATAAATTGTCTGTTTCACAACATATTTTACAAAAAGGAACACTGTTTTACATAAAAACACAAATTTACAGAGTATACACTAATTGGTCAAAGAGTTTTTGGCGTTAAAAAGCGTTTTTTTCTGTATAAAAATCAACATACACCTACTTCCGTTTCTCAATTATTAAAGATAAAACGACATTGGTGAAAATTTATAGGTTGAAAATAATATATAAGACATGGGCCTTAAAATGCATGATTTAAATTATATAATTCCTCTAGTATATACAAGAAATAACATTATTATTAAACATTACATGAAATGAGAAGTCTTGTGTATTTCACGGAAATTTCTGTTAATCCGTTATGGTTCGGAGTTTAGTCAACTTTGTAATGTAAAACAAGTCGAGCGCACCCAAACACTCGATTAATTAAGTATGTGTTTTCTTAATTTATTTGAACATGCATTTTTATATTGTGTTGAAAAGTTTATAGTTATTGTTTAATATATAATTCTTAATCGTCTGTCATCTGTGACTTCTAAGAGATAGCATGTAAATATAATTTTAAAATATGACATAATTAATATCCAAAACAAAGACGGTGTATCAATGAATCTTATCTTGGAAATGGAAATTTCTCCATCTTTTTCAAAACATTGTATTGGAAAAGTTCTTTTAATATTATTATATTCATGTATAATGCAAACTGGTCATTTCCAGGCTTTAAAATACCAAATTACATATTAAACAAATCTGTTTGTTGATATTTATAGACTATGATTAAATACGAAAGAATAGGACTATACTTGGAAAGTGACTATGGCATAAGTGCACTTCCCAAATAAAGTTTTTTTTTCTTTAGTGCAAATTTACGTCGTAGATTTTTTTTCTTTCTTTTGTATTGAGTTGGGCTTTGTATATGATGTTTTCTGTTGATTGCTCGTTTTTATTTTCTCCTTTTGCATATACAATTGTGTGATAGGCACATTGCTTTTATCCTACAGATGCATGATTTTTGACAGAAGTCTCTTAGTCTTTTAATAATAAAGCAAATGGATTGGACATCAAGTTATACCAACTTATTGGTTGTCATCTCCGTAAATATTCAACACAAAAACATGCCGACGACATGCAGTGCACACAAGTTGCAATTAAGACATTTTAGTCGATATGATGGACGATATTGAGATGTGGAATAAGTGTACGCGACACAACAAACATAAACACACAGCAATTCAAAAAATCACAACAGAAAACAGTTGCCATCGACTGTTGCATAAGTAGTTTTCGGTCTGATACCGGGAAATATATGCATGCCTGATTCAACATTTAGCATATGACCATTTTTGTCTAATGCCACTGATTTTTACATTTACTTTATCATGATTAAAGCAAGTTTTTTACAGCTGCAGTTATATAATGCGACTTGCCGAATATATATGATGAATAGTGAATAAAGAGATGATACATTTAACAACAGCAATTAAAACATCCACAATGTAAAACAGCCAGCAGTGTTCAACCTGACCAATGGTTACTGCTCGATGTCTTACTCTTGAAATCGGCCCCGGATAATAAAACATAATGGGTAAAATTCAAAACCAGCTCTAAAAACGTCAAAAAAGACCCCCTCTTGACAAAAAAAACTAGTAAGACATAGTCGACGAGTACAAACATATTAAGCTTTGATAGAAATTCCTGACTTAGGACAGGTACATATTACATATGGTTAGGTTAAACTAGTTTTTTGGATCCAAAGTACATGTAGTCTGTACGATATCAGCACCACTGAGTGAATCTAAACTTAAAAATCAAAATTTATCGCTACTCCGAAGTAAATGTTTATATTTCTCACACTTCATTTTTACTGACTCTTTTATAAAGTAGTAATATTGTGATGTTACATTAACCTTTTCTTCTGGTCTGTTAAATCCCAAAGAGTGTCGTTACCATGTCGGGTACTAACTTAATTAAAGGTTCGTATTTCGATATGTTTGTCAATGGTGAAAATTTCATGACTTTCAATTGCAAGAATGGTATCCAGAAATGATGCTAGAACTTCAGAAAGGACAAAAAAGGTTGTTCAGTGTCTTCTATGCACATAAATGTAGATGTCGATAAAAAATATTAGGCTCATTTGGATGGTTACCCAAGGATACACTCGCAAACTGCCACTGGTCCAATAATTAAATGTACATTAGACAAATCCATACAAAAACTAATCATGCACTACAACTTTACATGTATAATTTCTATAATATAAACACCAATGTGCTCACCACAGATTAACAGTGTCATGAAACTTAATAAGAACACAAATGAATGGGCTTCAAAATCTATATCGGTATTCCAAAAGGATTACCATCTCTACTCACCTACTCAACTACTCACCACTTTGTACCCCTTTGCTTGCTGATTTGTTTCTTCATTCATATGAAGCAGTCTTCTTACAATCACTTCTGGATAAAAAAAGACCGTAGACTGGCTCTATCGTTCAACCGCTTCTAAACAATCCTCGCTCTGGTGATTTTCTACATCTCATATATCCCAAAGAACTTGAGATAAAAGACACAACGGATTCTGAGAAGTCTGCTTTATATTTAGCTCTACATCTCGAAAAAGACACTCAGGGAGAACATAAAACAAAAATCTATATGACAAACGTGATTACTTCAACTTTCCTTTCATGTGAGGAAACATTCCGTCCACTCCAGCGCATGGCGTTTACCTTTCACAATTGATTCGTTATTCCATGCAGAGCTTGCAAGGTGTACGCTTAACACAAAAATTGTTAACACAGGGTTATGTTGTTCCTCGTTTGTTGCCATCATTTAAGAACTTCTATGGAAGACATCATCAGCTCATTGAGAGATATGGAGTTTCTGTCTCTAAGATGAGTGCAGATGTTGGTTTGTCATAGACTTTTGTTTTGTTCTCCTATACCAGATTTGTCATTCTGTGTCAATCATTGGCAGCGCGACGGGTGTGTTGCAACAGGCAGGAACTGCTTACTCTTCCGGAGCACATGAGTTCACTCTCGTTACGACTTAAGTTCGGGTTGTTAGTTGATGTTTATGTGTTGTTTTGTTTCTTGTTTGTTCGTGCATGTTCCGTTTGGTGTTTACCTATTTTCCTTCCAACTTTCGGACATTTGGCTTCGGAATGCCCCTTTGGAATATAATTAAATAGCAATAGAACAAATTTTTGAAAAATACTGGTTGCTCAGCAAAATCTTACTAAAGATAATATGGTTTTGAATGTGATATAAACCGAAAAAGTTCGAACGTTTTGGTTTTGCGTACTTTTCGTTTTCAATAGTTTTGGATGGTGCTCGTTTGTAGTAAAAAAACCGCTGAAAATAAATAAACAAAACTGTTTTTTTTTTAATATATTTTTTTTAATTTTAACTAATTTGAAAACATCGACACCATTGTTTTTTTTATATTAAATGTATTCGTTGACCCGCCCCTTTTTACTAATAAAACTCATTTTAATATTATTTTCGAAGCCGATTTTTATTCTCGATGATATTTTTTGTTGAATTAATCAAACTTCCAGTTTAAATGTCGTCGAAAATAAATCATTAACTAAACAAAATTTTGAAAATTGTCAAAAGATATATTGTTGTGATTAGCGTAGTTTTGTAGGGTGCATGTATTTGTGTCCGAATTGTAAGCCTTGTGTTTAAGTTATGTCAAAGTTTGTTTTAGTATTCAAATATGATATGATATCTCTTCAAAATTTTACCAAAATAGATTTCTAAAAGCTCATTATCTTTTCTAAATAAAAACTTTTAGGTTCCAAATTAGCACAAACGCCTCCCCCTTTTTTAAAGTGAAATAAAATCTTAACGGTCTTTCCTTTATTTATAAAAAGCGTGTATATCGGCTCAAATAAAGTGAAATATTCAATTTCACTTGTTTGTTCGATGTTTGTACCTAAAATAATTGTCAAATCGCAGAAAATTGTTGTTTCTCAAAAAACCGTTAAAAACACAGGTTGACCTTTGACCTTGAGTTTAGAAAATTTGCACCAATTTTGACTTTGACGACCAAGCTTATTTTGAAGCAGATATTATAAGGAATCGAAAGAGGTATAATACAGCTGTATGTTATTCATGACGATTAAACTTTTTAAAAAGTGGTCTTGCTTGGTCACCTGCCTATAACTTGATTTAATCAGAGGGCAACTACTATTGGTTGAAAGCCCAGTTAATTCAAAGGTAGCATGTGTGAAATTTATTATGACATCGATTGGTATGATTGATATGTAGTGAGCGGACCTTGCTAATGTGGATTAAATCCACTAAATATTGGCCATGTCCTATCAAGTCCTACATTTGAGCATAAAAAATATCCTAAGGATCTGTATCATCATTATTAAGAGATCAAATATGGTTATGATTATAATAATTAATGTCAGATACATTTGCAAGGATAATGAATTCTCCTACTGATAAATACAACACTTTGAATGTTACTTTGAAATAGATAATAATATAAAAGTAGATTTAAAATCTCTCTGTTTACAAATATGTATGGTTTAGTTTTTATCTCCCTTGCAATCAGCAATTTAATCAATTTTAGTATTCATTAATATACTTTTTTGTTTTGAAATATATGTGGTATTCTACTCTTTCTTGAATATTGATATTACTAAAACAAATGTTTGAAATTGAATTTTTAACAAATCTTTTTTACAAATTAAATAAAAAAGGAAGACCTTATTAGTTAAATGATGTGAATTATTTCGAAGAACTTGTGTTACAATTTGGTGAGTACGTATTCGATCACCGCTAATGATGTTAATGATATCTATATTTCTTTTTGAAAGCCTGAAATGCATCTGCATACAGGAGGCTTATTAACCTCTAAAAGGAGTAGGTTCACTTTGGCCTGTTGTTCACTTTGCCCTGTAATTGTTCCAGGCCTTGCCTTGAAGAAGAGATGGATAAGAATGGCAGGGCAGTTTTTTTGCAATCAGGAAATGACCTGAAAATTGATATATGACTTAGTTTGAGGTTGCACCATGAAGCACCATGGTACTCTTTAATTGACCAATACATCAAAAACAAATATTTTATTCTTAAAAACAGGAAAATTAATAGTCTGAATATCGCACTTCGGCTGTTTGAGTAAAACAAAAAACCTGAATTTCAATATATGTGTATTTACAGGGCCAATAGGGGTAATGTGGCTCTAGGTTGATTAAACTTGGTATGCATGTGCACAAGCAGTAGCTTAGCACAGCTGCAATCCCATCTTTTGGCCTTGACCTTGATTTTTCAGTAAGTGTATTTTTTGGATGCTTTAGCTTATAATCTCCCCTGAAAATAAAAATATTTGAAAATTTTTATATAATTATATGATCTGTAGATATATATTCAATGAAAAGAATTAAGTGTCATTTAATTTAATTGTACTAATGATAAACAATAACATCAAAATTTTAAAACATTTTTTTTGTAAAAAATTAAAAAGTTCTTGACCTTGTTTGTTCTATTCTGTTATTTCGTTGAATTACTTAACTTCAAATCTTCTTGTTGTCCATCGGTAGAGATTATTACTATATTGTCAGGAATCTTTCTTGAATGCCTGAAATGTAACTGCATACAGGTGTGTTACTGCTTACCATGTCACACATATAGATTGGACAGTGATGCAAAGAAAAGGGGGCCTGAGTGGTCTAAGGCGCTGGATTAAAGTACCATACTATTGATCACTGGCCGATCACCTTTCAGCTGGTTTTCGAGTCCCGTTTGTATTTAACAAAAAAAGGACTTCCCCAACTGTATGTGATTAGGTTAGTCAGTTATCTGCCCAAGGTTGGTGGTTTCCTCCGGGTACTCCGGTTTCCTTCACCAATAAAACTGACCGACCTACATGGCCCAGGTGCGTCGATAAACGGCAACTTAAACACCAACAACACAAAAACACACGCATATTACAAAGAAAAAAAAATGAGATGATTGCGTAAACAACTGATTTTGAAAGTTCAAACTTCAACAAGGCAGTAGAATAGAGCTGAATTTAGTTCAGTATGTAGCAAAAGTTCTCATTTTGCTGTTATTAAATTTTGATAATAGTCTTTATTTTAATTTATTTTAAATAATCTTTGGCATACAGATTAATCAAGATACTTTACTGTGTTCTGAGACTGGTTTTACTTATAAAGCTGCTCAAAATTTATATTAATCCGCAAACATCGCTGCAGACCTATAAATATAGGTATAGTCACGACGTTAAACTCCCCAGTCAGTCAGTATTCATTTGCATGTAAATCGTTCATATTTTTATACCCACCAGACAAAGTATTAGGGCTTCAGTCTTGACTGTGCTTCTAACTGTCCACAATGTTTTTGGTGTCATTTTTACAGTTGTAAATTTTAAAAAATAAGTAAATTTTGATTTGAATTTCAGAAGAAGAAAAAAAGACCAATTTAGATTAATTATATGCTTTATCTATACAAATAAGAAAATAAATGTTAAAATAAATGACTGCTTAATTATAATACCCCTCATTTGAATGAAATGTATTAAAAACATGAAATTACCCACTACAATGAATAATAATACTATATTTAAATAAGTCAACTCTGTTAATTGTTTGCCATTTATTCAACCATTTTAAAGTGATTTTATCATTGAGTTCAAAATGTTTTCAAAATAGATCATTATAGTGTATGGTCTTTCCACTGTGCGTCTTTCATTTTGAAATTGATTATGTGAATTTCATTGTAGACCTTTAATTTTACAGAACCTATCGGTCAACCTAAGTATTTGCTACAAGGTGTAATTTTTGATCTCATATTTGTTGAATACAAAAACTAGAGCTTGTAATATCTTTACTACATGTACTAGTAAATCTAAACTAAACCCACCAAGTGATAATTACCTGAAAATATATATACAATAATAAACACATTGTTAACAATCTAACCCTTTTCTTTTTGTCAGATAGTAAAATGTTAATGAAAATTAAATGAAAGTGTAACAATTATCAAAATGCACAAGTTAATGAAAAGTTTGTCACTGATATGTCTCTTTCATTAACCACACAATTCCATCACATCTAATTCTGGTCCTTCCTAGGGATCAAGTTTAAAACACCATTTTTGAAACAGTCAATAATGTCTTGTCCAGAAGCTCCACACTTTGTGAGAACATTTGCTAGCTGACATCTTGTATCAACCCAATTTACACTGTCTAATTCTCCTTTCTCAATGGATTGTTTCAAAGCACTTATTTCTAGTCTAAGTCTATGTTCTGCAACTTGTTTCTCTGAATAAACAGCATGATGAAGATCCTTGTTATCAACATAACATTTGATAGGAATATTATCACATCCTAATAACCATGATAACTCTTGATATAGCATAGCTAAGGAAATGGCACAATCGACACCATCTGCAAGTGCTAAAGCTTCACTAGCCATAGTGCTCCTTACTACTCTTCTGATCTTCTTGGATTGCCACATGATAGGATTTACCTTTTCACTCTCTCCTTTAAGCAAAATAACAAAACCACCTTGACTTCCTCCGTCAGCAAGATTTCCAAATGAAGCATCACTGAATAACAACATTTCAACTTTATCTCCTAAGTTTTGAAACCGCAGTGCAACATTTTCATTCTGAACTTTTCGGACTAACTTGTTAGCTTTTCTCATGTCTTCTATTGTACCTTTTGATACAGCAGCAGAGAGTGATGTAACATCAAAGGCAATATCTGGTCGTGTTTGCTTTGTAAGCCACAAAAGTTGACCAACTTTTGATCGTAACAAACTCTGTTCACTAGACGTCAACAATGAAGTCTTAGGTCTCTCTTTCTGAATATGTACAGTTTTCATTGAGTTACCATAATCATCTTGACTAAGTATTATGGTTTCATTCTCCTGCAACAAGTTTAATCCAAGATATTTGAATGAATCACAAGCCTGTTTCCCAATATTAAAAGCTTCTCGCAACTTTTGAACAACGTTTTGTTCAAACCATTTGGAACCTGCCCAAAGGAAATCATCAACATGAATAGACAGTATTCCTGACAGTCCCTTGCTAGTACGCCAATAGAATACACTTGGATCCACTCTTGACATAGTTCCTCCACATTCTAACATTGTTGTTTTAACTTTCTGATACCTTTTTAGTGATGCATCTGCAAGACCATACACACATTTGTTTAGCTTCCACACTTTGTTTTCAGCATTAGCTTCCTTTGGAGGTCTTAGATATACTTCCCGATGCATTCTCTCTCCTTGCAAAAACGCAGTTTTAATGTCCACAGAATTAATTCTCCATTTCTTAGTTGCTATAATTGATAGAATCAATCTAAGGGACTGCTTATCACAAGTTGGGGAGTTCTTCGAAATTTCATCTAAACAAGCCTCTTCAAATCCCTTGGCAACTAACCTGGCTTTCTGATGTACTTTTCCATCACTTTCTTTAAGTGTACAAACCCAACGAGTTGAAATGCATTGCTGTCCTATATCATCAACTTCCTCAAAGACATCAAGCTTTCTCCAGTTTTCCAATTCTGAGTGTTTAGCCTCACCAAAATCAATGTCATTAATGAGAACACTTTCATCATGATTCTGTTCAGGCCTGCAAACGTTTAAGTGTTGGACAGTACTTAAATCTATTGAGCCCTGATCTCCAGACACTTCATCTGGTTTACTATATTCCACATTATACCAGTGTCTTTTACTTGTAGAGGCTTTCCCTGCTCTGCCTAGAATTGTAGCTTGTCGATCTACATCTTCACCTGGAATTCTAAATGTGATAGCCTGGTCTTTCTTTAAGGAGTTCAAAATAGAATCAGTGTTATTTTCTTTTTGGTTTCTATTGCTTGTACCACTAGTACTTGGTATTTCAGGTATATTCTCATCTCTTGACTCATTATCACCAACATTACTTTCACTGTCTGTATCAGTATCTCCTACCCTTCCATCATCTTCACCACTATCTGCATTAGATATGTCATCCTGCTCTTCTCTATGTGAACTTTCGTCTTCACTTTCATAATTTGTGTGATAAGTTGGTTTATTCCTAGCAACCCTACCATCTTTCACTTGTGCAGGCTCACTCCTTTTAGCAACATTAACATCTTTCTCATGTGCAGGCTTATCATACTGATTTGAATGTCCATTTTGCTTTTGTTGTTTTGACAATGTCTGAGTTTTCCTACTTGCCTCAACTTCTTTCAGCACTCTAGACTGATGAACTCGAACATATGAACTTCCATACCTGATGAATACAACTACATTATCTTGTCCAATAACCCATCCTGGTCCTTTCCACTGATTATCACGAAGAAAATACACCTTTTCTCCATTCTCAAATCTGTCTCCAGATGGTCTAATTTGCTTTCCTAATGCTCTTTTAACTTTTTCAGATGACTCAGCTGCTATGAATGCTTTTCTTGCTTGATGTAACCCAACCAGATGTTTTCCCATTACTGTGCTCATATTTTGATTTTCTAATGCAGGAGGTTTGTTGACAAGTACCGAGGGTAGATTAGGATTTCTTCCAAACACAAGTTGGTAAGGACTGTATCCACATACACTAAGAAGGCTATTTTTAGCATTCACAGCCCAGCTTAAGGCAGTTTCCCAAGAAAGATTAGAGTCCTCTTTAATTTTGCAGAGTGTTTCAGTTAGGGTTGCATTATGACGCTCAACAACACCATTTGACCATGGACTATTGGCTGCAGTTGTTTTAACAGTCATATTAAGACTCTCAGCCATCTCATGAAAGATCTGTGAGGTAAATTCATCGCCATTATCTGTATACACACCAATATCAGGAGCTCCATAAACACTGACCCATACTTGCATGAACTTGTCAACAATCATGGGTTTAGCATTAGGGCGTTTGTGTTGATGGCATATCACACATTTAGAACAAACATCATCCACAATGGATTTAACATCTGATCCCATTTCACCAGAACTTTGTAGAAGTGATTTCAGCCTATCAGCAGAAGCATGACCAAACTGTTTGTGCAACTTTAGCACAATTTCTCTCTTTTTCTTTTCTGAGCAACCTGACTTGATAACAAGAACTTCTTCATATTCATCATGTTCATTTTCATTTCTGTTGTTGAAATCATTGTCTCTGATGTTCACACAATAGTGACCACTTGATGTTAGATTGACTTCAACTGGTCTTCCAAACATCAATACTTTGTCATTTTTCAAATCTAGAACCGTGTTTGCTCTCTTTAAAGAAGGTTTGCTAAGTAGCAGTGGAATTTCACAGTCAACAACTTCAGAGTCAATCATACATCTGACAGATCCTATTTTAGCAGGAATCTTTACCTTTTGGTATGAATAAACTGTTTTACCATCACCAAATTTGAATGGACGCTTACTTTCAGAGTAAGTTACTTTGTCACAGCCAGAATCAATAAATCTGTGTAACCATTTTGAACCACACACAGTTTTAGTACAAGCAGTGTCAATAACTGCTGCATTGTATGCTTCTGCAACAAATACAGAAAGGGGCTGTAACTCCTCTGGAGTTGATGTAAACAAAGTGATGTTAACTGTTTCTTCTGAAGTGTCATTTTCTGCTAAATACACATCAGATCCTTATGAGGACAATCTTTAACCCAGTAAAGTTTGGAATCACAAATCCTACAACGAGAAACACTGCCCTTTATCATTGGATTCAATTTCCCTTGCACTTTACTCTGATTTCCAGATCGTCCACCTCGGTGCTTAGGAAATGTTCTTTTATAACCTCTGCCTCTTTCTGACACACGCTCACTGAGAAAGGCTGATTCTTCCTTAACAACATTCTCATTGTCATTAGCACATGATGCAAATATTCTATTTAAGGCAGATTTCATAGTGTCAAACTTTAGGTCTGCACATGCAGTCAAAGCCATTTGTCTACTATTTCTATCTAAACTTGCATTATCAAGTAACTTGAAGGCTAAAATTGCATCAGGTAATACCATATCATGTTTCTTGCATTTTGTATAATTTTGTTCAAATTGAATGATGTAGTTAGACATAGCCATGCCGTCAGTTCTATAAAATTTATCAAATACGGTGTAAGCTGAATATGCCTGATCTACTTCCAGGCAGTAACTAGCTTATTTACACCATCATCTGCATTTAAGTCATCTGAACTTATATCTACGGCTACTTCCCTGGCTTTTCCTTCCACGACAAGGCTAATGCAAGACCTCTCTTCTTCTTGTCCAGATCTGTTACCAACTCCCAAAGTTTAACTTCTGACTTCCACTGTTGATATGTCTTGTCACTGCTAAGACTTGGTGGGTTTTTGTAGTTCTGTCCCGTGGCCATCTTCAGAGGACTCTGCTGCCAATGTTGAATACAAAAACTAGAGCTTGTAATATCTTTACTAGTAAATCTAAACTAAACCCACCAAGTGATAATTACCTGAAAATATATACACAATAATAAACACATTGTTAACAATATATATATACAATAATAAACACATTGTTAACAATATTTTGTCTTTTAAATGGTGCAACGGACTGATATCAAAGACTGGTCAGACAGTGCATATGCATACAGGCAGGGGTCAGGATCCAGGAAACTCTGAAAGTCAGATGGGGGGTTGGGGGGTGGTGGGTAGGTGCCCATAGTCTTCTTTAAGTAAGCATTTGGATGCAAAAGGGGGTGTGGCCTTGCATGTCAACTGCACCAAAAATCTGCATGTAGATAAATGTCTTATCGAACTCGTGATTTTTATACGACCGCAAATTTTTGCGATCGTATTATGTTATGGCGATGTCGTTGTCGTCGTCGTTGTCGTCGTTGTCGTTGTCGTCGTCTGTAGACACTTTGGTTTCCGTGTGATAACTTTAGTTGTAGTTAACCAATTGTTATAAAATTTTGATTTGATGTTTATAACCACTAAAGGAAGGTTGGTATTGCATTTGGGGTTTCTGGCCCCTACTGTTTTAGAAAAAAGGGCCAAAAGGGGCTAAAACGGGTGTACTGACAAAACGTCTGTAGAATGTTTATTTTTCATCCGATTTTGATCATTCTTTTTTAGCTCACCTGGACCGAAGGTCCATGTGAGCTATTATCATCACTTGGCGTCCGTCGTCGTCGTCGTCTGTCGGCTGTCGTCTGTCATCGTCGTCGTCTGTCGTCGTCTGTTAACAATTTTTCAAAAACCTTCTCCTCTGAAACTACTGAACAGAATTTAATGAAACTTGGTATGAATGATCCTTAGGGTGTCCTGCACCAAACTTGTGTTTCAATTTTTGATCCGTCAAAAAACATGGCCACCGTTACTAAAAATAGACCAGGGGGGTCAGACTACTGTTTTTGGCTTGTAAATCAAAAAGTATAAGAGATAGATGAAATCTGATGCCACGCTTCTGCTTCAGCATCAAAAGTTCTACAAAAGTCTCCATTTGGTCCAAGTTGTCAGATGAACCCTTATAGGGGTTACAGCCCCTTAAAGGTGAAAAATAGCGTTTTTGCATGTTTTTGGCCTATAGAATGAAAACTATTGTGAATAGAGAAAAGCTGTTGCTTGCTTAAATGTTCAGCTCATTTAGCTCTACAAAAGTCTCCATAGGGTCGAAGTTGTCAGATGACCCCTTATAGGGGTTACAGCCCCTGAAAGGCAAAAAATAGTGTTTTTGGCCTATAGAATGAAAACTATTGCAAATAGAGAAAAGCTGTTGCTTGCTTAAATGTTCAGCTCATTTAGCTCTACAAAAGTCTCCATAAGGTCAAAGTTGTCAGATGACCCCTTATAGGGGTTACAGCCCCTTAAAGGCAAAATAGCGTTTTTGGCTTAAAGAATGAAAACTATTGCAGATAGAGAAAAGCTGTTGCTTGCTTAAATGTTCAGCTCATTTAGCTCTACAAAAGTCTCCATAGGGTTGAAGTTGTCTGATACCCCCTTATAGGGGTTACAGCCCCTTGTTTTTTGATTATTTAGAATGAAAGCATAGAGAAAAGATTTTTCATGCTTATAAACATTCAGCTCATTTAGCTATACAAAAGTCTTCATAGGGTTGACATCAAGACCAGGTGAGCGATTCAGGCTCCTGGAAGCCTCTTGTTTATTGTACTCCTCAATAAATTCTGTCAACAAAATGTAACAACACCTTTGACGTATCTTGTACCGTAACATTGCTATGAGGGGTCAAAAAGGGGCCACGACCAAAAAATCGACTTTTTAGCTCACCTGGACTGAAGGTCCATGTGAGCTATTACCATCACTTGGCGTCCGTCATCGTCGTCGTCGTCGTCTGTCGTCGTCTGTCGTCGTCGTCTGTTAACAATTTTTCAAAAATCTTCTCCTCTGAAACTACTGAACAGAATTTAATGAAACTTGGTATGAATGATCCTTAGGGTGTCCTGCACCAAACTTGTGTTTTGATTTTTGATCCGTTAAAAAACATGGCCGCCGTTACTAAAAATAGACTAGGGGGGTCAGACTACTGTTTTTGGCTTATAAATCAAAAAGTATAAGATCGAGATAGAGGAAATCTGAGGCCACGCTACTGATTCAGCATCAAAAGCTCTACAAAAGTCTCCATTTGGTCAAAGTTGTCAGATGACCCCTTATAGGGGTTACGGCCCCTTGAAGGTGAAAAATAGCCATTTTTCATGTTTTTGGCCTACAGAGTGAAAAGTATTGCAGATAGAGATTAGCTGTTGCTTGCTTAAATGTTCAGCTCATTTAGCTCTACAAAAGTCTCCATAGGGTCGAAGTTGTCAGATGACCCCTTATAGGGGTTACGGCCCCTTGAAGGTGAAAAATAGCGTTTTTTCATGTTTTTGTCCTACGGAATGAAAACTATTGCAGATGTTGCTTGCTTAAATGTTCAGCTCATTTAGCTCTACAAAATTTTCCATAGGGTCGAAGTTGTCAGATGACCCCTTATAGGGGTTACGGCCCCTTAAAGGTGAAAAATAGCCATTTTTCATGTTTTTGGCCTACAGAATGAAAACTATTGCAGATAGAGATTAGCTGACGCTTGCTTAAATGTTCAGCTCATTTAGCTCTACAAAAGTCTCCATAGGGTCGAAGTTGTCAGATAACCCCTGATACTACAGAATGAAAACTATTGCACATAGAGATTAGCTGTTGCTTACTTAAATGTTCAGCTTATTTAGCTCTACAAAATTCTCCATAGGGTCGAAGTTGTCAGATGACCCCTTATAGGGGTTACGGCCCCTGAAAAATAGCGATTTTTCATGTTTTTGGCCTACAGAATGAAAACTATTGCAGATAGAGATTAGCTGTTGCTTGCTTAAATGTTCAGCTCATTTAGCTCTACAAAATTCTCCATAGGGTCGAAGTTTTCAGATGACCCCTTATAGGGGTTACGGCCCCTGAAAAATAGCGATTTTTCATGTTTTTGGCCTACAGAATGAAAACTATTGCAGATAGAGATTAGCTGTTGCTTGCTTAAATGTTCAGCTCATTTAGTTCTACAAAATTCTCCATAGGGTCGAAGTTGTCAGATGACCCCTTATAGGGGTTATGGCCCCTGAAAAATAGCGATTTTTCATGTTTTTGGCCTACAGAATGAAAACTATTGCAGATAGAGATTAGCTGTTGCTTGCTTAAATGTTCAGCTCATTTAGCTCTACAAAATTCTCCATAGGGTCGAAGTTGTCAGGTGACCCCTTGGCCTCTGAAAAAAGCGATTTTTCAGGTTTTTGGCCTACAGAATGAAAACTATTGCAGATAGAGATTAGCTGTTGCTTGCTTTAATGTTCAGCTCATTTAGCTCTACAAAATTCTCCATAGGGTCGAAGTTGTCAGATGACTCCTTATAGGGGTTATGGCCCCTTATAGGTGAAAAATGGTGTTTTTGGCCTATAGAATGAAAATATTGCAGGTAGAGAAAAGCTGTTGCTTGCTTAAATGTTTAGCTCATTTAGCTCTACAAAAGTATAGGGTCAACATCAAGACCAGGTGAGCGATTCAGGCTCCTGGGAGCCTCTTGTTTATTTGTGGTCCGATTTTCAAAATCTTTTTTTCATTGGAATCCTTGTAAAATTCCCTGCCTGCGTTTTTCAATCAGATTTGCAATATCTCATACCGTTTTCGAGAAATTAGGGGTCAAAGGGGCCAAAAACGCCATTTATAAAAGTTTGTCCAGGCAAATAGTTTTTTACCAATATTAAGTTGTAGTGGGCCAGCCAATTGTTATGAAGTTTAAATATGATGATTATATCCACTAAAGGAATGTTGGTTTTGTATTTGGGGTTTGTGGCACCTACTGTTTTAGAAAAAAAAGGGCCAAAGGGGCTAAAACAGGTGTATTGACAAAACTGTTGTAGAATGTTCATTATTCATTCAATTTTGAAAATTCTTTTTTTGTTGAAGTGCTCATAAAATTCTTTCAACTAAATGTGTCAATGATTTTGACATGTATTTCACCATCACATTGCTACAGGGGGCTAAAGACAGGCCACACCCATAAAATCAACTTTTTTATTTTTGGTCCAATTTTCAAAATCTTTATGTCATTGGAATCCTTGTGAAAATCACTGGTTCGTTTTTCAATCAGATTTGCAATATCTCTTACCGTTTTCGAGAAATTAGGGGTCATAGGGGCCAAAAACACCAATTTTAAAAGTTTGTCATGGCAAATTGTTTTATACTTAAAATTAAGTTGTAGTTAATACATGTATATAAATAAGGCTTTTTGTATTAGATGTTGATGTAAATATATATGTGTCAAAAATGAATTTTTAAGTCCACCACAGGATGCATGTGTCAAAAAGCTTTGTAAGTCCACCATGGGCTTCATGTGACCAAAGCAATTGACTATCCATATTAGGCCTCCAACGTACAGGGTTAAACTTGTTGCGGTCGTATCATGCTGCGCTCGGCGTAGCTTTTTATTAAAGTATCAATTTTTAACCTCTGGGCACAATCCCCTTGGATCCACTGCATAAATACTTCTACTCAGAAGTAAGTCCGCTCAAGATTTAATATGAAATATATGTTATTTGTGGGTCAAATTTTTCTGGATTGTGGAGATTATGACATTATTGTAGAATCTAAATTTGTGATTTAAAGACAAAATTATACAAATTAATAACAAATTTTTCAGTGGTTCATAAATGGGGCTTGAAAAAAATCCACAAAAAATAATTCAACCCATGAATTTATGCTATTTAATTTTTATGTTGAATTCATATATCATTGGATAAACATGTATCAGAAGTTATAGAAATGAGGTACCCCCATCGGCTCAAAACTAACTGTTTTTCTGGTTGCATTTGTTCAAATTTTTATCATACATTTTGGAGTGTATAATGTATTGAATCATAAAAGTTAAATATCATTTGCAATACTCTCTCTAAATTATAAAACTTGTTTAAGAAAAGAAAAACGAAAATATAGAAAACATAAAAAATTTTAGCCACCTTTTACACATGCCTTACATGTAGTTTGGTGTTTTAAAATGTAGTCATATCAGTTAAGAGGAAGTTATTTAAAATTATTGGAGTGGTTAAAAGGTCCTTGGTTTATTGTTTCCCTTAATTCAAGCATTATATTATCTGTCTACCTGATACTTATATTTACCTGATTTTGAAATGTACAAAATTATGTTATCATATTTTTAATACCTTGTCTTAAATTTACAGAGCAGTGTCAATATGTAATTGAGACTATTTTGCAAAACTGGCTATAAATTTTCACCTTGCCTAATGTTTTAATGTGAGAAAGTTCTTGGTGGGAAAAGTTAACTAAGTATGATCTTTAAACTCCCAACTTGATTGTCCATCCATGTCACAGCATGTTAACAGTCCTTTTTGAAACCTGAAATGCATTTGCATACAGGAAATAAACCCATAGCCAAGGGAGAGGGTGGGGGCTGAGGGGTTTGGCCCAAGTCCCCCCATCCTTATATTATACCATGTTCACACTACATTTTCATCACACAATCATCACACATTGATTCTGGAAGAACTGTTCACATATAAATTACTTGTGGAATGATTCTGGAATCATAGCGTACGTCAAACCCATCGGGCGATCAAACCAACCAAACAGATGGTTTACTCATGCGATCATTCCACATTATTGAAATCTGGAAGAAATGTGAACATGTCAATCTAGAAAAATTACACATTGACCTTGTGTGCTTACTTCTTCAGATACACCGGAGGTAAATAGAAGCACATGTTTATTTCCTGCCATCGTAATAAAACACAGTGTTTTGCATCTACAGTGCAATCTATCACCAGAGGGAGCGTCTATCAACACTGACCTCTATACTATCCCGCTAAGGATCATGGGAAATATTTTAATGATATTCAATCCCCGAATTGGGGGAAATTACCCACAATCCTTAGCGTGATAGTATAGAGGTCAGTGTTGATAGACGCTCCCTCTGGTGATAGATTGATCTACAGTGGTGTAGAATATTCAGTTTGTCAATAAACTTAGTGACATCTGGGCAGACGAAAGGGTGAAAGATATATTGGACTTCTTATATCAAAATTCGGATGTATATAAGGATATTGCAGAAAAAAGTTTACTTTGGGGGGAGGCAACCTATTTAGCTGGCAACAAAAAATTAAAATTAAAACATTAAGATCATCGTATATTCGTCATCATTGCGTATGTTATCTGAACATGCATTCCAGATCAATTCCACATTTGAAAATAGAATGTGAACACACAAAATGCAAAAAATCATGCAACCAGTTCATTGCGTAATGAATCTAAATTATGATTAAGGAATATATGTGAACACGGTATAAGAGAAAATTTGATATCACAGAAAATAAGTATAGATTTGATTCATCTTTGGTCAGATTTCAGGGGTTATGGTTATGGGTTTCAGATGGGCAGGCATACAGGCATGGAAGAATTTTTTGTAACAGTTTTCTCAGCTGAGTTGAACTACTTATCACAGCCACTTGATATTTGGAATACAGCATAGGAGAGGGTCCCATAATGTTGGATTCGATTTCAGGTTTGTCACTCACTTACTTCCTGTTTAACAAAATCTGGCCATTTTTGACTTTGACAGAATTTTAAATACCTGAAATGCATTTGCAGGGTACATACCCATAGCCAAAGTGGAAGGAGGCCACAATCCAGTTGAACTGGCTCCCTCTAGAAGAGACATTTGATAAGTGATTGGTTTGTTCTTAACTACCAAAAATGCATTTGCATATAAGGAATACATTTTTTTTAATCAGTAGATCAAGCTTAGCTAGCTAGGACTGGTCCATGATAGGGAATAAGTTCGTGATTTTTGAACTACCTGAAAAGCATTTGCAGAACCAGAAAATTCTGTAAAAGGGAGGTGCTTATTGTCTTCTTAGTAAGCATGGGGACAAAAAATGGGGGGACCACTTCCATGGTCAACTTTTAAACACCAAAAAGCTGTATGTCATTTTTTTTTTAACTACCAAAAATGCATTTGCATTCAGGGAACAATCATAAGATCTAGGGCTGTTGATGCTGATTACGTAGGTATCTTAAAATGACTGTTCCAAACCATGTCTTTAATATATTTAAGTCAAGTAAGTGGTGAACTCACTGGTCTGTGGTTTGATTGTTTCTTCTGTCACACCATATACAATGCTTATGAATGGCCTTGAAAATTGCTTGTCATTGATAGGGCTGAAAAGGATTGGGGTGGAGATGCACCATTGACATGAAAGATCCTATTTAATTATTCAGAGATTTATATTTGGGTAAAAGAAGCAAAGAGGCACCAATAGAGCATTCAAGTGTCAAAAGCCCAAAAGGGCAACGACGAAACCCGAGTATGAACATGAACAAAAACAGCAGGAAGAAACACATACTGGTAACACAAAATCAACCAAATGGAAATCAACAACGCCAACTCACGTCGTGACAAGAATGAACTCAGGTGCTCCGGAAGAGTAAATGTTTCCTGTCTGCTTTATAGCACACTGACTTATAAGGCCCCACTGCAAACTAATAGAGATCACATGGTTAAACTATTGAGTTTTTTCCCTTGATCCAGTATGAATTATAGTGAACTTATGTTTTATAATGATAATAAACATAATGAATGTATCATTTGGGTCATGATTTGTTTTATAAAATTGATTTTATTAGTATACTGTCTTGTCTCTGCAACTATGTTAAATATATATGATGTTTAAACCACTTGAGGCATTCCAACAAATACATATTGATACAGCTTTTTTTAGAATTTTGCAATCATATATTGACTTGTGCACCTTAGGACTTGTTTCTTCATCACTTCACATATCTAGATTCATACACTTTATCAACTACATAAATATTACTGTGATTATCTATTGTTATACCTTTAGGAAACTTTTTTATGTGCCTGATATGCATTTGCATTCAGGGATATTTTAGCTGTTTGCAGATGTCAAAGGTGACCTTTACCAAAAATTTAAAGTCTTGGGCCTTGGAGCAGTGCTAACTGTTCGAACCCTGGACCACACTTGCACAAGCTTGAGAGAGGTTACATTTAGGATTAATATTTAAAAAAATCATAAGTTTTTTCATAACCTAAATTTTTTTTATTAAAAAGTTTTGCAAATATCAATTTTTTTAAATTCGACCATGATTAGTTTAATGAAATTTTAATATCATTGGTATATTATTCTTTCAGTGTAAATTTTTTTATTTACAAAATATAGGGACAGTTTTGATGTTTACCAATAAATAAACATCATTTGAAATATGCCCCGCTTCAAAGAAGAGGGGGGTATACTGTTTTACCCTTGTCCATCCGTTCGTCCGTCCGTCCGTCTGTTCGTTCGTCCCTCCATAACAAAACTTCCATCACAGTTTTCTAAGCAACTACATGAGATAGATTTCTGATATTTTTTATACAGCTTTATCCTATAGTACCATATGGTGTATACTGTTTTTAGGCACCTAGGTTAGTCTACTTCCTGTTTACCGAATACTTAGGTTTTTACACGTAATGGACATAAATGCAAAATTTCTGTCACAATTTCCCTGAAGCAACTACATGAGATAGAGGTCTGATATTTTGTATATAGCTTTTTTTTTTGCAAAACTGGCTATAAATTTTCACCTTGCCTAATGTTTTCATGTGAGGAAATGTTTGGTGGGAAAAGTTGACTTAATATGATCTTTAAACTCCCAACTTGATTGTCCATCCATGTCACAGCATGTTAACAGTCCTTTTTGAAACCTGAAATGCATTTGCATACAGGAAAATATACCCATAGCCAAGGGGGAGGGTGGGGGCTGAGGGGTTTGGCCCAAGTCCCCCCATCCTTATATTATACCATGTTCACACTACATTTTCATCACACAATCATCGCGCATTGATTCTGGAAGAACTGTTCACATATAAATTACTTGTGGAATGATTCTGGAATCATAGTGTACGTCAAACCCTGGACCACACTTGCACAAGCTTGAGAGAGGTTACATTTAGGATTAATATTTAAAAAAAACATAAGTTTTTTCATAACCTAAATTTTTTTTATTAAAAAGTTTTGCAAATATCAATTTTTTTAAATTCGACCATGATTAGTTTAATGAAATTTTAATATCATTGGTATATTATTCTTTCAGTGTAAATTTTTTTATTTACAAAATATAGGGACAGTTTTGATGTTTACCAATAAATAAACATCATTTGAAATATGCCCCCGCTTCAAAAAAGAGGGGGGTATACTGTTTTACCCTTGTCCATCCGTTCGTCCGTCCGTCCGTCCGTCCGTTCGTCCCTCCATAACAAAACTTCCATCACAGTTTTCTAAGCAACTACATGAGATAGATTTCTGATATTTTGTATACAGCTTTATCCTATAGTACCATATGGTGTATACTGTTTTTAGGCACCTAGGTTAGTCTACTTCCTGTTTACCGAATACTTAGGTTTTTACACGTAATGGACATAAATGCAAAATTTCTGTCACAATTTCCCTGAAGCAACTACATGAGATAGAGGTCTGATATTTTGTATATAGCTTTATCCTATAGTCCCATATGGTGTATAGCGATTTTATGTTCCTATGTCAACTACTTCCTGTTTACAGAGTATTTTTACTTGTATGTGTTGTTTAGTTTGGGGAGTGGGGGGTATCACTAGTTAGCATTAGCTCACAGGATTACTTGTGTTTAATAATTTTGCAGTTGTATATTAAACTGTGCACCTTAGAAATCATTTCTAAAGATGTTTTAAAGTTAAAATATTATTCAATTTGTGGTCACCAGTTACATATATATTTCCATTTGAATCTGTTGTGATTCCCTTAGGAAACTTTTTTACATGCCTGAATTGCATTTGCATACAGGGATATACACGTACTGGAACTTCTTATTAATTGTCTGTGCTGTTACCTGCATTTACAGAAGTATTCAAATCCATCTTGTCTTGAATTCCTAAAGCAATATATTTTTACGTAACTGAAATGCTTTGAATCTTGCAATTTTGTTTTCTTGCCTAAAGGGGTATAAAAAGAGTTGATATAATCTATATTTCATGTAAAAATTCAAGTTCTAGTGATTCAGAAGAAATTTAAATTGTAGCCAAAACCTGGTAGAACTTAGCCATTTAAAAACCCAATGGGTACTTGAATTATTGTGTCCCTTTAATTTGAACAATATTATGTTTTAAGCATATATTTGAATTAAAGCCTGATTTTGAAACGTACAAAGTAATGTTGTCATATTTTGATACACTGTCTTGAATTTATAGATAAAAGTATATATGTTTCTAAGACTATACTGCCAAACTGGACAACTTTGTTCACCTTGTAGAATGGAATGATATGAATTAATGTTGGTGCCATTGTTTTTATGTTAGGAATGGTTAACAAGAAATTTAACGACATCATAGTGTCCTCCTTTTTGAACTGCCTGAAGTGCATTTGCATACAGGGATCATTGTGAGGTTTTTCATAAATGGGGAATCAATTTTCGTGGTTTATGTGGGTGGCCTTGACCCATGAAATTTGATACCCCACCTAAAGGAAATATGCTGCAGACTTAAAAACTAGGAAATTAAGAATCCACAAACCTATTTATTTTCATCAAACCACATAATCGGTACCCTAAAAAATAAGTGAATTCACAGTACTTATAACAAAATTACTGAATTTGGAGGACCAATCTCAATGTTGGTGTAATGGCTTGAATGATTGATTGTGGTCTGACCTGGTCTGAGATGCATTGTATCTTACTTTTTACACGGGTGCTTTAATTCATGGTCTTGTGAAAAGATGTTAGTAATTGAAAGGGTAGAAAATGTTCTACACACAGGGTAGAGATGCTTCATCCTTCATTCGAAAACCCCTTCGTGTGTAGTTTAATGCTAAGGTTATAATTGAAGGCCACATTTGCAAGCCACTAGCTTTAAGGGGAATTTTATAAGTTGTTTGCCATTATTTTTAAGTGAATATGGGATTTATATTTTTTATTTGTGGTTTAGTTCTATAATAATTTTATTATCAAGACTTTCAATTTGGGACTTGGTTTTAGTCATCCCATTAGTGAACAATTTGTTTTGGGGTCAGATGAGGGGCAGGGTTTATTGGAATATCTTTGTCTGTCCTCATTTATATCTTAAGTGCAATTCCTCCTCAAACACTTGATGGATTTTATCAAACATAAAATGAAGGAAGTACATCATAGTGGCTCCCGCAGGGTCAAAAACGACCTGCGACCTGAGGGCTTTTTAAGGGCGACTTCCGACCTACACTTCTTAAAATCGACCTATGCCAAAAAAAGACCTGCGACCTCCGCCAAAATATGCCTTTTAAAAGCGACCTTTCGACCTCAGGCCCCTTTTAAAAGCGACCTTGTGACCTGAGGGGGGTACCCTGCGGGAGCCCCATCATTATAGAGATATGCATTTTATTATTTGATATCATAAGGGGAGATAATTGGTAATTATTTAATTATTGCAAACTTTTAAGTGTACAATACTATGAAGTGGGGTATCCTTTTATGGACCCACTCACAATCACTAGTCCTTGTTTAAGTATGTTTATATTTGAACAATTTTTTTGTTAACTTTAAAGCATCTTACAAATTGTTATCTTTTTCATATGCAATAATTTTGCAGATGTATAATTACTTGTTCACCTTTGGATTTGTTTTTACAGCAGTTCACTCGTCTCAAAGCAGCCCGTCTTTTAGACACATAGAATATTACTATGATCATCTATTGTCATACCTTTAGGAATCTTTTTCATGTGCCTGAATTGCATTTGCATACAGGGATAAATTAGGAGAGCTGGTGGCTTATGGTAGTGAGTGGCTATATGGTTGGTTATTGGGTACATGTATAAGAAGCATTTAAGTATGCAAAACTCATAGGGTCTGTGGTTCAATCTATATAATGTCTGACTTATAAATTTATTAACATGCCTTTAAAAGCACTGGTAGTTAAAGAAGTGAAGCAGTTTACAACACTTCATTGAAGGGACAGTAAATGATTAGCCCAATTGTGAGTGTGGAGATCGCCGCTTTTACCATGTTTACATTATACTTCCATTTATATAGAGTTTTACAATCAGTGTCATTTCAAAAAGCAAGCTTGAGACTCAGTGAGATTGTAATGCTAGTCTTTATTTTAAATCACAAGATTTCTCCGGTATCTTTTCAATGAATAGTAGATTTTTAAAAAGTGACTGTTTCATATCATGATTTTGTCATTGTGGTAATGTTTAGTCTTATATAAAGATATTTTGTGTAGTGTCCTCTAAAGGCTTTTATTAAACATACATATATAAACAATTTTGATAAAATTCAATTGAAGCATTTATCAAATCGATATTAATTTTATTATCAATAATTTTGCACTTGTGTATTAATTTGTTCACCTTGTAACTTTTCCCCCCCCCACTGTTCATAGTCCTTTAAATAATAAACACATTCAAATCACAAGTCACATAAATATTTTATCGTCTGTTGTTAGACCTTTAAATAGGAAAGATTTTTGTGTTCCTGAAATGCATTTGCATACAGGAAAAATGATGCTTTTGTGGCTGTCACTAATATTAATACTTTGTTTGTTGTAATTTTTACCCTCTCAAGTCCAAGAAGCAAAAAGGTCAATAACAAAACCAGTACACAAACTAAGACTGCACGAAGAAACACAGAACAAAAACACAAAATCAACAACACAAACAGTTGTAACGAGAGTAAACTGAGCTTTTGCTCAGAAAGAGAAAACAGTTCCTGCTTGCTTTAGCTAAAATGTGCTCAGAAAGAGAAAACAGTTCTTGCTTTAATGCTTGATAGCACACCCATCACGCTGCCATTCAGAGTGGCAATCCTGGTAAAAGAAGACAATACAAAACCCTATGACAAACCAACATCTGCACTGATCTGAGAGATAGAAATCCATTCTTCGTCTACGAGGACATCGGTTGCCTTTTGTAAAATTTCTTAAGGATGGAATCCAGGATTTTTGAAAATGTAAGAAAAGATTAATTATAAAAAGATCCAGTCTTAAAAATATATTTTTAACAAAAAATATATAAATTATGAATACTATCATCTATATTTATGCCCCCCCAACAACATGTGGGGGGGGCATTAAGTTTTACTCAAGTCTGTCAGTCTGTACCTATGCCTATCAGCTACGTACATCCGTACAAATTTCAGTCAAGCTTTTTTCTGAAAGCGTACACGAGAATGATTTGAAACTTGGTAGGATGGTTCATTATGATAAACTGTAATTGTCTTAATTAAGTGACTTTCAGTCTTGTTGGAACTTCTACTTCCTGTTTTGGATAAAAATTTACATGAAAATTTCTGTCAAGCTTTTCTCAGAAACAGTACATGAGAATGATATGAAACTTGGTAAGATTGTTCATTATGATAAACTAGTTATGTCCTTAGCCACTTTCAGACCTGACTCTTACTTCCTGTTTAGGTAATGGACAAAGAAACATACGTTGGTATGTCTAAGAATTTCCATCAAGCTTTTCTCAGAAATCATTCTTTGTAGAATGGTTCAGTATGACAAATTGTATGTCCTGAGTGAATTTCAGACCTGTCAGAATTCTACTTCCTGTTTGGGGATGCAGACAAACAGACATATGTGTGTATGTCTCTACAAATTCCATCAAGCTTTTCTCAGGAATGGCACATGAAATTTGGTATGGCAAACTGTACGTCCAAAGCGACTTTCAGGTCTGTCGGACTTCTACTTCTAGTTTTGGGCCAGCAGGGGCATGAGCCTGTCACATGGACACATTCCTTCTTTTTTTTTTTTAATTATTATTTATTCTAAAAAGATGGGTGTTAGTCTGGCCCTACACTTCCCATGTAGATCTGCCACTGCTTTCGAAAGTTGGCTCATTTGGAAAATCCAAGTTCAGACCCGTTTTTGCTGTTTGTTAACGGTAAAGGTGAAAAATATGGCTCACTGGAGTTTTAAATTCTTGACGTTGATATACAATATTTCTTGAGCCTAATTTATATTCACAATTTAAACCTCGATACTCTGCTCTTTATGATAATAATTTTGACTGTGATAACTAATCCTTTCATTTACCCGATTTTTATTAACGTCCAAAATAATGCTTTCTTATTTTTCTGATTTTATTTTTGATTTACATTGAAAAATTTCTATGTTCCAGACTTTTTTTCTTGCAAAACTCAACATATTTGTTCACCTTACATAATGGTTATAGTTTGGATTTGTTTAAATGTAAGTTTTAGTTTGGTAGTTCAACACACGACATAAAGACACCGTCACGGTATGATAATCCTTTAATATTATTTATTAAATGCCTGAAATGCATTTGCATGCAGGGATGTTAGTAACAAAGTTGTTGAAAAACCACCAATAGTACCAATTTGTTCTGTTGGATTTTATCCACATATCATTCCTCTGTTCCTCAAGGCAACTTTTAACTATATGCTATCTATCTTAAAATCTAAATTGAAAACTATGCATTTGAAATAATAAGATTTTGGTAGATTTTTATATGTTCAGGTAAAATCTAATAAGCCCAAATTAGCCCAAATGAAAATCTGTATTTCTGAATTTTTAGCCCTAAATGAAATGATCAAACACCAATCAATCAATTATTTGGCAAATGGTTTAGAAAAAGCCTTCAGGGGTTAAAAGTAGCCAATAAAGACCTTCGATTTTTGATACATAACCTTTGTAATTCTATTTACAAAAGTCCTGGAACTGCATCTATTTACAGTAACTCTTATTTTTTAATAACATATGATAAACGTTTGATATAAAACTTGAGAATATCCTGATCCTTTAACAACTCTATGTAATAGTTTAAGGTAACTAACTCCAAGATGTATTGTTTAACTGACTTCACACGAGAAAAATTATGCTTTAATATTTTGCCTAACACTTTGAACACACTTTTTTTTTCTTCACTGAACAAAAAAGTAGAAGAATTTAGTTTATAACTTGGGAAATGTAATTCTTGAAGGACAGGCGTAACGGTTACAGGCGTAAGCCCCCCCCCCTGTTTGACAAAAAAATTTGGTAAGGATCTGTTAAAATTGCGCGCCCCCCTTTTGAAAATTCTGGATCCGCCACAGAGATTTAAAAACAAGTTAACTCAGGAATAGTGAGATTAACCTATATTAAAGGACCCATACATATTTATCATTTGTTGTTTGTTGAATGTTGTGATTATGGTTGCTTAAACTAATATAATTAATATATTAGGATAATGTCCTGAAGGAGAAAGTAGAAATGTTTAATAAATAAATGCAACAATGTTGGCTATTGTTTGAAAGATGAAAATAATGACTGATCATTTATAATTTTAATTATTTTGCAGTTGTTAATTAATCTTTCCACCTCAGAACTTGTTTCTTTCAATGTTTATATAGATTGTCACTCTTAGTTTTCATCTGTCATGCGACGTAGATGTTCCCGTTTCTGTCTGTAACGATACCACGTGGATTACGGAATACTTTTTTACGTGCCTGAAATGCATAAGCATACAGGGATGTCAAAGAGGCTGCCTGTGCTTCAATATAAGGCTCTTCAAAAGGTACACAATAACGCCTAAGGTTACTGGATGCTGTCAGAAATCGATGTTGTCAGAAAACCCATTATAAATCTCTCATTAAAAGCCCTTTAGATTAAATGTATATCCTAAAAGGCATACAGGGATATAAATGAGGCTGTTAAAATTATGTGATATCAAGGATCAAGAATACCAGAGTTTGACAGGAATACAAATGATTGTCAAGCACAAATTAAACAGCTAAAAAGTTAATATTACGAAATTAAACATTAAAAGAATTCCGACCAGTACCTCTTCGTGGTTGAAGACAGGCCCTGCATCCATCAACAACAAAGGATACTATGGAGCAGCTAACACTGGCAGTGGTGTGTCATGGGCTGGACGACCAATGGCATATAGTGAGTCTTTCACAGTTTTACTGTTGAATAGTCAATGCAGAGGGGGCCAATTTCCCTTTATAGTCACAACTATAAATACCCATCATCATAGACAAACCACAAAAATAATCCTGATACGTCAATCAACCAATTTCAATAAGAAAACTTTTTATGCCCCCGCGACGATATGTCGGGGGGCATTAAGTTTTACTCATGTCCGTCCGTACGTACGTCCGTCTGTCCGTACGAATTTCCGTCAAGCTTTTCTCAGAAACTGTAAATGGAATGACTTGAAACTTGGTAGGATGGTTCAGTATTACAAACAATATGTCCTAAGCGAATTTTAGACCTGTCAGACATCTACTTCCTGTTTGGGGATGGATCGATACCTAAATCGACATGAAAATTTCCGTCAAGCTTTTCTCAGAAACTGTACATGGGAATGATTTGAAACTTAGTAGGATGGTTTAGTATGACAAACTATATGTCCTAAGAGAATTTTAGACCTGTCGGACATCTTCTTCCTGTTTCGGGCTGGACCGATACCAAAATCGACATGAAAATTTCCGTCAAGCTTTTCTCAGAAACCGTACATGGGAATGATTTGAAACTTGGTAGGATGGTTAAGTATGATAAACTATGCGTCCTAAGCGACTTTCAGACCTGTCAGACTTCAACTTTTTATTTGAGGCCAGCGGGGGCATCCGTGTCCCATGGACACATTCTTTCTTTATTTACATACCTGAAATGCATAAGCATACATGAATAATTTCTGAAGAGCAGTGACTTTTTCTATTCACCTCTGTCTATCAGTCCATCTGTCTGTTTATGTAATAGATTTCTCAGCAATCATTAATCGCAGGCTTTTGATATTTGGTAATTTGCAGCTTCAGGTAGGGGTTTTATATGGTTGATCATCAGATGAGTTTTAAGCTATTTCATTTCCAACAAGCCAACTTTGTCTTTTTTCACTTTTCATGCCCCCGCGACCACATGGCGGGGGGGGGGGCATTAAGTTTTACTCATGTCTGTCCCTACGTCCGTACGAATTTCCGTCACGCTTTTCTCAGGAACCATACATGGGAATGATTTAAAACTTTGTAGGATGGTTGCATGATTATGACAAACATTACGTCCTAAGTGATTTTGAGGCCTGTGGACATTTACTCCCTGTTTGGGACTTAGGCCATTGTTAAAATATGTGAACATGACTATAAAAATTTCTGTCAAGCTTTTCTTAGGAACCATACATGAGAATGATTTGAAACTTAATAGGATGGTTCAGTATAACAAACTATAGGTACTAAGCGATTTTGAGACCTGTCGGACATCTACTTCCTGTTTGGGACTTAGGCAGATGTAAAAATATGAACATGACTTTGAAAATTTCTGTCAAGCTTTTCTCAGGAACCATACATGAGAACCATTTGAAACTTGGTAGGCTGATTAAGTAAGACAAACTGTATGTCCTATGTGACTTTCAGGTCTGTCAGACATCTACTTCCTGTTTGGAGCCTAGCGGGGGCATCCCTGTCCCATGGACACATTCCTTCTTTATTTAGGGTGGATTGGAAGTTTCAATAACAGATTTCTCATTAACAATTTATCATCGTAGGCTTTCAATATTTTTGATTAATATTTTTTAAGTTGGGGGCCCATGCATATGGTAGGATATGTTTCCTGGTCTGTTGATCATCTTCATGTTCAACAAGCCAACTTAAAGTCTTTTTTTCACTAAAATTTCAGGATTGAAAATTTTCACAATAGATAACTCAGCTACTCTTAATTAAAGGCTTTTGATATTTGGCAAGCAAGCCACAGTTAAGGAGTCCCATTTAAGATTGGATGCATTTTCAGGTCTGTCGCTCATGGACCTCTTGTTTAAGGAGCCAACTTGGAAACACTATATCCCTTACTTTTGATTCCTTGCTCATGGATGTGTTGGGTATATGAGCATGCTCACTTAAACTTGTTTTATTTTTATAAGCTCATCTTAAAAGGCCATGTGAGCTTTAATGGCATTACTATTGGTCTGTTATTGCAGTTGTCAATCATTGTTTGTCATTCGTGGACTCTTAACACTTCCAAAAATCTTTTCCTCTGAAACCTGACTGAACCAATTTAACTGATTCTTTGCAGGAATGACACTTGCTTAAACCTTCAGCTTATTTAAAGCTCTACAAATATCTCTATAGGACTAAATTGTAAAATGATCCCATATAGAAGGGACCCCTATGGTCCTTAAGACCAGATGCAATTCAGGCTCCCTGAGGTGCCAGTCTTCTTTAAAGTGAAATCACTCTATTTAAAAATCTTCTTATTTTGATTATTAAACATAAATTGAATGAAATATTAGGCTCACTTTGAAAAATCCAAATAATTAAGGGAGAGGAGTTTTAAATTGAGGTAATATCCTGAAGCACTTAAGTATATGTTTGTAATGTAATAACATCGATACTTTGTTATAAAGCAACAATTTCTATCATTCTGTCAAAAACTTGATTTTGAGATGTACAGAACAATGTTGTCTAATTTATCTGACTTTAATTTACAATGGAAAATCTTTATGTTATATAGACTATTTTGCAAACCTCCACATATTTGCCCACCCTACATAATGAGGATGATGGTAATTTTGTTGTGATGAAGTTTGTTGGTAAACTTACAACCAAGAATCAAACCTCTTGATTCCTTCATAGTTACAAACTTCTATCTACTTTTTTAATTACCTGAAATGCATTTGCATACAGGGCTGACACTGAGAATTTTATATCAGAATAGTACACAATTTTACGTCGCCTGCAAGTTGTGTTGCAGAATTGGCACCTTCCGTCGTCTTGCAACGTCCTGCGGCATCACTAAAATTTCCATCACAGTTTTCTGGGCAACTACATGTCACAATCTCTTGATATTTGGTATGAAGCTTCTTCCTATAGTACTATATGGTGAAAAGTGATTTTATGTCGTAACTCATCTACTTCCTGTTAACCGAATATTTTAAGATGCATTAATGTTTTCCATGGAAGACAGCCATTAGTTATAGTTTGATTCTCTCCAGTTGTCTTGCGTCGTCCTTTGATGTCCTTTTGTGTCACAAAAATTTCTGTCATAGTTTCCTTGGCAACTACATGTCACAACCTCTTGATATTTGGTATGTAAGCTTCCCCCTATAGTACTGTATGGTGTAAAGTGATTTTATGCCCGTAACTCATCTACTTCCTGTTAACCAAATATTTTAAGAGGCATGTCACAAACATCTTCCATCGAAGACCGTCATTATAGTTACTGTTTGATTCTCTTCTGTTTGTTTTTTGTGTAGTTTTAAATATGTGATATTCGAGTTCATTACTTTTCCTGAAAAATTTGTCAATTATATAGAAATTATCACATGGCTTTACCTGAGTTTGCGAGTCAAACTGGTTTGCTGCCAATTGTAAACTTATTTAACGTCAGTGTAAATGCTTAAGATTGATTCCGCATCAATCTAAACTAGACTACCTCAGGAGGTATTCTAGTTTAGTTTGAACTTAATGCTATTGGTTTCAGTTAATTTGATTCAATTATAATCGAGGGTAAATGCAGCATTAGAGTATAAAGTCCTTTTGCACAAAGTAAAAGTGAGCATAACAATGTATATAGCAATGACTGATTTTAATTCTTTGATACTTAAAAGAATGAATTTTCTTCTTAGTTTTATTTATTTTGCAGTTGTATATTAAGCTTTGCACCTTAGACTTTTGAATAGTGCACATTTTCAAATGGTTCAATTTTAGCACGCGACCTTGAAGTTCTACTGATATGTCAATATTTATTCCATATTGATGGATACATGAATAGTTATGTGACTATTCAATCTGTTTCTAATGATTTTGTTTTTACACTTGTTTATTAGAATGCCCCATTTGGTACCTCTCTGCATGCTTTCTTCATGAAAGGATTATGAGCCACTGTGGTTATGGTTTATAAAATAATAAATAAATGTTTTTTAGTATGAATGTCTTTTTTGAGACAATTTAAGTTATACATACACAGACAGTGTAGATGTTTTAGCCCTTGATTATCAATACCTCAAAAGTAAATTGATTCTGATTTTCAATAGTTTTGCAGTACATATTAACCTATGCACCTTTTAACTACTATATCCAAACAATCAGATATTGTACAGATGTTGATTTTGTGGTAGCGATAGTGTGGAAAATACTTCCATAGTTGAAGCAATCTTTTTTATATGCCTGATATGCAACTGCATACAGGGATTTTGATGCACACACAATCTTTCCTCATCAATTAAAAATTATAAGAATTTAATTTCATGATTATAAGAAATAAAGGCATTTTATAGTAATGAATTGTGTTGTGTGTATAAATAATTGTGATTCTGAGTATGTTACACCTTGAAAAACTTAACCCAGATTGAATCCTGTTCCAAGTCAGTACTTAAGCGCTGTTTTCAATTTCTCTGTCTAGTTTTGTCTTTTTGTACCCCGTCGCAATGCAGAGCAGGGACATAGAAATACCGGGTGTCGGTCCATCGATAATCCTTCCGTCCATCACACTATTTTTCGTAACAGCTTTCTCCGCAACTATTAATCATAGGCCTGAAATGTATATTCATACAGGCATACTGAACAGACAGTGTGAGTGACAAAAGTTTAGTGACCTGAGTCAAATCTAAAAATGTTAATTTATGAAATAGATATTTCTATCATGTATGAATGAGAAATGGGGCAGTTTGCACCAGTTGATTTGTATTCGGGCGGGCATTACCTGGTTCAGCACAAGCGGTTTGCATCAAAAGAGGAACCTGTCTGAGACAAACCCACGTGGACAAACCAGTGACAACACAAAATAAACTGATATGAACGGCATAATGGGAAGTGCCCATGTACTTTATGAATTTGAAAGACCCCCCTAGTAGAATCTTAACTACACTAGGGGTTGCTAAGGTTCCATACTTAAAACTGCTAAGCATATAGCCAGATTACATTTTGGTGAATGCAGTTTAAATGTATCATGCTTTGATATTTTCTAATAATATAAAATATAATTATTTGTCAATGGGGTTATTGTTTATAAAACTAATTTGTATTAAATTTTATTTGTACTATGTCCTCTTTTGGACATATTTAAATTATACATATATTAACATTTTTAATCTTTATACCTCGAAACATTCAAGAAATAAAAGTCACTTTTATTTTTGATAATTTTGCAGTTGTATATTAATATTTGCACCTTGAGATATGTTTCTTGAGACATTCACATAGTCCCAACTACTGTCTGAGTAGTTGCTTAAATTACAGCAAATTTGTCATCTACAATGGACCCCTTTATAACAATTATAAAGGGGATTTTTTTATGTGCCTGAAATGCATTTGCATACAGGGGTAATGTCGATGTTATAATATGTTATAGTCTAATCTAAAAATGTAAATTTATGAAAAAGATATTGCTATCATGTATGAATGAGTAATGGGGCGGTTTGCACCAGTTGATTTGTCATTTATTCCATTACCTGGTCGGCACAAGTGGTTTGCATCTTAAGATGAACCCGTCGGAGACAATCTGGTGACAACACAACAAATAAACCTGTGTGAACGGCAAAATTGGAAGTGACTATGTACTTCTTGAATTTGAAAGACCCCCTAGTAGAAATTTAATTACGCTAGGGTTTTGCTAAAGTTCTATACTTAAAAACTATAGCCAGATTACATTATGGTGAATACAGTTTAAAATTGTATCAAAAAATTGCTTTAATATTTGCTGATGATATAAAATATAATTATTTGTCAATGTGATTATGGTTTATAAAACTTATTTGTATAAAATTTTATAAGTACTATGTCCTCTTTTGGACATATTTAAATTATACATATATTAACATTTTTAATCTTTGTACCTCGAAACATTCAAGAAATAAAAGTCACTCTAAATTTTTGATAATTTTGCAGTTGTATATTAATATTTGCACCTTGAGATATGTTTCTTTGTGACATTGTCATAGTCCCAACTTCTGCACATTGCAGTAGTCACTTATAACAAATTTATCATCTACAGTGGTCCCCTTTATAACAAATATAAAGGGGAATTTTTGATGTGCCTGAAATGCATTTGCATACAGGGGTAAAGGTGATGTTACATAGATATGAAGTCAATTAACTCAAGTGTCGATATGATTGTGTTGTGTATCTTTCACATGTGTTTAAATATCTGTATTAGCTTCAGTTGCCACAAAATAGAAATTTAATATGTACTGGGTAGTTAAATCTTTATAAATAATTTTTAAACAGAATTGATTTGTGTACTATTCTATATTCTCTATAGATAAAAAATTGTAATGTATTAAAAGATACTAAAGAATGAAAGGTATGAACTTATGCCAGTAAAAACCATAAACTTCTAAAGAGGTTGAAATTAACAGAAATTTATTTCTGATAAAATATTAAAATTAAATATATAAATATTTATCCAAAAAATATTTTTTTTTGTTTAATTACCTCCCATTCAAATTATCTGTTTGAACTCAACCTTTAAAAAGTATTTTTGCCAAAATTTTACTTTATGAATAATATTCTTTTGCTGGGTTTGAAGCTTGTGGCTATCATCCACAGTGATAAATAGCTTTCAATTTGTCAACTTTAGGTCATATAAGGAAACACTGACTTGTTTTGTGCTTGGTTCCGAAAAACAATCTTCTCGGCCCAGGGTTGTCTGTAAAATGATTGTCTACTAGTGATATTGATGCTTAAAGAACAGCATTTTTGACCATAGGTGGATCCAGGGCGGGCCCTGGAGGACCTGGGCCCCCCTTTTGGCAAAAAAATTTGGTTGAATATATAGGAAATCATTGAAGTATGTCCAAAGCAGGCCCCTCTTAGGCCATTATCAGTTGGCCCCCTCTTTTCAAAATATCTGGATCCACCACTGTTGACCACCTGATATGCATGTGTCTAGGTGTCTGAAATAGTCACAAAAGTTTGTTTAGGTTTTACTGATTTAGATTATACTTAAGACACTCAAAATTGTCAATTTTTGAGGGACATGTCTGACGAGGTCCGATAACTTCCCAATGTCGGATTTTTGAAATACTAAGTAGTTTGACATTACACTTGTTTATTAAAGTGAATGACAAGATATAAAAGTAGGAAAGTAGTAATTATTTATTATTGACCGTTGATGGTCCTTTCTGAATTCCCACAGTATTTTATCTCCCATTGTTAAACATGGAAAACATTATTTTGAAATGACCAGAGATTATTTTCCTCCAAGAAGAAGTTTCAATATAGAAGTTTTTTTTTATTTCTTGAAAATAAGTTAAACGCATAGATATGATGGACTCAGTATATGAATGTAAATTTCAAAAATCTAAAACACCTAAATTTATGTTTCTGAGTACTGTGTTAAATGTGTCTGAGTATCTTACATGTTACTCCGATCACTACTTTATTGTTATTTGTTTACATGAGATTTTTTAATTCCTGATATGCATTTGCATACAGGGAATCTTAGGCTTGCTGCAGGGTAGTTGCAATTTTATAGGAAATAAAAACTAATTTCTGTCAATATCAACAATCAAAAGGATATCTAGATCGAAAGGAAGATCAAGTTACTTTAGTTGAAAATTGTCAGGGTGCACTGAAAAAAATTTCTTAGTTTGGAACTACTCCCCCCCCCTTTTTTTTGGCCTTTCCACTAAAAGTGTGAAGTATAATGTTATACCCTCAGTTTCTTTCGGTGTCTGTCAGTCAGTCCCCCGAAGGTTTCTGAATGATAACTTAAAAACTTGTCAAAGGATTTGAATGATATTTTGCACAGCTGTTGAGTGCATATAATATACAGGTCAAGTTCAATTTTCAAGATGATTAAAAAAACATTAATGAAGATCTGCCACTTTGTAAATTTTCCAAATTTGAAAATGATGAAATTTTCTAGTCTAAGAAGGATAACTCATTTCTTTTCTGTCTCTATATAGATGTATAGTATATAGAGTAAAGTATACAAATATATTTAACTTTTGATGAATATCGTGGCAGGGTATCATTTAATGTCCCATTAGATGCCCTAATTTTTTGGCCAGCTTTTGGTTGGTGTATGTCTGAAAGTTTTAAAGCTATATATTATATTGCGTTACTGATTTGTTGGTGTCACGTCACATGTCAATTTATTTTAATGTTTGTCATAATGTTTTGTCATTTAATGTACTGTATGCCATGTCTGTAACAGTCATTTAAGTTGCATTTATGATAATACTAAAGAAATTATATCAATTTTTTCAGCCTGAGACACCCTTTTTCCTGGGTGCAGGCCGCTAATTTCTGGCATATGACATATTTTAACATTTAAGTGTATTTATAATTCTTGTTCAGGCCACTTAACCGTTGTCAATTTGTGAAAGATTAGGATTAAGGAATTTGTTGATTAAGTTTGGCATAATCACTTATTTATCTGCCAATATTTGTATATGGGTACACAGATTAAATTCACAGATTATGATTTAAATGACTTCGAAGTCATTTCTGAATTATATACCTTGGAAAAGCCAAGAAAACATTTTTTTCTCTATTTATAATTAAGTAATTTTAGAAAGGTTATTTCAATTTATTGGAAAAAAGTGCAAAGTTGTCTTTAATGATTGTATAAAGGATTTCAATTCTAATTTGTTTGCTAAAATTGAAGGTGTATAACAATAACTATACCTATATATATTTACGTTTTTTTTAAGTGTTCGTTTAAATTCGTGTGTGCATTAAGTGTCTTTAATTCCAATGAATGTCTGGTAGTTCGAAGCATATTGTTTTATTTCATTCTTATTAATTTTTGAAGTCCTGTAATGCATATGCGTTCAGGAATTACTTGCCTGAATTGTTTGTTTTTTTGGGGTATTCTATACAAATGGAAATAAAAACTAAATGCCTCCGGCAGATATTTTGTGATCAGGAATGGATCAAATATAACTGTACATTTAAATTTCAATGTAATTACTGTAAACTTACACAGGCAAAATGTGGACTGCATTTAATGTGCGTCTGACGTACATTAAATGCATGTCATCTGAGGCATATTAAATTGGTGTTTCTAACCGCGTACATTTGACACACATTAAAAATTTATCATGGCAATATTTTATTTCATAATAAAACACACTAAATATATATACACTCCGAAAAAAGTTAAGCACCACCAGATTTAAAATTGACGCCATACTTTCATTTGGCCATTAAACTCTCTGAATTTTTGCATGAGGACACCTAAAAGTATTATCAATCATTTGCCTCTAAAACAAATCAAAGCGAGTTTTTCTTCTTTTAAATCTGTGCCATTATTAAATTTGACTAAGCAAGGACAAAAAAATCAAGTTTCAGGGAGTAAAAAAGTCAGTTAATTTTCATATGAAAGATTTTAACACAACTTTATCATTTACTTAACAGCATTGCAATTAAAGTACTAGAAGTCTTAAATACGAGTTTTACAAGTTTCATAAGAAATTTGCAACGTTTTCAAATTAGCCTGGTTTTTCGCTGTATTTTGGACCTTAAATTTCTAAAGTGCTAATTTTTTCACAAAAAAACATGTTAAATAAACACCTTACATTTGAAATTGATTAACCTTCTTTATGACTAACATGCGTCACGGCAGTTTGCTAAAAATGTGCTTTTTCTGTCATTTTCTGAAAATGGTGGATTTTTGTGAATCTGGTAAATTGCACTCAAAATGAACTATTCAACTGTTTCTTTTTAAATAAACACATGTCAGTAAACATGTATCAAATGTGAATATGTTTAGAATAAGAAGTTGTGTGTTAAGTTTAAACGAGAGAAATGACATTTAAGTGAAAAAGACCAATTTTTCAAAAAAAATCAAAATGTGAAAAAATGGATAGTGGAAATTAAGAACAACACCATTCACCTTCATTAATGATAAGTTGATTAAAAACTATTCTACAAAACATTTGAGCCAAAAAGTTTAAATTTTGTCGAGAAAATTGCGTTTATATACGAACGCAAAAAATTTGCGGACGTATTATGGTATGATGCTGTCGTCGTTGTCATCGTCATCGGTGTCTGTTAACTTTTTAATGTTTCCACAATAACTTTAGTTCCAGTTATCGGATTGCTATGAAACTTGACAATGATGTTCATTACCATAAAAGGATGAATGGGAGATTGATTTTTGGGGTCCCCCCATTTTTCATTTAGAAATTAGGGGCCAAAAAAGGGCCAAAAATACTACTTTTTTGTTTGTTTCCACAATAACTTTAGTTTTAGTCATCCGATTGCTATGAAATTTGACAGTGATGTTCCTTACCATACAAGGATGAATGGGATTGATTTTGGGGGTCCCTCCTTTTTTTGTTTCGAAATTAGGGGCCCAAAAGGCGCAAAAATTTCAAATATTTTACTTCTTTCCACCATAACTTTGGTCCTAGTTGGCTTATTGCTGTGAAATTTGGTAAGAATGTTTCTTACAATAAAAGAATGAACCTGATGAATTTTTGCGCCCCTTTTTTCCTCGTTGTGTAATTAGGGGCCAGAAGGGGCCAAAATAAAAACATTTTTATTTGTGGTCCGATTTTGAAAATTTTTTTTGCATGTGTGTTCTTGTCAAATAGCGGATACAAAATTTAGAATTAATTTTTGCGACCCCCCATTTCCCCCCTATTACGTAATTAGGGGCCAAATGGGGCCAAAATTGAAACTTTTTTATCTGTGGTCCGATTTTGAAAATTTTTTTTGCAAGTTTATTCTTGTCAGGTAGCGAATCCAAATTTGAGAATTAATTTTTGCGACCATCCCTTTTTATACCCCGCCACACGAAGTGGCAGGGTATTATGTTATACCCTCAGTTTTTTTCGGTGTCTGTCCGTCCGTCCGTCTGTCCGTCTGTCCGTCTGTCCGTCCCCCGAAGGTTTCCGACCAATAACTTGAAAACGCGTCAAAGGATTTGAATGATATTTTGCACAGCTGTTTAGTACAATAAAATACAGGTCAAGTTCGATTTCCAGCATGATCCAAAAAATAGTTTTCGAGATAGGCCACTTTGAAAAATCAAATTTCATGAAATTTTGAGTTTCCGACCAATAACTTGAAAACGCGTCAAAGGATTTGAATGATATTTTGCACAGCTGTTTAGTACAATAAAATACAGGTCAAGTTTGATTTCCAGCATGATCCAATAAATAGTTTTCGAGATAGGCCACTTTGAAAAATCAAATTTCATGAAATTTTGAGTTTCCGACCAATAACTTGAAAACGCTTCATGGGATTCAAATGATATTTTGTACAGCTATTGAGTACAATAAAATACAGGTCAAGTTCAATTTCCAGCTTGATCCGAAAACTAGTGTTTGAGAAAGGCCACTTTGAAATCAAATTTTATGAACTTTTGATATTATAACGTGGCGGGGTATCATTTAATGTCCCATTACATGCCCTATTTTTTCACTTGTTTTGTAATTAGGGGCCAAAAGGGCCCGTAATTTAAACTTTTTTATTTCTGGTTTGTTTTTGAAATTTTTTTTTGCAAGTTTATTTTTGTCAAGTAGTGAATCCAAATTTGAGAATTTATTTTTGCGACCCCACACCTTTTTCACCTGTTACGTAATAAGGGGCCAAAAGGAGCTGAAATCGAAACTTTTTAAATTCTTGTCCCATTTTGACAATTTTTTTGCAAGTTTATTCTTGTCAAGTAGCAGATATATTTTTGTGTCCCCTTTTTCTACTGTTACATTATTAGGGACCAAAAGGGTAACTTTTTATACGACCGCAAAATTTTTGCGATCGTATAATGTTATGGCGATGTCGTCGTCGTCGTCGTCGTTGTCGGCGTCGTCGTCGTCGTCTGTGGACACTTTGGTTTCCGTGTGATAACTTGAGTAAATATTGACCGAATGTTATGAAATTTTGATATGATGTTTGTTACCTCTAAAGGAAGGTTGGTATTGTATTTGGGGGTTGTGGCCCCTATCATTTTAGAAAAAAGGGCCAAAAAGGGCTAAAACGGGTGTATTGACAAAACTGTTGTAAAATGTTTAATATTCATTCGATTTTGAAAATTCTTTTTTTATTGAATTCATCATTAAATTCTGTCAACAAAATGTGTCAATGGTTTTGATATATATTGCACTGTTACATTGATACTGGGGGTCAAAAAGGGGCCACACCCAAAAAATTGACTTTTTTATTTGTGGTCCGATTTTCAAAATCTTTTTTTCATTGGAATCCTTGTGAAAATCCCTGCCTGCGTTTTTCAATCAGATTTGCAATATCTCTTACCGTTTTTGAGAAATTAGGGGTCAAAGGAGCCAAAAACGCCATTTTTAAAAGTTTGTCAATGCAAATAGTTTTATACCAAAAATTAAGTTGTAGTGGGCCTGCCAATTGTTATGAAGTTTATATATGATGATTATATCCACTAAAGGAATCTTGGTTTTGTATTTGGGGTTTGTGGCCCCTACTGTTTTAGAAAAAAAGGCCAAAAAGGGCTAAAACAGGTGTATTGACAAAACTGTTGTAGAATGCTTATTATTCATTAGATTTTGAAAATTCTTTCTTTGTTGAATTCATCATTAAATTCTGTCAACAAAATGTGTCAATGATTTTGATATGTATTTCACCATTACATTGTTACAGGGGGCTAAAGACAGACCACACCCAAAAAATCAACTTTTTTATTTGTGGTCTGATTTTCAAAATCTTTTTTTCATCGGATTCCATGTACACAATTTCTTATTATTTTTTATCGGATTAGAAATATCTTTTACCATTTTTGAGGAATTAAGGATCAAAGGGCCAAAATTGTAAATTAATACATGTATAGAAATAAGGCTTTTTGTATAAGATGTTGATGTAAATATATTTGTCAAAAATGCATTTCTAAGTCCACCACAGGATGCATGTGTCAAAAAGCTTTGTAAGTCCACCATGGGCTTCATGTGACCAAAGCAATGGACTATCCATATTGGGCCTCCAACGTACAGGGTTCAACTTGTTGCGGTCGTATCATGCTGCGCTCGGCGTAGCTTTTTATTTATTTCTGGTCCGATTAAAAATTTTTTTTTAACAAGTTCATCCTTGCCAAGTGGCGATTCTAAATTTAAGAATAAATTTTTGCGACCCCCCACCTTTTTTTCGCTCATTACCTAAGGGGCTGTAATCATAATTTTTAAAAAATTTCGGCTCGATTTTAAATTTTTTCCCCAAACATTATTCTTTTCAAGAGTAGAATACAATATTGAAAATTTATATTTTTACACCCTGGGTCGAAAGTCCATCAGAGAAGCATGTGTCAAAAACCTTTGTCAGTCCACCATGGGCTGCATGTGTCCAGAGCAATAGACTATTCATATTGGGCCTAAAACGTACAGGGTTCAACATGTTGCGGTCGTATCATGCTGCGCTCGGCGAAGCTTTTTATTCTGGTTATTTTGCTGAAAATTTGATCCTAACCGAATAATCTCCCTTTTCGCTTACAAGTGATTGTTTTCTTTTCTGTTTTTAGCTCACCTGGACCAAAGGTCCATGTGAGCTATTGCAATCACTTGGCGTCCGTCGTCGTCTGTCGTCTGTCCTCTGTCCTCTGTTAACAATTTTTCAAAAATCTTCTCCTCTGAAACTACTGAACAAAATTTAATGAAACTTGGTATGAATGATCCTTAGGGTGTCCTGCACCAAACTTGTGTTTCGATTTTTGATCCGTAAAAAAACATGGCCGCCGTGGCTAAAAATAGACCAGGGGGTCAGACTACTGTTTTTGGCTTGTAAATCAAAAAGTATAAGAGATAGATGAAATCTGATGCCACCCTACTGCTGCAGCATCAAAAGTTCTACAAAAGTCTCCATTGGGTCGAAGTTGTCAGATGATCCCTTATAGGGGTTACAGCCCCTTAAAGGTGAAAAAAAGCGTTTTTTCATGTTTTTGGCTTACAGAATGAAAAGTATTGCAGATAGAGAAAAGCTGTTGCTTGCTTAAATGTTCAGTTCATTTAGCTCTACAAAAGTCTTCATAGGGTTGAAGTTGTCAGATGACCCCTTATAGCGGTTACAGCCCTTTAAAGGTGAAAAATTGTGTTTTTGGCCTATAGAATGAAAACTATTGCAGATAGAGAAAAGCTGTTGCTTGCTCAAATGTTCAGCTTATTTAGCTCTACAAAAGTTGTCATAGGGTCGAAGTTGTCAGATGACCCTTTATAGGGGTTACAGCCCCTTAATGGCGAAATATAGTGTTTTTGGCCTATAGAATGAAAACTTTTGCAGATAGAGAAAAGCTGTTGCTTGCTTAAATGTTCAGCTCATTTAGCTCTACAAAAGTTGTTGTAGGGTCGAAGTTGTCAGATGACCTCTCATAGGGGTTACAGCCCCTTAAAGGCGTAAAATAGTATTTTTGGCCTATTGCAGATAGAGAAAAGCTGTTGCTTGCTTAAATGTTCAGCCATTTAGCTCTACAAAAGTCTCCATAGGGTTGAAGTTGTCAGATGACCCCTTATAAGGATTATAGCCCCTGAATTAACATGTTCAATTTTTGGCTTATATAATGAAAACTATAGCAGATAACGAAAAGTTGTTGCTTGCTTAAATATTCAGTTCTTTAAGCTCTTAAGGTAAAGTATACGTAATTCAGCGCCTCTAGCGGTTGTTACGTAACGTCATAATGTGCTCCATGAAATGGCGCGATGTTCGACGCTTCACTTTCGTTGACGATTTCATTTAATTCAGCACGTCGTCATATTTTACTGATATTTTCCGCTGACGATACAGACGTGCATAGGGAAAATTGATGCGGTAACATAAGTCAAGCCAGCATATTAGCGAATAGTCATTATTATTTATAAAAAAGTAGAAAAATATTGTGCCATATTCTCTTCTTTGTTTCATATCATCACATTTTACTAGAACGACACGAGCAAGAGTATTATTTGGTAATCACAGTAGACACTAGACACTAGTAGTCTTGTGAAGGAATCGACAATGGCGACAGAGTATTGAAGCTGTATCGACGAATAAAACAGCCAAGCAAATCATTTATTAAATATACAATAAAGGTAATAACAAAACTACCGAACTTGAATGATCAATCTCATAGTCCAGAGAAAATGACAAAAACGAATCAGTCATACCGGAGAACTGGTGGATCGCAATGGTCCTGACTTGGTACAGGCATTTCAAACGAAATGGTGGGTTAAACCAGGTTTTATGGCGCCAAACCTCCCTCTTCCATTGCGATCTTCAAGTTCATAATATATATATAGTTACATAGAATAGTATTACACTGTAAAAGTTGCTTAACCCATAATATATAGTTACGTAAAATAGTCATGATAGTGTGACACTGTAAAATTTTCTTGCAATTAGGTTTTATAAGTCATGTAAGTCAAACATAATAGGACATGTAGGATATAAAAAAATATCATGAACAAAATACAGAAGCTTTTGTCTGGAACTTTGTTGTAATTTTTATTTGAGAGAAACACAAAACCAGAAGAATTTAAAGATCGCAATGGTCCTGACTTGGTACAGGCACTTCAAAAGAAGTGGTGGGTTAAACCAGGTTTTATGGCGCCAAACCTCCCTCTTCCATTGCGATCTTAGGATCCGGTAATGACCATAGAACACAACATAGTTGTGAGACACAATAGGGATATTGAGGTGATCATCTCAGTACAGCACACCAGTCAAACACTAATTAAAACAATTAACAATCAATCAATAAGAATGTTCTATAAACTACGAGAAAAATCAAGGAAAAGTACAACTGTCTTAAGGAATAATACAATTTATTTGGTCGTATACGCAGGAAGAACTGGATCAAAAAGTTTTAACACTTTCGAAAAAAAACATAAAAGGCAATACTGCATCCTTTGGTTTTGCTATTTTTTTTATAAATAAGGCGGCTATTTCGAAAAAAGAAGTTCGTGGACAGTAGACATGATGACTAAAAAAGTTACTTATTGGCATTTTGTTTCACATCTCATGGGACCGAACCAAACACGGAAATTTTTACATATAAAAAATTGTTAATTTTCGGGAAAACTTCACCAAGTAGTGTAAATTGTGCCGGCCCCGCATAACTGAAGGCAATAAAAGACTTACATAATTGGTTGAACTATCTCAAATGTCCAAGAGAAAAGACGAAACAAAAAACAAGGAAGACATACCAGAAAAGTTCGCAATGGTCCAGACTTCAAAAGAAATTATATTTGTTAAATCAGGTTTTATGCTGCCAAACCAACATATATTTCTAAATGCTTTAACCCTAAAACTATAATCACATACATGTATCTGCACTTTACATAGTGACAAAAAATACCATTTATGTCCCGTACGGGTCCCGGAAGACGAATAGGCCCACAGCAGGGCATAGCTTTTCGTGAAAGGCAACTAAGGGGTATGGGATTCTGACATCGGTTTTAGCGCTCAGCCCACAGAGCGACCATAGTGTGTACCCTAGATGGCTATTTTGGATGGCGCTCGTCCGAGGGGGTTGTCGATCCGGTCTATGATACGGAAACATAGTGGGCCAACGTGTGTGGAGAGAGTCACGCTTCATGCAAGTAAAAGATCCATATTCTAAATAAATTAGTGCGCCACATAGGCTTACTTTTACGCACATACTCATATCTCCTGGCATTTTCCTGTGGTCTTCAAAATTTACTGTTTCTTTTTCCCCCACCTCAACCTATTTTCTCATGCATCATTTCATGTTCATCTCCTTTAAATAACCTGTATAGCGTTTACAAGTGAGTAAAACAACAACTCACTCATTCCTTCACGCACTCACTTGACGAATATAATTTTTTAAGTAAATCCGTAAATATTTAGACTTTTGCCGACGAGGCCTTCTTTGCGTTGTTCGGTGTTGTAGTATTTTTTAATGCAAATGGGGCAAACGCAAGCCAATTTCTACCCGCAGTAAGATGAGTTCACATATTAATAATGTTTTTGGTAAATATTTGTGTTATCCAAATATGTTACTTTTTTCTTCGCCGAACAAAACATATTTTATCATAGTTAAATCTTGGTAAGTTTTGTTATTCTTACTTTTGAATTCTTTCGTGAACTCTTCTAGTTGAGGCTTACCAGGTTTGATTTCTGCGAGACGAAGCTCTTTTTAGCTCACCTGGACCGAAGGTCCATGTGAGCTATTACCATCACTTGGCGTCCGTCGTCGTCGTCTGTCGTCGTCGTCGTCTGTCGTCGTCGTCGTCGTCTGTTAACAATTTTTCAAAAATCTTCTCCTCTGAAACTACCGAACAGAATTTAATGAAACTTGGTATGAATGATCCTTTGGGTGTCCTGCACCAAACTTGTGTTTTGATTTTTAATCCGTTAAAAAGCATGGCCGCCGTTACTAAAAATAGACTAGGGGGGTCAGACTACTGTTTTTGGCTTATAAATCAAAAAGTATAAGAGATAGAGGAAATCTGAGGCCACGCTACTGATTCAGCATCAAAAGCTCTACAAAAGTCTCCATTTGGTCAAAGTTGTCAGATGACCCCTTATAGGGGTTACGGCCCCTTAAAGGTGAAAAATAGCATTTTTTCATGTTTTTGGCCTACAGAATGAAAACTATTGCAGATAGAGATTAGCTGTTGCTTGCTTAAATGTTCAGCTCATTTAACTCTACAAAAGTCTCCATAGGGTCGAAGTTGTCAGATGACCCCTTATAGGGGTTACGGCCCCTTAAAGTTGAAAAATAGCCATTTTTCATGTTTTTGGCCTACAGAATGAAAACTATTGCAGATAGAGATTAGCTGTTGCTTGCTTAAATGTTTAGCTCATTTAGCTCTACGAAAGTCTCCATAGGATCGAAGTTGTCAGATAACCCCTTATAGGGGTTACGGCCCCTATAAAATGGCATTTTTTCATGTTTTTGGCCTACAGAATGAAAACTATTGCACATAGAGATTAGCTGTTGCTTGCTTAAATGTTCAGCTCATTGAGCTCTACAAAATTCTCCATAGGGTCGAAGTTGGCAGATGACCCCTTATAGGGGTTACGGCCCCTGAAAAATAGCGATTTTTCATGTTTTTGGCCTACAGAATGAAAACTATTGCAGATAGAGATTAGCTGTTGCTTGCTTAAATGTTCAGCTCATTTAGCTTTACAAAATTCTCCATTGGGTTGAAGTTGTCAGACGATCAGAATGAAAACTATTGCAGATAGAGATTAGCTGTTGCTTGCTTAAATGTTTAGCTCATTTAGCTCTACGAAAGTCTCCATAGGATCGAAGTTGTCAGATAACCCCTTATAGGGGTTACGGCCCCTATAAAATGGCATTTTTTCATGTTTTTGGCCTACAGAATGAAAACTATTGCACATAGAGATTAGCTGTTGCTTGCTTAAATGTTCAGCTCATTGAGCTCTACAAAATTCTCCATAGGGTCGAAGTTGGCAGATGACCCCTTATAGGGGTTACGGCCCCTGAAAAATAGCGATTTTTCATGTTTTTGGCCTACAGAATGAAAACTATTGCAGATAGAGATTAGCTGTTGCTTGCTTAAATGTTCAGCTCATTTAGCTTTACAAAATTCTCCATTGGGTTGAAGTTGTCAGACGATCCCTTTTAGGGGTTACGGCCCCTGAAAAATAGCCATTTTTCATGTTTTTGGCCTAACAGAATGAAAACTATTGCAGATAGAGATTAGCTGTTGGTTGCTTAAATGTTCAGCTCATTTAGCTCTACAAAAGTCTCCATAGGGTCGAAGTTGTCAGATGACTCCTTATAGGGGTTATGGCCCCTTATAGGTGAAAAATGGTGTTTTTGGCCTATAGAATGAAAACTATTGCAGGTAGAGAAAAGCTGTTGCTTGCTTAAATGTTCAGCTCATTTAGCTCTACAAAAGTATAGGGTCAACATCTAGACCAGGTGAGCGATTCAGGCTCCTGGGAGCCTCTTGTTTGTTTTTGTTTTTTGTCTTTTTTTTTTATTTATTTAACCGTAACAAAAATACCGTTGGAAATATTTAAGAAAATCGATTTATTAGTGCGTAATTTTTACATTAGTTAGAGATAGAGTATGTACTTAAGACGACATGAAGGTAAAACTGATTTGAGGTTGACGAACGGGCGTACGGACCCGAACACTATATATGCTCCTCTACTTTCGAAATAAAGAAAAAACTTACGACGGCAAAAGCTATGTACGTAAAATTATAAATCAGCACTCTTTATATATATTTACAATAATAGTAAATAATAAAAAAAAAATCATAAAATTTACGGATCGAGCAGTATCATTCAACGGACAACACAAATAATAAGTTTATACTGTATAATTCTTTACATACAAGTGGCGACATTTTCAGTTAGGAAAGTTTGTTATGCTTCAAGAATGCTGTCAAAGAGTTCATATCCACACAAACAACAAAACACAGATTTTACTTTTCTAACGTCGCGTTTTTTTGTTTGTTTTTGACGTTGTCGAAAACGTCAAGAAAAATGCGTCATTTTTATCATTTATCTGCACTTTGGAAGCCCGTAGCGTGAAAACGAACTCCGTAGTCATGGACTTTCTTTACACCAATATGCACAGAATTTAAGTTTGAATATATCTAGAGTTTTTAAGAAATATTGATCGGTTAGTAATTTTTTATTGAATGAAAATGTTCAAAAACATGACTTTTCATGTTGATTTTCCTATTATATTCAATGTAATTTTGATGCAAAACCAATACATCTTCGGAAGGTCATAACTCGAAAACAAGGTCCGTGACCCCATTTTTTTATTTCATTTCCTTATTCCTCCCAACATAAGCTATCTAAGGCTAATTTTTAAAGAAAATTGATCGGACAGTCAATTTCGTATACTTTACCTTAACAAAAGTCTCTATAGAGTCAAAGTGTTCAGAATGGCAACTTTTGCTGAAAGACAAAAACTGTTGCTTGTTTTACAAAAAATCTCTTCCCAGTATGTTAACCTATTGGATATTGGATCATCTGTTTAAATGCATAACTTTAAATGTACAAAAGCACATTTTTCCTTGAAAGTTTTCTTTAGGATGGTTTTGGTAATTTTTATACGACCGCAAATTTTTTGCGATCGTATTATGTTATGGCGATGTCGTTGGCGTTGTGGTTGTTGTCGTCGTCGTCGTCTGTAGACACTTTGGTTTCCGTGCAATAACTTTAGTTGTAGTCAACCAATTGTTATAAAATTTTGATATGATGTTTATAATCACTAAAAGAAGGTTGGTATTGCATATGGGGTTTCTGGCCCCTATGGTTTCAGAAAAAAGGGCCAAAAGGGGCTAAAACGGGTGTATTGACAAAACGTCTGTAGAATGTTTAATTTTCATCCGATGTTGATCATTCTTTTTTTATTGTATTCCTCAATAAATTCTGTCAACAAAATGTAACAACACCTTTGATGTATCTTGTACCATTACATTGCTATAAGGGGGCAAAAAGGTACCACACCCAAAAAATCGACTTTTTTATTTGTGGTCGATTTTCAAAATCTTTTTTTCATTGGAATCCTTGTAAAAATCCCTGCTTGTGTTTTTCAATCAGATTTGCAATATCTCATACTGTTTTCAAGAAATTAGGGATCAAAGGGGCCAAAAACGCCATTTATAAAAGTTTGTCCAGGCAAATAGTTTTTTACCAATATTAAGTTGTAGTGGGCCAGCCAATTGTTATGAAGTTTAAATATGATGATTATATCCACTAAAGGAATGTTGGTTTTGTATTTAGGGTTTGTGGCCCTTACTGTTTTAGAAAAAAAGGGCCAAGGGGCTAAAACAGGTGTATTGACAAAACTGTTGTAGAATGTTCATTATTCATTCAATTTTGAAAATTCTTTTTTTGTTGAAGTGCTCATAAAATTCTGTCTACTAAATGTGTCAATGATTTTGATATGTATTTCACCATTACATTGCTACAGGGGGCTAAAGACAGGCCACGCCCATAAAATCAACTTTTTTTTTTTGGTATGATTTTCAAAATCTTTTTTTCATTGGAATCCTTGTGAAAATTCCTGGCTGCGTTTTCAATCAGATTTGCAATATCTCTTACCATTTTTGAGAAATTAGGGGTCAAAGGGGCCAAAAACACCCAATTTTAAAAGTTTGTCAAGGCAAATAGTTTTATACTTAAAATTAAGTTGTAGTTATTACATGTATATAAATAAGGCTTTTTGTATTAGATGTTGATGTAAATATATGTGTGTCAAAAATGCATTTTTAAGTCCACCACAGGATGCATGTGTCAAAAAGCTTTGTAAGTCCACCATGGGCTTCATGTGACCAAAGCAATGGACTATCCATATTAGGCCTCCAAGGTACAGGGTTAAACTTGTTGCGGTCGTATCATGCTGCGCTCGGCGTAGCTTTTTATTTGTGGTTTGCTTTGAGTTGGCATTTCAAAGTGGCTGACCATATCTTGTTCAACAATTTTGGTGGAAATCCCACATTTAGGACACATTCAAAAAGATATCACTTTAAAATTGGACTCTAATCCATTAGGGATTTGTAAAAAGGGTTTAAAAGCTAGACATAAAAAGATTTATAGGGTGGTGCTTAACTTTTTTCGGAGTGTATAAATAACTCACTTATTTCATACATTTTAGGAAACTATATGTCTGACAAATGGTAAACGTATGTTTGACGCACCTTTTAAAAACGTACGTCTGACGTATGTTTTGACAATTATTTGACATACCTTTACCGTACGCGGTTAGAAACATATGTTTAATGTACGATTATATGCTACGTCAGTCATATGTCTAAATTTTGCCTGTGTATACTTATAGGCTTTTCATGGGTACTTTAAATATCATGGTGATTCCTAACTCAAATTCATGGTTTCTTAATTGCATGCATTCTGTGTAAATTATTCTATTCAGTTCATATATATTATTGTCCCCCGCCGCAACGCGTCCGAGGGACCTAGTAATGGTCTCCGTCTGTCCATCCATCCGTCCGTCTGTCACGTTTTTGTGGGTGCAACTCCTCAGACACTACTGAACGGATGTTGCTGAAACTTTACACACTGATAGGGTACTATTAGTAGGTGATCATCCCATATTTGAAATTTTCAAAATGGCCGCCATTTCCATGGAAACGGGGAAGAAAGGTAAGAAAGGTCAAAATGTGGGACATTCAATATCTCGGTTACCTAGGTGCACAGGGTTCTGCAATTTTGTTGGGTGATAGAGCAAAAGGTACTCTATAATAATACGAAAAAAAATTTGAAGTGATATTTATGGTTTTCGAGTTATTTACGAATTTGTGATTTTTCAGTCCGAAAGTGGGACTTTGTCAAATGTTTTTGTGGGTGCAACTCCTCGGATACTACTGAACGGATGTTGCTGAAACTTTACACACTGATAGGGTACTATTAGTAGGTGATCATCCCATATTTGAAATTTTCAAAATGGCTGCTGTTTCCATGAAAACGGGGAAGAAAGGTCAAAATATAGGACATTCACTATCTCGGTTACCCAGGTGCTTAGGGTTCTGAAATTTTTTGTAGGCTGATAGAGCAAAAGGTACTCTATGATAATACGGAAAAAAAATTTAAAGCAATATTTACAGTTTTCGAGTTATTTACGAATTTGTGATTTTTCAGTCCGAAAATGGGACTTTGTCAAATGTTTTTATATTCACTGGTTTCCTTCCTCGTTTTGACTGAATGATTTCGTCTCCGAAACAACCAATTTCTATCGTTTCTCAGAGAATATATCGATAGAATTTACATACACAACTTTCATGCGACGGCAGGGACACATGGCTACGCGTAGCAATCTTGTTTCATTAATAGTGGGTATGAAGTTTCAAGAAAAATGTTTGAATGGACAATCTGTGAAAATAAATACCTCATGAAAATAATTATGATTCCAGTATTGTGTTTACAGTATTGTTCTGTCTACTTAAAATTGAATACTGAGTCATGTTTCAATCTTTTCTTATTTTCACATTGTCCATCTACAATTGTTATGTCGAGTTCTTGTATACATTGAAACAGTGGCATCAGTATCCCTGTATGCATGTGCATTTCAGGCATGTAAAAAAAGTCCCTAAGATATTGCTGTTGTTAATGACAATATTTACATTGCTGATGAAAGAAATAGGATTATATTTTTGTCTAAACAAATTGGAAGAAGCTAGTTTTAAGGTATACATTATAATAAACAACTGCAAAATGATAAAAAATAAGAATTAACTTTTTATATGTTTCTGGGGAAAACATGGAAACAGCTAATGTACGTTTTGTATATAAAAAATTGTCTTTTGAAAATAGTTGATTTTCATTGGCGATTTTTGATAAAGTTTCTAATAACACGCAATTAAGCTAAAACTATTACATGTACTTAACGACCCTTAATATTTAAAGATTCCTGTGAAATATTTAATTTATTGGTAAAGTGATCAGTTTTAGGAAAGGAAATACATACTTCATTTAAAGGAAATAACGGTAACAAAGGCAGATTAAGGACCAGTGTGCCGGCTGCGTGCCCTCCCGTACGACAGGAAAATTTGGTTAGGCATTATTGTAGGTCCCAGATTTATTAGGGCCCCGCATCGAAGATGTGGACGCCCTATAGTTTTCACTTTGTCCGTCTGTCCTTCCGTCAACAATTCTTGTGAACACTAAAACTCAAAAACTATTGACACCACAGTTCTGAAATTTTGTACAGCTACTTAAGAGCATGTCATAATTTGCATATTAAAATTTCACACAAAAATGTGAAATATTTTTGGAAAAAAACTTTTTATATCGAAAATCACAGATTTTGAGAATAGGACAAACTCAAAAACTGTTAACAATACAGTTCTGAAACTTTGTACAGCTGCTAAGTAGCATGTCATGATTTGCATATTAAAATTTCGTGCACATCTGTTAAATATTTTTGAAAAAAACTTCATTTTTTATCGAAAATCAGATTTTGAGAATTGGAATTTTTTAAGAATGAAACTCAAAGGCTTTAACAATACAGCTCTGAAGTTTCATACACATTCCATGGAACATGCCTTAGTGGTTATAATCAAAGTTTGTATGATTTTGAAAACACTTAGATTTTTTGCTGCGGGGCCCTTTCTGACTTTGTCAGTATTCTAGTTGTTAAATGAATTTGTAGAATATCATATCAAAAAAGAAATTGAAGATGCATGATCAGTTCTTTATATAGAATTCACTTTTTGTTCTGTTCAGTAGTGATTATACACAAGATAAACAAAGACCATTTTGAATTTTTTTTCAAAAATTATTTATTTGCATGGGAATTGAATTTTGTGGTTTCCCCATTCATGGCTTTGCAGAATATTGTTGAGGGAATTTAAATAATTATAATTATAAATATAATTCTAATTAATACAAATTTTTATGTTCACTGCATACTAAAAAAATTTGTGGTTGACCTCTGCCAACTTATATACACTAAAGTTTGGGGTCCTGATCACGGTTTATGGAAAATAAAATTTGAATTTCACAGTTCACAGGAAATTAGCAATTTATATTTGTAAAAATTACCCAAATCACATTTCACAGGAAAAATTGCCACTGTAGAAATCTGTAGGCATCAATCACAGATCATGGAAAATTATTTTAGCCAAGAATGGTTCACCGACAATGCTATATCTTGAATCGCAGTTCACACATAATTCAAATGGACGATCACGCATCAAAAATTAACCACATTGACCCCCTTAAAGTTGGTACCCCCATTAATAATAATGATACCACAGTCTGGTAAAAAATTATATAAATATTTTTGGACTCCCATTTGTGGTGTCAAATAATTAGGTCTCAGATTGTCCCCCTTTAAATACCCAGAATTTTAATCTTTCTTGTTACATTACCTCTATAAATTATTTATTAAGATAGATTATTGTACCTGCCAGTTATTTGATGTCGACGAGTGGCCTCCGATCTACTTAAAATAATTCTGTTGGCAAATATTGCAGACCATTTGAAAATTATACACCATAAGCTTATTGCATTTTGGAAAGATTTTAAATGTTCAAGGTAACTTAACTGTGCTTTATAGGTACTGCAGAGATGCTGACTCACATTGTGGACACACCACATTAACAACACTTTTTTACATGCCTGAAAAGCATTTGCATTCAGGGATATACATGCCAGGTATCACATGTGTCTGGGACAGAGATTTTTTATTATCCATGGTTTCCCCAAAAAGACATTTGAATGGAATAATATACAATGCCTAGGGAATCATTATAAATTGTGTTTGATGCCATGGCCACCCATGAAAACTAAGATACACGTAGTTGATCATAACAAATAATAATGAACCCTCATCCAAGCATCCGTAGGATGTGATGGATGTGGGTTATTATCTGAATAAGCGTAAGGCTTAGAGGGTTTAATGTGAATAATTGTCAACAAACAAGCCACGTGTCTTTGCTATTTAAAGAACTGAAAAGTAAATAGTTATTCATGCACGGGTGACCTTACACCCATGCATCCGTATATAAGCCCATGAAGCCTAATAACCCGCGCTTTTTTGTAAAGTTAATGTCCCCCCCCTTTGATTGTCTCCCTTTAGATACAAATTAAGAATTGTAAGATTCATCTTCTAATACTATCTATTTTACTAATTTTAATAAAAGACAATTATTTGAAGTCAATCATGTTGTTCAGATATGATAATATTAATTTTGTTGACAAACAATGTAGACCATTTAAAAATTGTAATTTTTTGTTTCATGAATGTTAGTGTGATTCTAAGAAGATCGAAGGCATTTTGATTTTTGATAAATAAGGTGATCTTATCACCACAATAGACATAAAAAATAATAAGAATAATTGCTTGAAACCCCCAAAACAAAAAAAAACAAAATGGAATTCCAGTGCATTTAAAGGGAATAAATACATGTACTGTGGTTTCATTATTCATGGTTTTTTTTTAGTGGTTTTCAGAGCAACCACTGTTAATAGATAAGAATCTGTGTAAATTGATGGGTAGATAATTGCTACAAAATGTAACCAGTGTTGTAATATTAAAGTATTTGTTCATCCGATTATAGAGACCAACTTTTAGTCACAAATACTTGACCTCTATTAGATGGTTTCCCTTGTTAATATGTTGTATCATGTATGTGTAATATATTTATGTTCAAATTTCATGTTCTGACGAAATTTTTTTGTATTTCTCTGGGTATTTGTTCCTTCCGTTTCATGCTAGCTGTGTCCATCAGCTTTTGCAAACTTTTGAAAACTGTAGTTAATTATTTGCGTCGGGTGAAGCAAAATTTATTGTCTCCAACTTTGTTGTCATTTTAATTTTATATATTTATTTCCTGTATTGAAGAATCTCATAGGGTTGAACAGTACTTTTAAACTTAGTCAAATATAACAATAACTTTTTTAAGGTGTCTGAAATGCATCTGTATACTGTAAACCAATTTATTTTCACCACTACAATATTTAGTGTTTAATTGTCATAGGGCTATGTTGTGGCTATTTATTTCATGATTTGTCGTAAAAACAATTAAATTACTACGAAAATGAGTTAATTCGCGGCTGCTTCTTGTGAAATTCTCCAAGATAAATCACTCGTGATTACAGTATCTGAGTGAGATGATGAGTTTGAAAAGAGACGGTGAAAGATTCTGTACCTCTTCATTGATATAATGCAGTCAGCGGGTGTCCTGAGGCAGTTGATTTGTGATTCATTTTCCTACAGTGATTTTGTTTGTCTATATTTACCTCGAAATAAGGCTTTTGAACCCTTAGAGAAAGTTTCCCAAAATGTCCAAAAAATGGCATAAATTTTTCCAAAATAAGGTTTAGCATTTCCCAAGAAGATAAAATTTGAAGTACAAAATGTTATATGGCATCTTTTAGCTTAAATTTTTCCCAAATAAGGTTTAGAATTTCACAAGGAGATAAAATTTGAAGAAGAAAAAATGTTATATGGCATCTTTTTGCTTAAAATTTTCCAAAATAAGGTTTAGAATTTCCCAAGGAGATAAAATTTGAAGTAAGAAAAAATGTTATGTACTTATGTGGCATGTTGTAGCTTGCTACTTAATGTAAATGATTGGTACATGTATCTATTTTCATTGTTTTGCAAAAAAAAAATTGTTTGTTGGATTTTGATTTATGATGGTTTGAACAGTAATTGTTGCTTAATGTAATCTATATAAAAAATGAAGTTTTGTTGGAATATTATTTTCGTGGTTTACAGACACCCAAGAAAACCACGAAAGTTGATAATATAATATAATTATTTCCCTTTACAGATTAAACATCACCATTTTGTAATTATTGTAAACCTCATATCGTGTATTTCATTGCCGTTCTATTCCATTATTATTATCTTAAGATTTTTACAATTCAATTTAATTTTTATATCTGCTTTGTCCATCAATTTTGCACACTCTTTAAACCTAGTATAGAGTTTAAATTTATATTTTGTTCGAAGGATTAGGTCAAAATCCTTATATATTGACCTTCCTCACAGTCGGAGCACAATGACTCCTTGCAGTTGAAGCACCATAACTGATATATACTTTTTTACATCCCTGATATGCATCTGCATTTGGGGATATACCTGAGTGAAGGGCAATGATTACCATTAGAAGGTTGTGTCACATAAATGTTAATGTTCATTGACAGTTGCGGATTATTCAGAAGGGTTGGAGGGGGAATATGCCCCCCCTTTAATGGAGAAATTTTTATTTTTTTCTGTATAAAATTGACCAAGCAACTTCAAATTTTCATCAAAATCTGACATTTTTAACAATTATGCCCCCCTCCCCCTTTCATGGACCTCTGGATCCGCCCCTGATTTATACTATCAGTTCTATCCTAATTTAAATTTTCGAGTTTTAGGACATTTGAATCATTAAAAGTCATGCAACTGTAAATGCATTGTTCATATTCAATATGGTAATTGTCTTTATACCTCAGAAGAGATATTATCAAATCAAGTGTCAAAACTGAACTAAATTTTGACTAAAGCATTTAAGTTTCGAACCTCTTTAATATTATCTCCCGTTCTGACCACATAAAATATCCCAACTCCTAAGATTTTGTTTAGCAATGTTCCTTAAGTTTTGATGCATAGAAATATTAATTTTTAAACCATAGCCTCTGCTTAAACTTTTCAGCTTTTGAGTAATTCTGAATTTATTTATTTAAAGGTTGAAGATATATTGCTTACTTTGTTTGTGTTTATTTTGTTCATTGTTTTAAATGTTTAGAATAAAATAGTATGGGGAGTGGTTACTATACCTTAGGTTTGAATGGTATCAATCTGTTTCTTTGTGGAGTCCCAGATATGCATTTGCGTACAGGGATGATGACTTAATTTCTCACTCTTGTACAAGAAAAGAATTGGCTTTGTAACAATGGGAAGATTTGGATACATGATTAAATTATGTGTTTGGGAATAGAGATAATTTCTTCCAATACTGGAAAATTATTTTTAACTTCTGAAATAATTAATAATAAGTTATAATTATTATGAACACAGTCTTGTCCAGATCTTAAAACTATTCCCACTTTTGATGGGAACCACTAATGAATGTACCGGTATATATTTTTTGTACAGGAATAAAAAAAAAGAGATAGAATTTTACTTTCTTGGTAAGATTTGTATACAATATTTTTATTCAGCAGTCACAGAAATAACGAGAATCTTAATTTCTTTGAAGAAACCTCCCACAAATATAACTTTATATCCCACTTTCTCCCTGCTGAAGTCCTTCACATGGATAACTTTTAATTCTCACTTTCTCCCTGCTGAAGTCCTTCACATGGATAACTTTTAATTCTCACTTTCTCGCTGCTGAAGTCCTTCACATGGATAACTTTTAATTCTCACTTTCTCCCTGCTGAAGTCCTTCACATGGATAACTTTTAATTCTCACTTTTTCCCTGCTGAAGTCCTTCACATGGATAACTTTTATATCCCACTTTCTCCCTGCTGAAGACCCTCACAAGGATAACTTTTATTTATCACTTTCTCCCTGATGAAGTCCCTCATATGGATAACTTTTATTTATCACTTTCTCCCTGATGAAGTCCCTCACAAGGATAACTTTTATATTCTCACTTTCTCCCTGATAAAGTCCCTCACATGGATAACTTTTATATCCCACTTTCTCTCTGATGATGTCCCTCACATGGATAATTTTTATTTCTCACTTTCTCTCACATGGATAACTTTTACCGGGTATATCCCACTTTCTCTCTGATGATGTCCCTCACATGGATAATTTTTATGGCCCGACCACATATGTGGAACGGCCATATAGTTTTACCCTTGTCCGTCCGTACGTACGGACGTACGTACGTCCTTAACACTTTGGTTAAGTTCTTGGTTAAGGTCCATTACTTGCATACTAGATGTTGGGGGTTAATGATATTTCACCACTAGATGTGTCTTGGGTGAGGTGGCACCACCCACTAGAAATTAGGTCACTATGACCTATATTTTACGCATGAACAACTTTGGTTAAGTTCTTGGTTAAGGTCCATAACTTGGATACTAGATGTTGGGGGTCAATGGTATTTCACCACTAGATGTGTCTTGGTTAGGATGACACCATCCACTAGAAAAAAGGTCACTATGACCTATATTTTAGGTATGAACAACTTTGGTTAAGTTCTTGGTCAAGGTCCATGACTCTGATACTAGATGTTGGGGGTCAATGATATTTTACCATTAGATGTGGCTTGGGTAAGATGACACCACCCACTAGAAATTAGGTCACTATGACTTATACTTTATGCATGAACGACTTTGGTTAAGTTCTTGGTTAAGATCCATAACCCAAGGGGGTCAATGATATTTCAGGAATGGGAGGGCCATCCTGTGGTTCATAGGCACATTTTCTAGTTATATCCTATTTTCTTCCTGAAGAAGTCCCCCACATGGATAACTTTTATTTCTCACTTTCTGTCTGATGAAGTTCCTTAGATAACTAAAACATGGATAACTTTTATGTCCCACTTTCTCCTTGATGAAGTACTTCACAAGGATCATGACTTTTATTTATCACTCTCACTCAGTGAATCCCCAAAATGGATTAAACCTTTATTTCATGTATTTCTCACTTTATCTCTGATGAAGTTAAACTAAATACATGGATAACTCATTTCTGACTTTCTCTGACAAGTCTCTCGCATGGTTTACTTATTTCTCATCTTCTCTAGTACATGATTAAGTCCTTTATAAGGATAACCTGTATTTCTCACATTTTCTGATGAAGTCCCTCCAACTGCAATTTATAAGAATAAGAATAAGAATTTTTATTAGCTAATCAAGAACCCACGAAGGGCATAATGAAACAAACAGTTAAATGATTGGACAGATGATATGAATTATGAACTGTAATGCCATTTCAGAATTCTATTCCAAAACATGTACATGGTAAAGTCCTTCACTGTTTCTCTGATAATAAGTTATTTAGGTTAATAATCTGATAATACTAGGTGATTTAAACAGTAATCTGAAATATCTCAACATCTCTGTTGTTCTTTATTAACAGATTTTTTTGTTGACATTTCAATACTATTGTCACAAAAAGGGTGTACATTTATTGAGTCAGTGGCAGAAAATTGTTAAGAAATTGGCTAGAAAACATGATAAATTAGGAAAGAGAATTGAAGCCAATATTAGCTAATTTCTTGCTGAAAACCTGCACAAAAAGTAGGATAGGGGATACAACAAATTTTTGGAGGTCATAGATTTGTTGAAGTTAACTTGTAGCATTGATGCTATTAAGGTAACAAAGAAAATACCGAACTGGGATAATCAATATCATAAACCCAAGAACAAAAGACAAAACAAGGCAAAGACATACCAGAGAAATTGAAGATCGCAAATGAAGTTGGAATATGAATAAATGCATGTATTCATTTTTGCAGCAAAAATCTAAAAATATAGTGGTACAGGTTTAACACAAGTATTTATTTCATACACAAAATGGAAATTCGATAAACACTGATTTAAATGGCAGTTTGTATATGTACAAAATTTGTTTAAACGATAATGTTTGGTTAATTCCCTTTTGGATTTAGAAAAACATTGTCCTTCAAAGTACTTACATTATTTGGAAAACTATTGACGAAATCAGCAATAATGAATAGAAACATTTTCTTCAACATGTGTGTTTAAAAATGTAAGAAATAGACTTCCTTTTGATTTTTTAAAACCATTTGATATTTTGTTCACTCTGATATTGTTTTATAGAAATGTGGATTTAAACGTCTGAAAATTTCTGTCTGGTGTGTTGAGCAACTTATCTAAATTTTCTACTTTCACTTTTTTCATGCCCTGAAATGTATTTGCGTTCAGGGATAATTGACTCAGTTCCTAATGCTGCCAAAAAAAAAAAAAAAAAAAAAAAAAATCTATGATAGTATTAAGATAATGTAATTTGTGTTTTTCAAAGTATTTTTTTTCTCTTGATCTGTGGAAAAAACAGGAAAAAGTAATATTTAAAATTTGCTTTTTTGAGACCCAGAGATACTTATGCATGATCTTGGTTACAAATTTTCAGATAAAAAGATATTTTTATACCCCATCTATGAAAGTAGAGGAGCATATAGTGTTTGGGTCCGTTTATCACTCTGTCTGTCTGTTTGTCTGTCTCTTTGTCGGTCCATTCGTCCATCCGTCCATTCGTCAGTGCGTCCCAAATTCCATATTTCCAAATTTCCACTTACTGATGAATGCCACATCAATGTTGAGCACATTGCATGCAATCAGATGCTGGATGTGACCTATATTTTCCGCATGAATGATCACGTGCAGAAAAATGGTTAAAGTCTATTCCCACTTACTGACATTAAGTGCCACATCAACCGTATTAGTGATGCTAAGCACAATGCATGCTTCAGATGCTGGCTGTGACCTATATTTTCTGCATGAATGACCACTTATAGAAGAATGATTCAAGTCTATTCCTTCTTACTGACAAGTGCCATAGCAACCATGTTGGTATGGTAGGTGCACCTAGTGGTGCTAAGCACAATACTTGCTTCAGATGCTGGATGTGTCCTATATTTTCCTCATGGATGGCCTTTTAAAGAAGAGTGGTTAAAGTCCAATCCCACTTACTGACATGTGCCACATCTACTATATTATTATGGTAGGTGCACCTAGTGATTCTATTAGCACAATGACTATACTTCCGATGCTGGCTGTGACCTATATTTTCCGCATGAATGACCACTTATAGAAGAATGGTTAAAGTCCATTCCTTTTTACTGACATGTGCCACATCAACTATATTGGTATGGTAGGTGCATCTACTGATGCTTAAAACAATGAATGCTTTGGATGCTGGCCATTGACCTATATTTTTCGCATGAATGTCCACTAATAAAAGAATGGTTAAATTAAAGTCCATTCCTTCTGACTGACAAGTGCCTTAATAGCAACCATGTTGATGCTTTAGTGATTGCGGAAAAAAATAAATGTTGCGAGATGGGGCATTTATGATGTCTTTTGGACATATTTTTGTTTGTAGTATATAATAATAAAAAAGTTGGAAGTAATGTGATAATCATGTGATTTTATCTTTGAAAAGAATGTTGGCCCCCTATCACTAAGTGACAAAAACTTTAGTGCAACCAACTTGTCCATGCATCGGCTCCAATGGTTTGACTGTTGACAATCATATGGCAATTTCAAACCCTTTAATGGTCAGACACTCTGCTCAATGCTTCAGTGTCAAATTAGGGTGAAAATATGGATTTTTTGCAAAAAATATCTAGGCTTCTTAGGATTGGTCTGTTGTTGATTGATTCTAAATTACTTCCTAGTTGCTGTTTTATCAAATCTAATATTCTACCGGTTTTTCAAGTTTCCTATCTCTAGCGTGTCTGATGAAGGTTAATTCAGAAAAGCGCTTCACACGCAATGAAATTTTGCTGTTGTACATTTATCAAAAACATTTCAATATGTGGATCGTGTTTTTCTGGCACATATTCCATATTCTTTCGTTTTTAATTTGATTATATTGTTTAAACAATTGATCCCTTTTTTGTACCATTTGAGAGTGTATATACTACAGTGAGACTCCAGACACGAAAATGTTGAGTGATTAAGTTTATTATTTGATGCACTTTTTGTGTCTCAGATTTTCTGAAAATTTGTCAATTGTGTCTCAATTTTAATGTTACTGATTTAAGTCTGAGTCTGGACCTAAATTGCAACTTATAGTTAAGTGCTAAGAAATAAGTTTCGGGATATTGTTAAAAATGGCTTTATAAAGCCTAAAGTTGAGGTCGATGACCTGGAATAGATGTTATTACTTACTTACTGTTTGATTTTTTTAGTGTAATTTTTTAACAACTAACATAAAGTTGATATCTGTGAGTCTAAATACAAGTATATTGATTTTTCACTAAATTTGTTTATTTGATAATATTTAAATTTTGACCTTATGGCCTATGTTGTTACTTCCCTTCCTTGATTTCAACGATAAAGGATTTTGACTTATTAATTAAAACAATTCATTTGAAGACTAGAATTAATTTCTGAATTGTTTTTTAATTATTTTTTTCACATTAATCTCCTCCAATAAGATTTTCTCTGGTTTATAATTGAAAGATTATTGTATTTTGTGTACCTCAGTTGACAAATCTTAAAGATGTAATCTTAAACCTTTAAATCTCATATCCACATCAGTAATCAGTAACGACACTACTTCAATATGTCCATTTTAACAAGCAGCTTTTTTTAATGCCTGAAATGTATATGCATTCAGGGGTATCAGAGTAGGGTGTATGGGTTGAAATGAATTGTTATGGATGCTCCTTGGCCATACAAACTGGTCAGTTTTAATCTTGGGGAAACCTCAGAGTACCTGTCCTAATTTGTTGGAAAAAATTTGATTGGATATATAGGAAATCAGACCAGAATATATCATGAGTCCCCTAAATTGGCCAGCCAATTGGCCCTTCTTTTTAGAATCCGCTACTGATTGGTTATTATGTATGATTGCATTCATTAATATATAATTTGTCAATGGGCTCTTCTGAATCCGCCACTGATTGGTAATATGTATAAATGAATTATTTGTGTGTCTGTACTTAGCCAGGATTTTATATTAACCAGCTGTTGTCTTAATTGACATATTAATTTTTCTATGTCCAGCATCTTCTTCTCCTTCTTAGGCCTTTTGTACCTATGTGGTAGACCACTGATGATATGTCCATTCTGTTATGTTTTGGGTCAGTCTGACTAGGTCTTGCCATTTAAATCCTTCAGCTTCCATCTCTTGGGTTGTGTTCCACCTCCATGTATTTCTATGTCTTCCAACTCTTCTTTTGCTCTGAATGGATTCCATTGCAAAGCTTTTCGTGTGATGGAACTGGTGGGTTTTCTCAATGTATGGCATCTCCATTTCCTTTTCTTGATGTCCCGATGTCCAGCATGGAGGGTCTTAATTACATTAGTTATTTTAGGATTGAAAAGTTTATAGGATGTTATAGGTAGGTTAAAACAAAATCTGGGACTTGTCACCTAAGCTAAAAATTCAACTATTGTACATCATTATGGCCTGACCAGGTATGTGGATCGGCTATATAGTTTTACCCTTGTCTGTCTGTCTGTAACACGGGGTTTGGTTAAGGTCCATTACTCAGATACTAGATGTTGGGGGGTCAACAATATTTCACCACCAGAAAGGTCTTTAATGTACAGCTACACCACCCTCTAAATTAGGTCACTGTGACCTATATTTTATGCATGAACAACTTCGGTTAAGTTCTTGGTTAAGGTCCAATTAACTTAAATACTAGATTTTGGGGTGCAATGATATTTCACCACTAGAAGGTCTTGGGTAATGTGACACCACCCACTAGAAATTCATCTTCGCTAGCCAAGGGTTACGGATCGTAACCCTTAGCTAGCGAAGATGCTAGAAATTAGGTCACTGCGACCTATATTTTACGCATTAACACTTTTGATTAATTTCTTGGTAAAAGTCCATATCCCAGGTCAATTACATTTCAAGAACAGGAGGGCCATCCGGTGGCTGATAGACTTGTTACAAGTCCCTTTCTAATTAAAATAGTTAATTTCTAATTAAGGGCCATTTAGTATCAAAGGGACATGTGAGATGTTGTGGTAGAAACTCCTGCAACAATCAGAGATATTTCTTATGTAGCAAGTTCTAGATGGCTGACAATAGACACATTTTCTAGATTTGTTTTTGTTTTTTTTTCCCAAAATAGTTTTCTTGCTCATTGAAACTTTTTAAGAATATCCACAACATGTATATATGCAACAACACTTGAACATAATTTGTTAAGTGTTCCTGTTGTGACAAAGTAAAATCCTGTTTTAGTAACTTTGAAGTTTAACTATTTTGAACTTGAGAGTGAAATTTTAATATACTTAATGGGAATATTATATAGCTTTGTTTGTTTAACTCCCTTTTATAACGACTGATAATTCAGATTAAATTTATCAATCATATCATGAATCTTTTAGTACATAATAACCCCCATAGGATAATAGTTTTATATGTTCTGTTAAATTTTTAAAAATTCATAAGCAAAAACAATAATAACATTGCAGACATTTGCTTCTTACTTCACCTGAAAGTTTAAAATTTGAGAAGTTTTTATGAAAACAATTTCCTGTATGTCACTTAGTATGTAAGATAGATTTCCCTAATTGTTCAGTATATGGAGATGATGAAAATTTTCTTTTTTTAAGCCTGAAATGCATTTGCGTTCAGGGTGGTTAACGCAACCAAGTGATGACTTTTTAAACATTAATTTTTGACTTATTTTTTATTGAAAAATAAAAATACAGGAATATTTACTCATAATTTGAATTTTTTCTTACAAGTTAAGCCAGAACTCAAATGAAAAAATAAAAACAGAAATTGTTATACAACTGCAAAATTTTAATACATGCATGCATATGTTAAAGAAATAATTATTTGTTTTATTAGAATAAATACAATCAGCCACTTCTTTTTGATTAACATCACTGTATTGTTTGATAATTGTGAACCTTTATCTTGTCCTGCTGTAACAAAATAATCCACAGATTCATCAAGCATTATATATTTTTCTGTCATATAATAATTTTATTCAAATTGCATGTACCTGGATTTTTCTAACTGTTGTGCAACATTAACCAGTTCTAAGCATGATGAGACTTTATTGCGTGTCACCCTCCACATGATTCAATATTTTTTGGAAAACACCATTTCAACGATTTTCATCGGCTAACGGTGTGTGATCCGTAGTTGTTTGTTCATTTTACTCAATGATTTTGATTGGTTCTATATATTTAAGTACAGTTTTGATTAGTCTTTTTTTTTTTTTTTTGGTTTTCAATGTGGATTGGTTAACTGATCGACTTTATAGAAGGTGTGAAGTTCCAAATTTGCATATATTCATACGTCACAATAACCGTGACATTCACGCATCATGCATTGAATTATGGCATGGAAAAATTGTCAGACAGCTTTCAAACTGCATTTTCAATTTGATAGATTTGATCAAATGAATTTGAAACAATTACTAAATTGAAACTGATAGGGGTCGTTTTGAAATTTGCTCAAATAACCCAAGTCAAAAAATTCCCTTACCAAATCACCCTTCCAAATCATTTTCAAATCAGCAATTTGAAAGTGATTTGAGATGATGCAAATTCACATGCAAATGAGCTACCAAATCATCTTTACAAATTATAACCAAATCAACTGATTATAATATCTTCATCGAAATCATAACCAAATCACCCCAAACAAAATAATCCCTCCCCCTTATTCCCTTTCCAAATTACATTCAAATTGTTACCAAATTATTTCCAACTTGCTTCCAAATCACAATCAAATTAGTTTCAAATTGCAACAGAATCAAAATATAAAATAACCAAATCACAACCAATTTGTTTGTTTTTAATTCATAACAAAATAATTGAAAATAAGTTACTTCTCAATTAATGTTCAGCATATGTAAAATATATATGGTCACCAACAAACATCAAATCTTGCTCAAAGTCAATATATTCTTGGTGAATTGAAGCCTAAAGTATTTTCTTCGATCAGCCTTTCTGATAAACATGGCCCTTTCATATTATAGCTAAAGACAGGCATGCAATTGTGTTCGATTGAAATTTAATAGGAATATTCATATAAACCCCATCTAACATGATAGATGCAATTTCAATATTTTCTGCTCTAAAGTAATATAAACAACTTACCAACATGTATTAGGGCAATATATAGCCATTTCGTACATTCCATAATGAACAGTATAATAACAACAGTAATTGTTTTATATAAGTTTGTATGATTACTTCACATTGAATATATCATTAAAACTATACACACAATTAGTATCTATGCACATAAAAGTCAGCTTTCCAAAGAATCCGCAACATTTACTTAAACACACTGCTTTCTCTTTCACACAAAAATGTCTGACAATAACAAATTCGAATTAAGCCAATGATTGCGCCAGATTTTCAAATTGTTTTCAAATCATATAAATTGGCATACAAAGTGTACGAAATTGCTTCCAAATGATAGCATCTCAAATAAAAGATATTCAAATCTGAACCAAATTATTTCTGTTAACGAATTGGCTACCAAATCATAACACCATATTTGTACAAAACTGATTTGGTAGTGATTTGGTTCTTAAATCAGTTCCAAATCAACGTTTCAAATCGCTTAACAACGATTTGAAAGTCATTTGAAAACGATTTGGAAGTGATTTGAATCAGAAACTTTTGACTTGGGAAAATGCACCCCCTCCATGCAGTAATTGAAGACTATTTTTATGCTCCTGTGACATCATGTTGGGGAGCCTTATGTTACAAATTTCTGTAAATTTAAAGATTTTCTTAGAATCTTGACATGAGAATGGTTTGAAATTTGGCTCTGTATAACAAACTGTACATCTTTAGTGATTTTCACACTTGTCAAACTTATATTACTTCCTGTTTGGGTCTTTTGCTGGGCATCTGTGTCCCATGGACATGTTCTTTATATTCTAATGTCACTTAAATCATGAAACATATATCGTTATATATGATGTCATCTTATCAAATTGCCAGCTTAAGTGCTATTCTCTGTAAGAATCAGGCAATGAGTGAATCATGATTTAAAAAACACACAAGTTTGACTTCAAAATGCTTAAAAAGTAACAAGGAATGCATTGGCACTACTCAAAAGTGTCAGACATTTGAGATATATTTTGGTTGAAATGCATATAAAATTTGGATCTAAGGGAGATAACTTGTGTCAAGTGATACTAAATCCCTATTATTGTAACAGAAATTTTTCTCCATCCTCTGACACTGGAGACGACAACTATTGATTGTTCTTCATTAGAAGGCTATTTTGAACGACAATGCATTGTCAAAACCTTTGTTTTTAAAATCATGATTCAAACATTTTTGATTTTGTCTTATTCTTACAGAGAACTGCACTTAAAAATTTAGAGTGAACAAATTTAAAGCCTTGTTTGGTTAACTCCCCTTAAGGAAGACATTTTATCGTTATCTGATAAACAACTTTACCCACTAACCTGGTATTGATAATGTAAACTAAATGTTAAATATTTTACATGACCATTATTAATGAATGGATTTTAAAAGTTAGGAATTAAACCATTCTTTTGTTTAAGACTTGATTCTTAAAAACCTTACCTTTTTAAGACCCAAATACATAACAATTATTTTGATGGACATTTAATTTTTGGTGTATCATGGTTCTGCAAAATTCTGTATATCGTTCCTTGTGTTCCGAACAGTAAGGATATGTTCATTTCTTTTTGAAACCCTGAAATGTATTTGCATTCAGGAGTGATGAAAGAAAATTTTTATCAAAATTTCGTTAAAGACAGGGCATTATTAATTAGTAAAATTAGCACTGGTAATTTGTGACCAGCTATAGTTTATCTTGAAAAACAAAAACTAAGTAAAGGGTGGTATTTTAAAAGCCAAAATGTGAAGAAAAAAACTTAAACTAACTAAATAGTGGTGTTTAAAGCAAAATGTGGAAATAACTTATAGTAATAATTTGCAGTTTGATTTATACATTTTGTCTCACTCATAATCTCAAAATTGCAATTCTTCCATAATAAACTGCTTGATGGATGGAGATGAAATTTGCAGGAAAAAAGTAAATTATACATAACTGCAATATGCCTGAAAAAAAATTGAAATTCCTCTCAGGAGAAAATGATTAGACTATTTCTATTCCTGGGCTATTATTTATCAGAAGGGGTATTCAGTGGTGTCACCTTTATTTTGTCTAAAAACTGCACAAAAGATGGTAAATTATTAATATTTGATCGAATTGTCGAATTGACCCCATTATAAAGTCAACATTGATGAATTATTAGAAAAAGAGCCCCAAATCCGGTCAATTAAAGCAAATTTATTTTTATACTCAATTTATAGGGCCAAAAATTGTACTTGATGAACCTGATGTCCTTAATACCGTATAAGTTGTTTTTTTCGCGGGTATCTAATTTTCTTTTTTTTCGCAGTACTTGGCAACTCGCGAAAATATGTCCCCGCGAAAATTAAAACTGGTAAATAGTATATGTAAAGTGTACACTCGCATAAAAGTTATCGCGAAAATTGAATTCTGCGTAAAAAAAAATCTTTAATTTTTCAAGAATTCCGCGAAATTTAGCTCCCACGAAAAAAACAACTCTTACGGTATCAGCATTTGACAGACTTGGCCAAATAGTTTTGGAATAGTCCGATAACGTAATATCACTTGCCGGTCCGCCCAAAACACCATCGGACCTTAATTTTATTGAACTTTGATAGTATCGTCAAATTCCGGAAATTGTTCATGTTTTTTCCGGATTTCAACACATGATTTCACTACCGGTATTTAAGATAATTTGCGCATTTGCAACAGATTTTGTTGACAGTTTCATCCATTTGTCGATGTTGTTTGTTAATAAATAAAGTAAAATTAACCGGCTGTCAATAAATAGCAAGTAAAATCGTGATATTTTAGCAGTCTTCGACTTATAAATTTCACAGCACAAGCCAGAAGGACTTGTTAATTTTCAGCAAATCAGCAAAGCAAGCCCTCAGAAAAGTTAAAAAATATACTACATTTTTGAAAATTTTACAAGCCAGGCGGGCATTTAACTATGCATATTTTACTTGCCCCCAAAGCCTTTTAACAGCCATGGCTGTAGGGCTGGTGCCCAATTTCGAAAACTGTTTTAGTCAAAATCAAAAGATTGGAAGAAAATTTAACAACGAAAATTAACAATTAAATACATTATGATCCATACATCAGACGAACATCTGGTCCGGTGCTCACTAAAAAACAGTACTGACTTTGGTCGGACCAATGATGAAAATCACCGGACATGTCCGTAGGACCGATGAATTTCGCCAAGTCTGATTTGACTGACTTAATGTCTTAATAATAAGCAAATTTCAGACAATTACTTTCAAACTTCCTATTAAGGACTCAGGTCTGATTAGAAAATTTCTGTCTTAGCCCTGAGCATAAATCAGTTGAAGTAAGTTTTAACCATAAATGGGAATGATGTGAATTTTGGCAAGGTGTTTTGGTATGATTGTTTGAATTCAATATTTTCTGTTTTTGGAATGGGCAATTATGAAAATTTCTATCTCTAACTTTTCTCAGAAACCAACATCATCAGAGAATGATTTTGCCAAGATGGTTCAATATTCAGATACCTTGTATATTCATAAAGATTTTCAGACTTGTCAGACTTTTATATAAGGGCATTTGTTGTGCGACTATGTCTTAACAGACCCAGCACAGTATTGATCCAGATCCAGATCTGTCCTAATAATTGCTTTGGGTATTCTATTATGAGCTTGTTCATAGTGAGTTTCTGAAGTATTCCTTTTTAGCTCACCTTGCCGAAGGCAATGTGAGCTTTTGCAATCACTTGGCGTCCGTCGTCCGTCGTCCGTCGTCTGTCGTCCGTCGTTCAACTTTTCAAAAATCTTCTTCTCTGAAACCGCTTGGCCAAATGTATTGAAACTTAGTAGGGTTGTTCTGTAGTATATCCTCTACAAATTTATCGTTCGAAATTTTGATTCAACAAAAAACATGGCCGCCATGGCTAAAAATAGAACATAGGGGTAAATTGCAGTTTTTTGCAAATAACTCAAAAACCGTAACAGATATCAAAATTCTGGCAAGAGTAAAAGTGATCAGCACCTCAAGATCTACCTGCCCAGAAATTTTCAAGAAGATCAAACAACCGATGTAGGAGTTATTGCCCTTTTTCTGGATTTTTTTCAAAAAAATTACTTATTTAGCCCTATATCTTGAAAACTATACAAGATATTTCAAAAATTTAGATTTCATATGAATAAGCACATCAAGATCTACAAAAGTTGTTACAGAGTCAAAGTTGTAGGATCGTTCCTTTAGGAGTTATATCCCTTGGATTGTAAAAATTGACCATTTTCACAGTTTTTTGTTCAACATTTCAAAAATCTTCTTCTCTGAAACTGCTTAGTCAAATGAAATGAAACTTAGTAGGGTTGTTTAGTAGTATGTAGTCTACAAAATAATCGTTCGAAATTTCGATTCGACAAAAAACATGGCCGCCATGGCTAAAAATAGAACATAAGGGTAAGTTGCAGTTTTTTGCAAATTACTCAAAAATGGTAACAGATATTAAAATTCTATTTGGGTAATAATGATCAGCACATAAAGATCTACCTGCCCTGAAGTTTTGAAGAAGGTATGACAATAGTTCTAGGAGTTATTGCCCTTTTTCTTTTTTTTTCAAATTTTGCTCTTTTAAGACTTATATCTTGAAAACAATACAAGATATTTGAAAATTTTAATTGCATATGGTTAAGCACATAAAGATATGAAAATTATGTAATGGGGTCAAAGTTGTAAGACCTTTCTTGATAGAAGTTGTTTCCCTTAGAACATTAAAATTGATAATATCACAGAGAAGCAGTCCTTTGTTATATCCAGCATATAAGTATCATCGAATACAAGGTGAGCGATTCAGGCTCCTGGGAGCCTCTAGTTAAAGTGAATGTAAAGATTGATTTACTTTGGTTATCACTATAGGTTTAAACTTTTTTACAACTGTGTAATGATAGGCTTTAGTGCATTGTAGGAATGTATGGTTGTTTCCCTTGTAATATCTTACGATATGGCTATCTTTATTATTTGTGTCCACTTACGTAATATTGACCCTAAATTAAAATTCAGATAAATTTTTTTGTGTTCGTCTTTTCTTTGATTAAAAATTTTTTTTTAAGTTTCCCCAGATTTTGGACGACAATGACATTGCATACACCATGTTGTAAAGTGACAATTTTAACATGATTGAAAACCAGTTGGAACACACATCAAAGTACGAGGATTTGTTCTGATTCCAATATCCTGTCACGGTTCATCATGATACGGTATCATTCGGATTGTTTTTTTAAATGCCTGAAATGTATTTGCATTCAGGGGTGATCACAGTGAGTGCCTGCTTTGCAATTACAACCATCATCATGCCACCTTGTGTATGTTTGATTAGTGTTTGCATTCAGGGGTGTCATTATGACTCTCTTCTTAGCTCATCTGGCAAAACTGCCATGTGAGCGGGTTTTGCTATCACTTTGTCTCCAACATCGTCTGTTGTTGCCCTTATAACAATTTCAAAAATCTTCTCCACTGAACTAATTTTGAACTGAAACTTTGCAGGAATGATATAAGACTTATTGACAACAAACAAATCTCTTTTGAAATGATTCCGTAAAAACATGGCCTGTCGGAGACTCCCCTGCAAAATGTGACAATGGTTGACCACTGTCATGGCTTAAATTCATTTTCAGTTCATCAGCATTACCAATGGTCAGTTTAGCAGCTTATGTTAAGTTAATGTAACAAAACACAATCTTTACCTCCCCATATATGTAATTGACTCCCGCTTGAGACTAAATATCCCAACTTTTTGACTCATCTCCTGTTCTCCTGACTTTTTGTCAATTCTCCCACTTTTTCAAGACATGACAAAATTTTAGTCTTATAGACATTTTTATTGTTCAGTCATAAAACATTTCTGGTGTTTTAGGGGTTGTTTTTATCAATTTAAGGCAGACTTTAATTTAAAGGTAATTAAGGTGTTAATTTAAGGATAATTGCCATAATTGACCTGATAATTGTATTCATACAGTTGAAGATTAACTAATGAAACAGGTAACAGATATTTGAAGCATGCTACTAGTGCTCACAATTGACATTGAAATGCAATATTAATGAGCATTGAAAATCTCCCACTTTTCAGTCTTATCTCCAGCCAAAGAATTCAAAATCTCCTGTTTTGTCATCACGGATCCATCACATGTATGCTTCCCCAAACTAAAATCCTAGATCTTCCCCTGATATCTTAGTTTATATCGTATTCTAAATAACAAAGGTAGTTATATAGAGTTATTAAATAAGTAAGTTCATAATGGTTATACTGTGGATTCATTTATTTTTGTGGGTAGCAATTTTCATGGTTTGATAAAAATGGACCATTTTGTGGATTCTTTAATTTGTGGTTCTGAAGTCTGCAGAATACATATCAATAATAAATTTGCTTTTCGTGTGGTATCAAATTTTGTGGGTCAAGGCCACCCCAGAAAACCACGAAAATTGATACCCCACATATAAAAATGAAACCACAGTAAACAAAATCGTTCTGCATGGATTAATCTGCTAGGCATCTTGATTTACAAATAAGTTAAATATGTTTAAGCACTTTAAAGTTAATATTGGTACATACATACTGGAATTATGACAATTTAAAACATCTGATCAATTTGAAATACCAGAATTATTTCCCTTTGATATAACTTATAAGCTATCTCAAATGTTATTTAGGACGTTTATTGTCTTTTGTCAAAAAATGCAAATCTAAAATATTTTTTAATCTCTTTCATTATGTAAGGTTTATTTTAAATAATGGACTTTGTCTTTGTTTGAAAGACAATTATATTGATTGCACTCAATATTATTCCTTTAAAGTCAACTCCTTTTAAAAAAAAATGTTTATAGATTTGGTATCACCATCAGTGTAGTAGATACGTTTATTGTTAATAGTATTTCTTAGATGCCTGAAATGTATTTGCATTCAGGGGTGATCAATGCCTGACTCTGGGTAAAGTGGGGTAGAAATTCCCCCTGCCCACCTCCCTCCCATGGAATATTAAAGTTAATCCAAAATTTACTTATGCATAAATCTTAGAAAAATTGTGCCTGTGTGTAAGTATTGCCCTCTGTCATGGGTTTGACTGACCTCGTGGATGGTCATATTATTGTGTGACCTCCTACAGTGCAGAGCTAGGGTTGGAATAGGCCTGCAGTAGAGCTTTGCTTGCCACGAGAGCCCAGGGACGAAATGTCTTAGGATTCTGACATAGGGTTTAGTGCTCAGCCCACAGAGTGACCTAGACTGTGTACCCTAAGTGGCTGAATGGAGACCGGCCCTTGTCTGCAGGGGTTGTCAGGTAAATAATACAGAAAACCTGACCACTGATCATAGTGGGCCAACGTTTCAACATTTGTGGAGAGTGCTTAGCTTCATGCATGTAAAAGATCCATTTGTGAACCACCAAGGAGTGCACACTTGGCTAACTTTACACCCCTGCACAACTTTCCTCTTTTGCTTAAGGCTGGGCAACTCAATTACCACAACCAAAACTCCAGGATCCAGAATTTTGTGATTTTACATTTAATGGGATAAATTTAAGAAATCTAAGAATGTCACTCTGTCACAGTCTGTGTATATTTGTTGAATGGTTGTAAATTAAACCAAAAAAAATAATTTTAATGAATAACACATTTTTTCCAAAAATCCTGATTTGTCCTGGTTAATTGGATGGTTCAGAATGCCAAACTGTATGTCTTAAGCGACTTTCAGACCTGTCAGACTTCTACCGGCTCCTCCTGTTTGATGCTTAAGCAAGGGCATCTGTGTCCCATGAAAACATTCCTTCTTCATATTTACAAACCAGGGGGTCCAGCCCTTGGATCTGCCCCTGAAAATGATTTGAAAATATTCTGGAATTGATATAGCCTGTGTGGTTGTTTCCCTTTATCTGTTGGAAGTATAAATTATCTAATGTAACCATTATTTCAATTGATAAGAATTTAAATGAATATGTACAATATTCTCTAGACTATTTATCTTTGCCATATATAGCCATATATAAAATGACTTCCTCGTGTTTTTGAAAATTTAAAAATCTTTTTCACTCGATTGATAACTCAGTGGGTCACATTTAAAAAAAATGTTTCGAAATTGTTTTGGTTAATGAATTCGTTTTTAATTCTCCATTTATGTCAATTACAAGAATCTTTGAATCAATAAAAAGTATTTTAATGTATGTGCATTCAGGAACGAAAGAATATGGATTGATATAAGGTCCATTTATGGTCCATGCATCGCTAGTTTTGCCAAATTACCTGTAAATGGACAAAGGAATAATGTCTGCACCTACAGACAGTCTTAATTTTACGTTTTATTTGAGTATAAATCACCCGGGGGGTACATGAAAAATTTTTGGCGTGGGGTTCAGATAGAGGTCTTGAACCCCGACCCCTTTGTAGACTATTTTTGTCTCGCCTGCAAAGCAGAGCGGGACATAGGTGTTACTTTACCGGCGGCGGCGGCGGCGACGACGGCGGCGGCGATGGCGGCGTTAACTTTTTGGAAAAGTTTTATGAGCACCTCCATATCTCAAGAACTATAGGTCCTAGGTTGATGAAACTTGGTATGCATATGCCCCAGTAGTAGCTTAGCACAGTTGCATCCCCATCTTTTGACCTTGACCTTGATTTTCCGGTTGAATGACTTTGACAATTTTCAATACATATAATAGCAATGAAAAAGTTTTGCGAGCACCTCCATATCTCAAGAACTATAGGTCCTAGGTTGATGAAACTTGGTATGCATAAGCCCCAGTAGTAGCTTAGCTCAGTTGCATCCCCATCTTTTGACCTTGACCTTGATTTTCCGGTTGAGTGACTTTGACAATTTTCAATACATATAATAGCAATGGAAAAGTTTTGCGAGCACCTCCATATCTCAAGAACTATAGGTCCTAGGTTGATGAAACTTGGTATGCATATGCCCCAGTAGTAGCTTACCACAGTCGCATCCCCATCTTTTGACCTTGACCTTGATTTTTTGGTTGAGTGACTTTGACAATTTTCAATACATATAATAGCAATGGAAAAGTTTTGCGAGCACCTCCATATCTCAAGAACTTTAGGTCCTAGGTTGATGAAACTTGGTATACATATGCCCCAGTAGTAGCTTAGCACAGTTGCATCCCCATCTTTTGACCTTGACCTTGATTTTCCGGTTGAGTGACTTTGATTATTTTTATTGCATATATTTGCAATGTTTAAGTTCTATAAACATCTTTTGATCTCAGAAACTGAAAATCCATGTAAATTCAAAATATAGTGGAAGTAAGAAAGAATAATTGTTTCTGATGGTGCCGGCAGGCGAGACATACTTTAGTGTTAACTCTTGTTTTCCTGAATACGCAACCCCTTTTTAGACTTCTTGCCTGTAAGTAACCCCATTGAAGACCAACAAACAAAATTATACACCCCTAATTTGTTTGTTCCAGATGTTAATTCCTGCTGACTGCAAACTTAAGGGATTGTGATAAGGGATGGAATTTATATAATAAGTATTAGATAAGCTCTAAAATGACAGGGAACTGTTATATATATAATCCAATAAAGTTGCTGACCTGATAGGATTTAGACCCCGTTTACACTAGACGGAAAGATCGATCTTTTTTTAATCGATGCAAAAAAGATCGATCTTTTTGTCAGTGTAAACGACTTAGATCGATCTTCAATCGAACTAAAAAAGACTACCTCAAGATGTAGTCTTAAAAAGATCGATCTTCTTTGAATCGATTCAATTATAGATCGATCTTTTTTTTCACAAGTGTAAACGGGGTCTTAGATTCAATTATAACCCTGTGGTAGAATAATCTTTGTTTATTATAACCCCATTAAAGACTAGATTTTACATACCCCTTCAGAGACACAGTAAAAATTACATACCCCATTGTAGACAAATATACGAAAAAAATGCCCCCGTTTGTCAGAACCTCCCCACCACCCAATATATAGCGAGTGACCCCCCGGGATAAATCAGTTGAAAATATCATGGTCTACTAGTACATTTGTACAGACCTTTAAACATAACAAAATTAGAAATGGAAAATGAGATTTTTTCAGATGTCTTTTAATTTCATCTAACAATTTAAAATCTGAGTACATAATAAAAAAAAAATCTACAATCGAAAATGTAAACATGATGATCTACATAATGTACACTTGGTATTAAAATGACATTTCTGTTATTTATTTAATATAAGATTTATTTTTTCAAACAAATAGGGGACCAAATATATGTCCTGTCCTTTGGAGATATTTAATTGATTTAAATAATCGAAACTAGTAAGTCATTTAAATATAGATGCATGATCAAAAACATTAGAACGTAGAGAAGAAATGTTTAAAGAATTAGCTTGTTTAAAGAAATCATGATTTTAATGATATTAGAATTTGAAATGTTTTGTACGAAACCATCCTGTGATTTAATAATGATTTTGCCAATAAGTCCACATGTGATTAATTCCCTTTAATTTCTTAAAAGTTCCAAACGATTAAATTATTCATCTTTTTTACCCAATATAAAGGATAAGAAGTAAATTTAAATTATTTTCAAAGTATTTTTATTACAGTTAAGTTTATCCAAAAAATGAGCAATGCAATGTATTTGTACATATTTGTTGCTTTGTTCACCTTATATTTCAAATTTTTTTCATGACACCTCCCAGGTAGTTGGACAATGGTAAGAATATTGATCAGTGTGATCCATCAGAATTATGTATTAATACTTTATAATCATCTTATTTTTAATTCCTGAAAGGCATCTGCATTCAGGATATCTGGGGTTTGGTTTAATTCATAAAGAAAATATAGTAAAAAAAAATTCTGGAATCTAGAACATGTTCTATAAAGGTGGTATTAATTGAGGATCCCAACAAACATATGCTTAAAAAAATGCTATAAACAAAGCACAAGCCATAAAACTTTCAACATGTTCAATATTTTGAAGGAAAAAAGGCAATCACACACAAGAAAATTGGGTTGTCCAACACGAAACACAGGGCTATATAAATACAGACAAAAACAAAACCATACAACTTTATCATCATGAAAACACGAGAAATAAAATCAAAATCATATAAACATCCTATGTGATTTTTGGACCTGTGATGGACTTCTTATCTTCCTGTTTATGGCCCTTTGCGAGGGCATCTGAATCCCATGATGCACATACCCCAAACAATAATGTTGCAGAAGTTATAATGTTTTTAAGTGGTCAGTGTTTAAGTTAGTTTTTTGTCTCGCCTGCGAAGCAGAGCGGGACATAGGTGTTACTTTACCAGCGGCGGCGGCGGTGACGGCGGCGTTAACTTTTTGGAAAAGTTTTATGAGCACCTCCATATCTCAAGAACTATAGGTCCTGGGTTGATGAAACTTGGTATGCATATGCCCCAGTAGTAGCTTAGCACAGTTGCATCCCCATCTTTTGACCTTGACCTTGATTTTCCGGTTGAGTGACTTAGACAATTTTCAATACATATAATAGCAATGGAAAAGTTTTGCGAGCACCTCCATATCTCAATAACTATAAGTCCTAGGTTGATGAAACTTGGTATGCATATGCCCCAGTAGTAGCTTAGCACAGTTGCATCCCCATCTTTTGACCTTGACCTTGATATTTTGGTTGAGTGACTTTGACAATTTTCAATACATACTGAATAATAGCAATGGAAAAGTTTTGCGAGCATCTCCATATCTCAAGAACTAAATTAGGTCCTGGGTTGATGAAACTTGGTATGCATATGCCCCAGTAGTAGCTTAGCACAGTTGCATCCCCATCTTTTGACCTTGACCTTGATTTTCCGGTTGAGTGACTTTGACAATCTTCAATACATATAATAGCAATGGAAAAGTTTTGCGAGCATCTCCATATCTCAAGAACTATTAGTCCTAGGTTGATGAAACTTGGTATGCATATGTCCCAGTAGTAGCTTAGCACAGTTACATCCTCATCTTTTGACCTTTACCTTGATTTTCTGGTTGAGTGACTTTGATTATTTTTATTGCATATATTCGCCATGTTTAGGTTCTATAAACCTCCCTTTGATCTCAGAAACTGAAAATCCATGTAAATTCAAAATACAGTGGAAGTAAGAAAGAATAATTGTTTTTGATGGTGCCGGCAGGCGAGACATACTTTCGTGTTAACTCTTGTCTGTGATATATGTTTGTGGATGCAACTCCTGAAACTACTGAACCAAATTTGATGGAGTTTTGTAGGCTAGAAGAACAACATTTGTTGTGAATATATGCAAGAAATTATTATCAACATTTTGTGGAAAGTAATGGCCCTTTGAAGTTCGAAATTTACAATAAATCCACATTTGTCATGTGGATATAACTATACTCTGAAAACTACATTCATTCCCTTCCTCACTCAATCAATGGAAGTTTTTATGAGTCTTATTAAAAGCTAAAAGCCCCTGCATCAACTGTTAACTAATAAGACTTGCTGTGTGCCATGGGTCATCCAGCCCTTCACAGTGTGGAGGTTCTGCAGTCACGATTTGAGAGACTTCACTTCCTCTATAATTTTGATATTAAATGTCTGAACATCTTGCATATTATTCACACGTAGTTAGGTCCCTTTATAACAAAATGACACCAAATTCCCTTCTTATCAGAAAAAAAATCAAATCAAAAACCTAAACGCAGATCTTTATTATATAATTTTGATTATCATATTTCTTATAACATCTTTGATCAAACAATCCACTTAAATCTATGAAATCTTTTGTCTTTTTCTTCACCTTACAAGAAAGCGACATATTGTTGAAGTGGGTGTTTGTGTTGTGATGTAGTATAGACCGGGAATAGTTGCAGTTGAATATTTCCTGATATTTTGAGGCCCTGAAATGCATTTGCATTCAAGGTTGTTTGACTTATTGTGCTATTATAGAATGAGAAAATGAATGTCTCCAAGTTGGGGTCAGGGGCTGATCCAGGATTGGAGATTAGAGAAGGTGAATTGGATAAAAATTGGAGGGAGGGGACATTCTAAAGTTCTGAATCAGGCTAGTAATCAAAAGTGTGGTAATTCAACAGTGGTCCAGAGGCCCAATTAGATTAATGTGGTTTCTTCTGATTATAGACATCATTAATAGTCAAGCTAACTCCCACTCTGGGCAAATCTATAAATGTTTTAAAAGAGTAGGGGGGGGGGACCAATTGATAGTCTACTTGGGATGAAAGGGAGGATTTTTAGGTCAGATTTTCCGAAAATCTACATGAAATAACTAAATTTGTCAATAAAATTAGGGGGGGTTACGTTGTTCAACTAAATGCTGCATTATGAGTTTTTAGTTCAGGTTAATATCTTGGATGCTACAACACTGACATACCATAATTTGTGTGATTAGTTCCCTTGCATAGACTCATAACAAAGTCACCATGCTATCTTCAAATTCAAACAAAAAGAAAACTGCATTGATTTTTATCATATAAATTGTTATGTTGCTTGTATTTGATTAATCAGTATGTAAATAAACTATAATCTCCTGTAATTGAACGCACTTGAATCCATCTTCATCTTAATACTCTTTAAACTTTCCTAACACTTATTTGATCTTTAAAGATTTGACACTTGACATCAATGTGAAGGAGACGAAGTAAAGTCCTGGTGAAGGACATTTAAAGTCATTTATTTTTTTCATTCCTGAAATGCATTTGCATTCTGGAGTGCGTTTAATGTTGCAGTCCATGTGTAACCTCTTTTTGATGCTGTAGCTAGATACCTTTGAAAGTGGTAGCAACGTTTTTTTTTCACAAAAAATCTGTTTTGAGAAAAAAGGGGGGCAATTTTGTCCACCTGGCCTCTTATTATACCCCACGCAACGAAGTTGCGAAGGGTATAATGTTTTTGACTGGTCCGTCCGTCTGTCCGTCTGTCCGTGATCAAAATTTTCGTAACAGATATCTCAGCTATTATGAATCGTAGGCTTTTGATATTTGGTATGAAGCTTCAGGTGGGGGTCCCATATGGTGGGATACGTTTTCAGGTCTGTCGATCATCTACTTCCTGTTTAACGAGTTGACTTTGACTTTTTCACTAAATTTTCAGGGTTAAAAGTTTCGTAACAGATTTCTCAGGAACTCTTAATTGTAGGTTTTTGATATTCGGTATTTAGCTTCAGATAGGTGTCCCATATGGTGGGATTCGATTTTAGGTCTGTCGATCATCTACTTCCTATTTAAATAGCCGACTTTGACTTTTTCACTAAATTTTCAGGGTTAAAAGTTTCGTAACAGATTTCTCAGGAACTCTTAATTGTAGGTTTTTGATATTCGGTATTTAGCTTCAGGTAGGTGTCCCATATGGTGGGATTCGATTTCAGGTCTGTCGATCATCTACTTCCTGTTTTAATAGCCGACTTCGACTTTTTTCACTAAATTTTCAGGTTTGAAAATTTTCGTAACAGATTTCTCAGCATCTATTAATCGTAGGTATTTGATATTCGATATTTAGCTTCAGGTAGGTGTCCAATATGGTGGGATTCTTTTTTAGGTCTGTCGATTTTCTACTTCCTGTTTTTCACAAGCCTACTTAGACTTTTTTCACTAAATTTTCAGGGGTAAAAATTTTTGTGACAGATTTCTCAGCAACTATTAATCATAGACTTTTGATATTTTGTACGTGGCTTCAGAGAGGGATCCCATATGGTAGGATACATTTTCAGCTCTGACACTCATTCATTTCCTGTTTAATGAGCCGTCTTGGAAAGACAACAACTAAGACTTTTTTATTCCTAACTCGAAATAGATAATCTCTGTCCATAATGTGGACGCATGGGGTATGTGAGCGTGCTCACTAAGGTTCTTTCATTCTGAAGGCAATGATTGTATGGCAACATTTTACAGTAGATAAAACTTTTATTGCTCTTTGGTATTTATATCAGTTTAAGTTCAGTTCAAATAGAAGAGAGTCTTCTTCAATGAAATAATTGCTCTTAATTATTATGTTGCCTACAACATGATGCAAAGCAACACATAGGGGGCAATTTGGCACTCTCCATTGTCTATTTAAGAGCCATCCTGTGGTGTCCTAAATTCTATCATCACAGTTTACCCAGCAACTTCATTTCACAGCCTCTTGATATTTGGTATGAACTTCCTCTTATACGGTAGTTCTATATGGTTTAAAGCAATTTTAAACTAACTCATATACTTTCTGTTTGCTCGATCAATATTTTTAGACACGGGCAAAGTATCATATCAATATGTCTTCCATGGAAGACTGCCATTTTAGTCAATTTTAAAGTTTTTTATGTCCATAACTCATCTGCTTCCTGTTTTCAAGAATACATAGATACCCAGGCCACATATGCCTTCCTGGGAAGGCTCTATCTAGTTTTGAAAAATAAATAACTGTACAAGACATTTTCCTGTTCTACCCCATCACCTGTGGGGGATCCAGTAGTTTTCAAACATGAGGGCAGGCAATTAAAAAAAAATTAAAGGACCTCTTGTTTGATACAGTTCCTAAGCAAATTTTCATTTCAAAATGGAAGGCTTGTGCTATGTACGCCACTGTCCTAAATCCGCCTTTGATCACTGTGTGATTTGTTCTGTTAGCATGTACATGTATGAGAGAACTGCAAAACTGAACTTTATCATGTGTGTGAGCATGAATTACAAAGTAAAGTCTTTACCATAAGATGTACATTGTCTGTTTATGTTCAGGGGAGATAGTTAGACAGGGTTCCCACTCTTCCTGGAATCCTGGAAAAGTCATGGAATTTGATAATTTTAATTCCAGGCCTTGAAAAGTCATGGAATAAGTAAGTTCAGGCAAAAGTCATGGAATTTTTGACAAGATATGCATGACAATAAACAAGATGAATCAGATTTCTAAAATTGATAAGTCATATATAAGAAAAGAATTTTTAATAGCAATTTTTTTCAAACAAAGAGAAAAATACACATAATTAAATTTATACAAAAACTGCCATGATATTTGTTAGAAAGGGGTCATGGAAATCGGTAAAAACATCATTGAAAAGTCATGGAAAAGTCATGATTTTTTGGAAAGACTTCAGTTAATGTTGGAACAGGGTTATCCTCCCAGTTTTAGTTTATTTTTTGCTGATTTATGTCAGGTTTTATCTACCATGAAAAATAATATGAGATTTGAATTTTAATTACTTAACATATTCCATTTCCACTTTTGAAAATTATTGATTGATATTTTTTTCTTATGATTCACATCTTCATACATTTAAACACTACTTATCAAGAGTTAAATTTTGTAAAGTAAATTTACCTTGTGCACCTAAGTAAAGTTTAAATAACATGATTACTTAATAAAAAAGTTTAAAAATTCTGTTGGAATTGAATTGGTTATCATGGTGTTCATGTGATGTTTTAATTCAGTTAGTGATTTAATTTCTTAAATGTCTGATAGGCATATGCTTACAGGCATGAAAGAAAACAAACATGCAGTGGTGGATCCAGGGGGGGGGTCCGGGGGTTGGCACCCCCCCTTTCTTCCGAAAATTTTAAATTTGTGAAGATTTTTAGCAAAATTTGAGGATCAAAGAAATAACCCTGTATACTAAGTCTATCTATATGTCCCTAGGGCCTACAGTTAAATTGTGCAGAAATCTTGACCCTTTCTTAATTGTTTAATGGAATTCTTCAGGGCTGTCAGGTTTTGATGAGCTGCTTGGGTGAAAAATTGCTCAAAAATGAAAAGATCAAAGGAAAAAGCAAAACAACTAGATGTGTGAGACTGTGAGTCTCATGTGAGTTGTGTAACACTTAACAAATCTGTTGCATAAAACTTTTTATAAATGTACAAGGAAAAAACATTTGCATGGAAAATATCATTCTCTTTTGTATCAATCAGGCCAGATAGATTGACTGCACGCCGACTGTTTTAATATTTCAAATGATATGTGTATGGTTATCTCCCATCTTGAACAAAAGACCTAAGAAATAATCATTTTGTTATTTTCTGTAATTTCTTTAAGCAAAAATTAATACTTTAATTTCTTATTCGTCAAACTTTAACTTGGGTGATATCATTAGATTTTGCAAAATAACATTTCTTAATTCACTTCTTTATTTCGTTGAAAATAAATTTAAATAACAAGTTCAGTGTTATTTGTGTGTCAGTACTATATTCTCTATCTCTAATTTATTTTTAAAATACCTGAAAAGCATATGCATACAGGTGTTAGTCTTCTTGGGGGAATTTTTAAGGGGGGTTGGCTTATAACAACAGTAATGAATTCAGATGAATTAGTGGGGTTTGTTTTTATTTAAGCTTGACATATTTGTTGATTTAAAGTCTGATAAATATAGAGATTATTACACTGGGTTAACCACATCAGGTCCCATATCATTTGGAGATGTCATCCAAGACCAAATATGGGTAGAGGATAAACGCCAATTTGTGATAAAACTGGATTAAAAGGAACTGGATTAAAAGATAGTTACAAAAACATGGCATCAATGATGCATATTGCTAGAGTTTGAAAATATCAGTTTATGTGAATCTTTTTATTTTGGATTGTACAAGACTGTTGTCTTTTTTCTGCATTTTTCAAAGTGATCTATTACATGCATATTAACTTAGATTTAGCATTATCCTAGGAAATCTTCTAACTAAAATTTGAAACAAATCTCTTGGTGGTTTTTGCCCTCCATATATTGTGTATCGAGTGTTTGTTGGTGTGTCTTTATATTTTGGAGCATGGAAAATTTCGCCTATTTGTTGGTAAAAGGGATGTTTTTTTTTTAGTAATTGGAATTTTCACACTTTCATGTCAATAAGGGACTCTTAATATGATCGACTTATATTGTGCTTGTTCTTATTTAAACTTACTCTTAACTCTTCAGAAATGAGAGTTCACATTGTTAATTGATATTCAGTAGTTTCTGTGTTTTGTCTGCCCTGTTGAACAGATGCCCCATTGTAACCCTGCTTCTAACACCGCCCAATGTCTGTTGCTAATATACTGGCAGTGAAAAAAAAACTTAATAGTATGATAAGTATAAAAAACAAACCACAAGTCCTTGGGTAGCAGTTCAATACTTTAACCACTGTACCAAATGGTGGTTCTTCTAGACACTATCATATAAAATTACTTATTGAATTGTTTATACTACAGGTGGATATACAAATGTTCAATAATATGCATGAAAATCCTAACTTTATCCTGTTAGATGTGTTACCAAACTTTTTTTTCTACTTTCAGGATTGATGTTGGAGGTAAAGTTTTGACCAATCACCTGAAAGAAGTTATTTCATACAGGTATGATTTGTAGTGTCAAGATCAGACTCACTTAGTAAAAATTCCTTGATGGGGCTAAAGAAGCTGATTACTAAACAGGAACTCATTTAAGGCAAAAAAAAATTAACCTGAGCTAAAACAAAACTTTGGTATATATGCAAGACATATCTCGGCATGCCACATTTCAACAGAGATTCTGTGTATCAATGAAGGTGTTTATCCAACTTTAAGTCGAACAAAATTTTGCCATTTTTATCAGGCAGTTTAAGAAGGGGGATGTTTAGCAGCCCCCTTCAAACTGGCAAAAGTAATGGTTTTTTTATGGCCCGACCATGTATGTGGATCGGAGATATAGTTTTACCCGTGTCCGTACGTACGTCCTTAACACCTTGGTTAAGTTCTTGGTTAAGGTCCATTACTCGGATACTAGATGTTGGGGGTCAATGATATTTCACCACCAGATGGGTCTTGGGTAGGGCTACACCAACCACTAGAAATTAGGTCACTGTGACCTATATTTTATGCATGAACGACTTCGGTGAAGTTCTTGGTTAAGGTCCATAACTTGAATATTAGATGTTGGGGGTCAATGATATTTCACTACTAGATGTGTCTTAGGTAAGGTTACACCACCCACTAGAAATTAGGTCACTGTGACCTATATTTTACGCATGAATGACTTTGGTTAAGTTCTTGGTTAAGATCCATATCTCAGATACAACATGTTGATTGTCAATGGTATTTCACCACTAGATGTATCTTGGGTAACATGACACCACCCAATAAAAATTAGGTCACTCTGATCTATATTTTATGCATGAAAGACTTTGGTTAAGTTCTTGGTTAAGGTCCATAACTTGGATACTAGATGTTGGGGGTCAATGATATTTCACCACTAGATGTGTTTTGGGTAAGGTGACACCATCCACTAGAAATGAGGTCATTGTGACCTATATTTTATGCATGAGTGACTTTGCTTAAGTTCTTGGTTAAGGTCCATATCTTGAATACTACATGTTAGGGGTCAATAATATTTCACTACTCGATGAGTCTTGGTAACATGGCACCACCCACAAGAAATAATGTCACAGCGACCTTTATTTTACACATGAACACTTTTGATCAATTTCTTGGTAAAGGTCCATATCCCAGGTAATACACATTTAGGGTCAATGATATTTCAAGAATGGGAGGGCCATCCTGTGGCTCATAGACACATTTTCTAGTTTTTCATATAAACCTTTAAAAAAACACTACAAAAATTCATGCCTCCCTTTGATCGGCGAAAAAATAAAAAATGTGCACCCCTTAAGGATCTGCCTCAGTTTTAAATAATTCTACAAAATTATGTAGCAGGTTAAGGAATGTAAATACTCAAATATGAGCATCATTGAAAGCAAAGCAATGCCAAAAAAGCTCTAATGGGGCATCAGATGTCAGCTAGCTGAATGAGCCAAAATAGGCTAAGTAAAAAATCCACACAGGAAACAAATAAGAAAATGCACATATAACAAAACACATGAAACAACTAATTTTAATCAGCAATGTGAACTCAGGTCTGTACCATATGAACAAGAATGTAGGCTCTTGGGTCACATAGCTATTTGATATTTGAGATTTTACAAAACGAAGAGTAGCAACCCTTGTTTTTATTTCAGACAGTTGATGGTTATGGATGAGACATATGTTATTAACCAGCTCAAGGAAGATGTCTGTTATGTTTCTCAAAATTTTATGAAAGACATGGAAATTGCCAAGTAAGTCATACGAAATCATGCTGTAATAAAAAGTTCAGTTTTGTTCATGAGACAGTACTTCAAATTATGGGCTTCCACACCGGTATGTTGGTCCATCAGATACTTGCACAATGCTCAATAGTTTCTATACTTTATAAATTGTCATAAATTGTGCATGAATTATTTACTTTCATGTGCAACAGAGATCTTTAAAGTTAGTGAACTTCTTTAAAAATCACTATTTTGACATATTTATCCTCTTTTTCTGTAAAAAAATGATGTTTATCATTTTCTAGGGTGGATCCAGAAATTGTTTAAAGGAAAGGGTTCCACATACATTCCACTGAAATTAAAACAACGGGGTTGGGGGTTCCAGACCAATTTTGGTGAAAATCAGCTCAAATCAAAAAGTTTCTGAAGTAAAAGGGGGAGGGTGTTCCACCCATAAAACCCCCACCCTGCATCTGCTACTACTACTCACTACATATGAACTGCCACCCAATAGTGTCTACATGTTTTCTATGGAAGTTTCATGGTCACATTGTCTTGATATTTAACATGAAGCTTCATCTTATACAATGTAGTACTTCATGAGGTTAAGTAAGATCAATGGCTGAACTCATAAAGTGTTTTACTAATGCAAATGACATGTGTCTTTTATGGAAGACCACAATTTTATGAAGCACAAACCAAAGATGCAATTGAATCTAAAAGATACACTGTCAGGTGAAAAAACAATTTTACACCCATACCTCATCTACTTCCTGTTTGTTAAATTGCTATAATATGCCTTCCTGACAAGGCACTTATACATTTGATCTATTACAGAAAAAGAGGAAAGGAGAATACCATAGCTAGAGACTATGTCCTGCCAGACTACACCCATATCAAGAGAGGATTCGTTAGACCGCTGGAGGAGACCACAGGGAGGGCTAAAGATGGAGAACAGGTCAATTATAAATCTTTAAGACATTCTCTTCTTGAAATTTTAAGACGCAACGAGGCACCAATGGGGCATCTGAGTGTCAGAAGTCCAAAAGGGCAACAACAAAACCAGTAAACACAGAAGAAACACATAACACAAAATCAACCAAACGGAAGATTAGGAATACATTTGCTTGAAACATCAATTTGACAAAGAGTAATGTAAATGTAAAACATACTACCGGTATATTCAACAGTTATCTACCAGAAATCACATTTTCTTCCACACAAAATGATAAAGCTTATTGCTCTTAGTAGTCATTTTTGGCCTTATGTAATGTAAAACATACTTAAAATCTTTACTATTTTCAAAAGGTATATTCCAGAAATCATGTTTTCCTCCAAACAAAATAATGAAGCTCATTGCTCTTAGTAGTCATTACAGATTGAAAAAAGGTGTTAAACCTAAACTAAAAGAGATCTTTACCACAAAACACATTCAATTTTGCTCTGTCAAAAATACTAGATCATCTTTTATTTTACAGATAATAAGAATGAACAATGAGAGATTTTCTATCCCAGAGCTGTTATTTCATCCCTCAGATGTGGGGATACATGAGATGGGCGTGGCTGAAGGGCTAGTCCATACAGTACAGTCTCTACCAGAAGGTAACATAAAACATAATTGCAAAAGGTTGACAACAGAGGTTTTTTGAGTAAAACATGACAAGAATTTAAATTAGTATATTTGATACACCATCAATAAACCAACAAAAATTTTAAAATCTGCAATGTATTTTAACCATGGCCAGCAACCTACAAAGGGTGTGACAAAGAGTTCTTACATTGATTCTGAACTATTTGAAGGTACAGGTAATGGTTCAGAATCAATCTTTGAACTGTTATCGTATAGCGGGTTATTTTTGCAGGGGTAAATTGTCACAATTTTTAGGAGCAGAAAGTACCTAAAAAATGTTCGTGTGTTAAAATTTCGTGATTTGTTCATGTAGCATACACTATTAACCCTTTCCTCCATGAGCAATAGTGAAAAAATGGCAAAAATGCACAATGAAAAAAGGCAAAAAAAATGAAAAGGCTGTCAAAATTTTATTTTTCATCCAAAGGTTTTGAAACTTAGTCAAGTTGTTCACTGGGCCAGGGTCTATTGATGCAGGTCTCAACCGCCATTTTCATGGTTGCTATGGTAACCAAGGCTGGCCAAAAAATGTCAAAAAATGGCTTTTTCCATCATTTTACCACCCAATTTTGACCTTTAAAAATTTTTTAAAAATTATGGGCAAGTCCAATTGTTCTCTGACCTAGAATTTTTTAAAATGTGGCATTTGAGGTAATTTTGGGAGCAATTGTCACAGTCCTGAGGGTTAAAAAATTTTCCTGGCGGCGGGGGGCATTACTGCCCCCTCGACCCCCTGACCAAAGGGGGGAAATCCCCCCATTAGGAAACCCCCCTAGAACATCTTTTTAGTCCCTAACCGCGCGAAAAAAGTGACCATTTTTTAGGCAACAATTATATTTGCCAAAATAACCCCAGTCATGCTTTTACAGGGAGATTAGAAGGGTATAGGGGGACAAAAAAGGGGGGGGTCACCAAAATGACACAGGGGCGTCCAAAGGCGTCTACATGTAGGAAAGGGTTAATAAAAAATTTTTAAAAGCCTCAAATTTGTGTTTTAATGAGTTTTCCTTCATTTTCTACCACTAAATGGTGATTTTTCATCAAAAATCCACCCAAAATTGGAAATTTTGATTTTTTGGCATATTCCATTAACCCTTTCCTCCATGAGCAATAGTGAAAAAATGGCAAAAATGCACAATGAAAAAAGGCAAAAAAAATGAAAAGGCTGTCAAAATTTTATTTTTCATCCAAAGGTTTTGAAACTTAGTCAAGTTGTTCACTGGGCCAGGGTCTATTGATGCAGGTCTCAACCGCCATTTTCATGGTTGCTATGGTAACCAAGGCTGGCCAAAAAATGTCAAAAAATGGCTTTTTCCATCATTTTACCACCCAATTTTGACCTTTAAAAATTTTTTAAAAATTATGGGCAAGTCCAATTGTTCTCTGACCTAGAATTTTTTAAAATGTGGCATTTGAGGTAATTTTGGGAGCAATTGTCACAGTCCTGAGGGTTAAAAAATTTTCCTGGCGGCGGGGGGCATTACTGCCCCCTCGACCCCCTGACCAAAGGGGGGAAATCCCCCCATTAGGAAACCCCCCTAGAACATCTTTTTAGTCCCTAACCGCGCGAAAAAAGTGACCATTTTTTAGGCAACAATTATATTTGCCAAAATAACCCCAGTCATGCTTTTACAGGGAGATTAGAAGGGTATAGGGGGACAAAAAAGGGGGGGGGGGGGTCACCAAAATGACACAGGGGCGTCCAAAGGCGTCTACATGTAGGAAAGGGTTAATAAAAAAATTTTAAAAGCCTCAAATTTGTGTTTTAATGAGTTTTCCTTCATTTTCTACCACTAAATGGTGATTTTTCATCAAAAATCCACCCAAAATTGGAAATTTTGATTTTTTGGCATATTCCATTAACCCTTTCCTCCATGAGCAATAGTGAAAAAATGGCAAAAATGCACAATGAAAAAAGGCAAAAAAAATGAAAAGGCTGTCAAAATTTTATTTTTCATCCAAAGGTTTTGAAACTTAGTCAAGTTGTTCACTGGGCCAGGGTCTATTGATGCAGGTCTCAACCGCCATTTTCATGGTTGCTATGGTAACCAAGGCTGGCCAAAAAATGTCAAAAAATGGCTTTTTCCATCATTTTACCACCCAATTTTGACCTTTAAAAATTTTTTAAAAATTATGGGCAAGTCCAATTGTTCTCTGACCTAGAATTTTTTAAAATGTGGCATTTGAGGTAATTTTGGGAGCAATTGTCACAGTCCTGAGGGTTAAAAAATTTTCCTGGCGGCGGGGGGCATTACTGCCCCCTCGACCCCCTGACCAAAGGGGGGAAATCCCCCCATTAGGAAACCCCCCTAGAACATCTTTTTAGTCCCTAACCGCGCGAAAAAAGTGACCATTTTTTAGGCAACAATTATATTTGCCAAAATAACCCCAGTCATGCTTTTACAGGGAGATTAGAAGGGTATAGGGGGACAAAAAAGGGGGGGGGGGTCACCAAAATGACACAGGGGCGTCCAAAGGCGTCTACATGTAGGAAAGGGTTAAGAGGTTTTGTTTCTTGTGGGTAGAAACCTTAATTGTAATCATTTAACACTAATTGACATGTTGATAAGTGAAGATTTAAGCATCATGAAAATAACCCACTATATGTATTATCTGAAAATAAATAGATCAATTAAAATATACATAAATGATGTACGACTGCAAGGTTCAGACATGTTATCAGTTTATGGTTTGGGCTCAAACAGTAATCAACATTTTGAAATAAATCATCACAATTACCAAATTTATTACAAATTTTAGTGTTTAACTTTCTATTTACATGTTGAGGCATCTACTTGTTGCTTTCAGGGAAGGATCCAGAGGTCTGTGAGTGAGGGGGGCTTTATTAAATTGCTAAAAATGTCAGATTTTGATGAAAATTTGAAGCACCCTGGTCCTGCCCGGGGTACGCCCCTTTGCCCACTCTTAATCTGCCATTGGCATTATTTTTCTTAAATTAATTAAAGGTTTAATTTTTGTTTACAGAGATGCAGCCACACATGTACAACAATGTCATCCTCACTGGTGGTAATTGTAGAATACCAGGATTTTATGAGAGAATGTAAGTTTGGATTGGTTTGTATGAGTTTACCTATCTGGTTCTATTTTATTTCAAAACTTAATTTCAGACTCTGTGTTGGTTGAGGAAAAGTATGGAACCTGCAAAAAAAAAGTGTTTTACTGATATAAAATTTACACTTAAACCTTTTCAATTATAAATGTCAGTTTAGCCTGTTTAAAAGAATTCTACACAAACCTTTTATTGTGTTAAAAAATAATGTTATAGTTAGCATATATTAAAATTTGTCTAATGCAACACCAAGCAGAGGTCAATCTAATCAAGAAAGAATTTGGATCAAGAAAGCTATTGAACGGCAATCATGGACAGACGATAAAGAGAATAAGTGTAAGCAACACAACCAACATAAAGAAACGGTATCACAATTGAAAACGGCCAGCAGTCTTCAACATGACCAAGCATATAAAACCATTGGGTTATAATTGCGCAAATGCAAACCTCTGCCACCGGTATTTTTTTACACCCAAGATAAAGCGTGGAATAAAATACAGAAAGCAACGTGATTGGTTGATATGAAATAGTATTTAAATAGATGAGTGAATAAACTGATGAAAAATATTGACAAAGAAATTCTGGTGCCAATCATGTTTCTACAGGGCACTCACATCTTTGAAAATTTTGGTGTTGAAAATAAAATAAAAAAATCACCCCCCTTTTTTCAATCTGAAATTACGCTCATAAACACCGCTTAGACATAGGTTTTTTATTGGCTAAAAATAAACGGTTGGATGAAAACTGAAAGATTTTCACCCAAATAAAGTGAAAATCGGTCAAAAACAATTTTTTAAAAAATTGAATACAAGGGTACCCCCTATGGAAAAATGCATTGTTAACATATGTGTAGTTGTTACCATTGATTGTCATTGTTGTAGTTGTGATATAAGGGAGATAATCAGAAGATTTTTCTAATTGTCATCTCATATTTGAAATTGACAGTCTTTTGTTATATAGACAATGGTAAACAAATATATTGTTATGGTTTATTATCATCTTTTCTTATTTGAAATTTTCTCTATTTTAGTTTTCATTTTTTACAGGGAAAATGAAACAAGAAGTCTAACCCCAGATGAATATGACCTTAAAATGTGTAAACCTGAAAAGTAAGGATTTGACCTTTATAAATGACCTTGTTGTGTGCTCTGTGTTATGAATAGTGACTAAAGTTTTTAAGTGGTTTGCTGATTTATTGATTGATTATATTTAAATAATGTAAAGTGATCAATCTTTTTTATTCTGATTAATGATAAATATATAGAACAGAAATTTGCATCAAACAAAGTTTAAAAAGTGACCAAGCAGCTTTTGTTTAGTGAACCCTGTCCAAACAAACCTCTTTGAGACTGAAAATTTGTGCTATATAGAGATTTTTGGGTTGAATAGGTTAAAATATATGTGGCCAAGGCTGATTTGGAACCAGTGTGCCGGATGTGCCCCCTCCCATTGGACAGAAAATTTTGGTTTATAACTGTATGAAACAAGAGAAAATATTTTGAAATTGTGACCCTCCTGTTTGAAAATTTCTTGATTCGTCACAGTGTAAGAATATTAAGATATGGACTTGAAAACCAGTGGTTCAGACAGGTTCTTTTTGTGATAAGAATTCTGTCTAGATAGGTTTCACTGTACATTTCTGAAGCAGGACCTGAACAAATGCATCATCCCCTTCCACTCTGATTTTCTCAGCTGCCTCAAAAAATTATTTTAATAATTGGCAAATTTAAATGTACGTTTTTGGACGTTATCTTCAAAATGAAAGCATATTTTATCAAAATGGATAAGAAATAGAATATATTTTCGATAACTTTGGACAAGAATCTAGGAATGATTTATTATGACCTTAAGTGATCTAAACTGTATTTCTTTTTAAATCACTTAAACTACAAAGCTTACAAATATTGCGTTATTGTCATATTAAAAATATGATTTTCAAACCATAATATTTCTCAATTTAAATTTCAGTGCCTCCACATATGCCTGGGAAGGAGGTGCCCTGTTAGCCAAAGATCCTCAGTTAAAGAAGCTGTCAATCACGAGAGAAGAGTATGAAGAAAATGGACATAATATCTGTTTTGAAAAGTTTGATGTGTGATTTAGGAAGCATCCAAGAGTTGAAAGGTCAAATAAAACCATAGATACACCACGGAGGGAGCTGGTCCGATATTAAAGACTGAATACCATCAATGTCATATGACTAGGAACCACATGATCTGTAAAATAGGCTTGTAACAGTTGACTTTTTTATATGGAGACAAAATGAACCTGAAACTCATTATTTTTGTTTGTTGTATATAAAAATGTACCTGTATTTTTCGTTTACACCATAGATGTTAGCATTTAACAGTTTCAACCAGTAACTGTTTTAACTGACACATGTAACAGTTTGTGTATTTATTCAGCTCAAGTTTTTATGTTTTTATATTTCAATCTAACTTTTGGGGTAAACAATGAATTATTTTCTGTATTTTATAACAAGTCTTTTATTTTCCAATAAGAAAAAAAAAACATTTAAGGGTGTTTGCAGGTCAGTTTGAAAATAACAAGGTTTCTAAATTAGTATGTTTGATGAATAGATCATAGGTAAAGGCACAAAATAAGCTTAGAAATTCATAGGTTTTCGAGATAAAAAGAGTTCAAAATTTGGCAGGAGAAGGCTTTTTTGACTTTTTCATAGGTTTAGCATTAGATTTGTTTTAGTGTAAAAACCTATGAAAAAAATAACAAGAAATTTATTAAACTTTGTAAATTAGCTCTTTAAGACCCAATTAACCCTATTATAAAAAGAAAATAGGGGTTACTGGGCAAAAAAGGTATCCCTATTTTAATGGTAAAATTCAAAGGATTCTGAAAATCAGACAGCAATTTTCAAAAATTGACCAGCAATCATTAAGGTATTTTAGAGCGTTAATTTTGATCATTTTTACTGAAAGGGCATTACTAGGTGCTACATGCTACATTATAAAAATAATAAACATAACTATCTTGTGTTCATATATATATATCTATATATATATATATCTTTCTGAACTGTGTTCAAAAGCTGTTTATAAATGTTAAGATTTTTTTAGCAATGAGGAGTAAATAAATTACTTTAAAAGTATGTTTATTTGTTTCTGGACTATGTTGGAAAAAGCTATAATAATTTATGAATTCAAAGCAAGGAACTTCTACTTGTACATGTTTTCCCCATCTTTTACAACAGTCAGGGCTGGAGTTTAGAACTCAGCCTTTTGGTTTCTGGAGCAAAAATGTTGAATGCCTTGATATAATTTCATGAAAGTTATCATAGGCAGATCCTGGGGGGCCCTTTGGTGGAAAATTTGGTTGAATATATAGGATATCATTAATTAAAGTGTGACCAAAGCTGGCCCCCTCATAGGCCAGTCAGTGGGCCCCTCTTTTCAGAATTTCAGGATCCACCACTGCTTATTCACATCTATGCTTGTTGGATTAGAAAGGGGGTCTAAGCCTTAAACCCTCTTTTTTATCCCACAAGCTTAGACTAAGGTCAAGGTCTCTAATTTTGCCAATTCAGGGAACTCAAGATATGCTCTTGTTAATGCTATATGATACAAACATCACACACAAACACACTAAATTTCACTATCGATTCTAAATCTATCGTTCCTTCTTATTGAAATGTTACAAATTTATATTTATTTGGTGAATTGTAAGCTTTGGAACCTCAAAATGTTCTTTAATAGTTGATTTAAGTGTTGCAAGGAGCTGTTTACATTTTTGTCTCCCCTGCAAAATGTCAAGGCTGGACATAGGTGTTACTTTACTGGCGGCGGCGTTAACTTTTTGGAAAAGTTTTATGAGCACCTCCATATCTCAAGAACTATAAGTCTTAGGTTGATGAAACTTAGTATGCATATGCCCCAGTAGTAGCTTAGCACAGTTGCATCCCCATCTTTTGACCTTGACCTTGATTTTCGGGTTGAGTGACTTTGACAATTTTCAATACATATAATAGAAATGGAAAAGTTTTGCGAGCACCTCCATATCTCAAGAACTAATAAGTCCTAGGTTGATGAAACTTGGTATGCATATGCCCCAGTAGTAGCTTAGCACAGTTACATCCCCATCTTTTGACCTTGACCTAGATTTTCTGGTTGAGTGACTTTGATTATTTTTATTGCATATATTAGCAATGGAAAAGTTCTATAAACATTTTTTTGATCTCAGAAACTGAAAATCCATGTGAATTCAAAATATTGTCGAAGTAAGAAATAAATTGTTTCTGATAGTGCCGGCAGGCGAGACATACTTAAGTGTTAACTCTTGTTTGTTGTAAGTGAACTGTATACTGTGAAAAAACTATAAAGGATATCATTTTTCATGGTTTAGACATAACACATTTCTTCAAAGATATGTGATTTTGTGGTTTGTGTTAACCCAAGATTCAAATCATTAAGATATTGCCATTACAAAAATGTTCCCATCTTCACTAACTAAGGGTTACGACCCTTTATCTCTCATCTTCATGAAGATGAGAGATAGCAGATCGTAACCCTTGGCTAGCAAAGATGCAATGTTCCAGACAATAAAGTTTGCTACGCCTTACATGTGTTGTGTCTATTCAAGACTCATCAGAGGCGCTCTACCAAAAGTTGAAAATGCCAAACACTATATGAATATGAAGAGCATAGAACAATTATACTAAACAGAACTGGAGATCATAAATTTGTGGTTTGACTGATGGCCACTTGCAAAAAAAGGAACCTTAAAAAATTATTCTATTACAGTAATCAATAAAAAGATTCGCCGAGCACAGCATTATACGACCGCAACATGTCAAAACCTGTACGTTTTAGGCCAATATGGATAGTCAATTGCTCTGGACACATGCAGCCCATGGTGGACTGACAAAGTGTTTTGACACATGCTGCCTTTGGTGGACTTTACAACCACATTTCACAAGGAATTTACTATTTTTAAAGCAGACCAAAATAAATTACAATTACAAAACTATAACCCATTTTGATCCTTAATTAAGATTATCCACTACCTTTCATTTTTGCCCCTTTTGGTCTGTAACAGCAATCAGGGGAGGGGAGTGTCACAGAATTAATCCTCAATTTGATAATTCACTGCTTGACAAGAATTAATTAGCAAATAAAATTATGAAATCAGACAATAAATAAAAAAGTTTCGAAATTCGCCCTTATGGTCCCTAATTTCATAATCTAAACAAGAAAATCTGTGAGCTTATGCTCACGAGTGATACCCCTGCTCCCAAAACCTAAGTTAAACGGCAGGTAGATGACGATGGAGCATTAAATTGGTATACACCATATTGTATCTATCTCGTGTAGTTGATTAGAAAACTGACGAAAATTTTGCATGCATGTCCATTGTGTGTAAAAACCTAAGTATTCGGTAAGCATGAAGTAGACTTACTAGGTGCATAAAATTGGTATACACCATATGGTACTACAGGATAAAGCTGTATACAAAATATCAGATCTCTATCTGATGTAGTTGCTTGGAAAACTGTGATGGAAATTTTGCATTTTTGACCATTATGTGTAAAAACCTAAGTATTCAGTAAACAGGAAGTAGACTACCTAGGAGCATAAAATTGGTATACACCATATGGTTCTATAGGATAAGGCTGTTTACAAAATATCATACCTCTATCTCATGTAATTGCTAAGAAAAGTGACGGAAATTTTGAATGTATGTACACTATGTGTAAAACCTAGGTATTCGGTAAACAGGAAGTAGTTTACCTAGGAGCATGAAATTGGTATACACCATATGGTATTATAGGAGAAAGCTATACACAAAATATCAGACCTCTGTGTCATGTATTACTCTATTTTATTGACCGGGATGGTCGCGGGTCAATTATTTTGGACTTGTTCGTTTAAATCTTACCTTAAAGACAAGGGACTTAAGCTCCGCCCAACCTTGTGAATAAAATAGAGTAATAGTTGCTGAGAAAACTGCGACGGAAATTATGTTTCCGACAGACAGACGGACAAGGGTAAAACAGTATACTCCACCCTTTTTCGAAATAGGGCATCTAATGACACATTAAATAATACTCCGTCAAGATATTTATCAAAAGTTTAATATATTTGTATACTATAATATAGGGTTGAATTCAGTAAATATGCATACGTCATTAAGATCCGCCCCTTTGTAGGAGAGCTTTCTGTTACGTAATTGACATCTTTGAGCTCCAGGATTGGTTGATAATTTTTCAAATAATTTTTAAAAAAATCTCTAGTATATGAACTCCAAAACATAAAAAAAGTTTCATTAAAAGTACATTTTGATTTTTTGCCAGTGCATTTATTGAGGTATGGGTATTAAAGGAATTTACTGCGAAATAACAATGTTTACAAACAGTGACATGTGAAAAGCCAAAATATGCCGCATAGGTATATGATTTTATTAGTGCAAAAGAACCTACTGCATCTTATCTTCATCGAATGAAATATGAAAGATTTGGCATTTTATTAGTGCAAAAGAACCTACTGCATCTTATCTTCATCTAATGAAATATGAAAGATTTGGCATTTTAAAGATGAAATTTCTATGAATTTATTTCTAAAGTTGGTAATGCATTAAATCCAATGGGGCTTTCAATACTGGATTTAACCCTATACTTTATATACTTATCATCTATAGAGAGACAGAAAAGAAATGAGTTATCTTTCTTAGACCATTAAATTCAATCATTTTCAAATTTGGAAAATTTACAAAGTGGCAAATCTTCAATAAAGTTTTTTCTGATCATCCTGAAAATTTAACTTGACCAGTATTTTATTGTACTCAACAGCTGTGCAAAATAACATTCAAATCCCTTGACATGTTTTCAAGTTATCATACAGAAACCTTGGTACGGCAAACGTCCAGACAACGAAAGAAACTGAGTGTATAACATAATACCTTGCCACTTCCTGTGGCGGGGTATAAAAAGGGGAGGCTGCAATAATTAATCCTCCATTTTGTATTGACTACTTGACAAAACTTAACATTTAAAAATAAATTCAAAATCCGACCAGAAATAAAATGGTTTCATTTTTCGCCCCTTTTGGGCCCCAAAAAATCAATGCAATTCATCCTTTTGTGGTATGAAACATTGTAAAATTTCACAGCATTTGGTAAACCTGAACAAACAAAAAAACAAGTTTGGCCCCTAATTTCTCAACAAAAAAGGGGGGACCCCCATTAGCAATCTCATCCTTCAATGGTAAGCCAGGAATATCATTGCATTTGGATAACTAGAACTAAATTTATGGTGTATACACTAAAGTTAACAGACAACAAGGCAGATAACCACAACCAGGACAACAGCAACATACCATTATAAGTCTGCAATTGTTTGCAGTCCTATAAAAATCTTACTTTTACACTTTAACATATAAAGAAATACATAAAACCATATTGAATCTTTAAAAATATTAGGTTAACAGGAGGTAGAAAAGGTACATTCATTAAATTGCTTGACACCATATAGTACAAAAGGACAAAGCTGAATTCAAAATATCAAGATTGTGGCATATAGTTTCTCTTAAATTTTGTTTACATGTCTACATGAAATGTGTGCTCCAGCTCAGGTAGTTGAATGGGACAGGCCTGTCATAATGAATGCCAGTATAATGCAGAAAACCTGACTGCAAACTTATAGTGGACAACGTGAATGGAGAGTGCCACACTTCATGCACATCAAAGATCCCTTTGTGGACTGCCAAGAAAAGCACCACAAAAGCTGAATTTTCTGCCCCTATCCACTACTCCCCTTCTCAAGTGTCTTTTTAATATGTAGTTCCTTGGTTTCACACCCCATCCCCATTTTTGGTCACCCAGTGTGTATATGTTCAACCAGAATACAGCATTGTATTTTGACAGATAAGGGTTGTCCTATACCATATAGTTCTATAGGACAAAGCTACTGTGGTTTCATTTATATTTGTGGAGTATCAATTTTAGTGGTTTTCGTGGATGGCCATGACCCATGAAATTTGATACCCCACAAAAAGTAAATTTAACATTGATTTGTATGCTGCACACTTGACAGAACAAATTTAAGATTCCACAAACTAATTTTTTTTCATAAAACCACGAAAATTGGTACCCATGAAAATAAATGAATCCACAGTTAATGCCAAATCGGGACTGTAGCATGAAGTTGCTAGGAAATATTTGACAGAAGTTTTTTTTATGCAGCAAGACAACGGTGGTATCAAAGACTCATTGAAAGAGACATCCATTTTTTGTTTGGCAATAAGATGCAGGAGACAATCACCAAGCTGAAATGAATAATCTAAAGTGTCCAAAAATATTGAATCAGCCATTTGCAAAGAAATTTAAAACCACAATGGTCTGACTCAGTCAGTACAGGCATTTCATAAGAACAGTCTATGAAATAATTCCAAAAATTAAACGAGACTTACCTTGGTTAAGTCGATGTTTGATTGGAGTTTTATGAGTCATAAGACTCATGAAGGTATAAAATGAGATTGTGCTGCGCATGTGCGACCATCAGATTTCATAGCAAGATTTTTAGTGAAATTGTTAAAATATATATACTACATAAACTCACAAGTGTGAAAAAGTATATATCCTAATTAAATAATATTATATATTATATAAAAGGTATAAAATGAAAAATAATTCTAAGTATTGAATGCAAAATACCCCCTCTTGGGTGGGTTGGAGGGCATTTTATACCTTCATGAGTCTTATGACTCATAAAACTCCAATCAAACATCGACTTAACCAAGGTAAGTCTCGTTTAATTTTTGGAATTTTATTTCGTCATACTCATTTCCGGTATAAAATGAGACTTCAAAGTCAATTGAACTAAAAATCAATTGAGTCTAAGAAGACAGCAAAAGTCTTAAATAATAATGAATAACAACTTACTTTTATTTCTGTCTTATAACAGCTTCTGCAAAGGTATCTTTCACAATTTCTTTATCATAATATCTAGCAAATGTCCTGGCATTCGACCATCCAGCTTTATTGAGAATCTCATTTAAAGGAACTGCATTAAGTTTGGCCTTTGAAACAGAAGCTGCTCGAACACTGTGTGACCCAAATATATCAGTGTTTATTCCTGAACGTGTCATGACGACCTTTATCCACCTGGAGATAGTATCCTTAGAAACTGGTTTATATGGTTTGACATAACTAATAAGTAACTTAGTGTCTTCTTGTGCACGCAAATGTTTAGTACGAAACAAATATTCTTTCAAAACTGTGTATATACAAAGTCTCCTATCTGGAGGATAACTCTTACAAGAAATAACTGGCTCCTTATAGCCTGGACGGCTTTGTTTTAGCAATCCATCCAATACAAAAACAAACTCTGATTTTGATTTATTTACACTATGTACAGACATTAAATGTAATGACTGAACTCTGGTTGCATTCGTCAAAGCAAGTAGCATAGTTAACTTCAAAGTTAGTTCTTTAAGACTAATGAATTTGACAGGAGATAATCTACATAAATAGTTCAAAACAATCTGTACATCCCATACACAACTGTACTTCGGTTTAATAGGGCGTAGATTGAAGACTCCTTTTAAATATCTAATTACCAAAGGATGTTGACCAACCAAACATGCGTCAAATTTAAGTCCTAATGCAGATAAAGCACTCCTTGCTGAATTAATACTACTGTATCCTAAACCATTTTCATAAAGACTAGTAAAAAATTCTATAACATTCTCTAAATTCGTTTGAAAGGGATCAGTCTTCCTTTGATTACAGTACATAAACCATTTGCTGATGTAGACGTTATACTGCTTTTTAGTTGATTTCTTCCATGATGACATGAGAATTTTTGTTGAGATTTTAGAAAGTCCTCGGGTTCTGAAGTTTTTCCTGATACTTGACATGCCATCAAAATTAATTTCTTTCCTAGAGGATGTCGAAAAGCTGTTTGTGGAAGAGTTAATAGATTGTTTCTTCTGTTTATCAAGATTGGCGGCTGTGTGAGAATTTCCATCAGCATGGGGAACCATATCTGGGTCGGCCAGTAGGGCGCAATAACAATCCCTTTTGCTCTGTCTGACTTGATCTTCCGAATGCAACGGTTCAGTAAGCTAAATGGAGGAAAAACATAAACAAAATTGAACAATGACCAATTAAGACTAAAAGCATTAACATAATTAGACAGAGGGTCAGGTTCCCATGAACAAAAACATTCTATCTGATAATTCAATCTTGAGGCAAAAAGATCTATGTCAGGCTTTTGCCACAAAGCACATAATTTATCAAAAACTTTTACATTCAATTTCCACTCCAACTGGTCATTGAATTTTCTAGACTTTGCATCTGCTACAACGTTTAATTTCCCTGGAATGTGGGAGCATGATAACCATATATTATTTTCCATGCAAAATAACCATATTTCTATACTCTTTTGGTTACATAAACAAGATCTCATTCCACCCATATTATTAATGTAACTGACAGCTGTTGTGTTATCGCAATAAACCTGGATATGTTTGCCTACTAATCTGCCTACCAAAGATTTAATTGCTAGGTGAATTGCCATGAGCTCTAAAACATTAATATGATTGTCTAGTTCTGTGTTAGACCATCTTCCACCTATACTAATGTTTTGAAATTCTGCTCCCCATCCCTGAAGAGAGGCATCTGTTTTTAGAGTTAACTCTGGTGTTTCATTTCTAATTACTCTAACTTGATCATGAATATTCAAATACCACCATCTTAATTCTTTTTTCATTATAGAAGATATGAACATTTCTGCGTCAAAATTCATCTGAGATTTTTTCAAAGCTATTATTTTTGCTTTCTCAATATTACGATAAAAGAGTTTTCCAAATTCTACTGCTGAAAAACTAGACACAATTAAGCCTAATACTTTAGCAACTTCTCTAATTTTTACAAATTTTTTATCCAAAAGTTTCTTGCATTCATTGGCAATGTTTTGTTTTTTATCTATTGGCAAAGTAACTGTCATTGTTTCAGAATTTATGATGTTTCCTAAAAAAGTTATACATTTGGTTGGGATTAAGACAGATTTGTCTTCATGTACCACAAAACCTAATTTAGAAAATAAAGTATTGGTGGCTTTTATATTCTCTTCACATTCTATGGTTGTTTCTCCACTAAGCAAGCTATCATCAATGTAGCCAACATTTTTGTAACCTAATTGTCTTAAAGATGCATAAACTGGTTTTAAAAGTTTTGTAAATAACCTTGGGGCAAAAGCTATACCATTTGGAAGGCAGGTAAATTGATAAATTATTTCATTCCAGTAAAAACACAAAAAATTTTGATCCTCCTCAGCAATAGGTACACTATAATAAGCATGTCTTAGATCAATAGAACCAAAATAACAATCTTTTGAAACTAAAAATAAAGCGGACTCAAAAGAATCCATTTTAAAGTGTTTATATGGAATATGCTCATTTAAACCTTTAAGGTTTAAAATCATTCGAAATTCACCATTCTTTTTGGGTCTTAAAAAAATAGTTGAAAGAAATAAGTCATCATTATTTAAATTACAAATTTTAATTACACCCTGATTTAAAAGTTTTTTAATTTCATTGTCAACTATCAAATTTTCCTTTTCATTAAACAAATGTTGAAAAGGTACCCGTAATTGCTTCGGAGGTTTATTATCTATAAATTCAATGTGACAGTGTTTTACAATGTCTAAAATATGCGGATCCGAAGTTAATTTTTCCCATTCATGAGAATAATTTTTCAATCTACCTGCCTGAAATGTATCTTTGCAACTAACCTCATCTAGTTCTTGTCCTTGCTCTGAAACCCTCCCCTCTTCTGAGGGTTTTTTGGGGCTTCGTACGACATCTGGCTTGACACATAATGTCCTCTGCCACCTCTGTAACCTCTAGTACCTCTGTAACCTCTGGCTCTTCTACCTCTACCTCTGCCTCTATGGTAAGAACCGTATCGGCTATTTGTAGCCCCATTACCATATTTACTACCAGCTTGTATCTTATAACTTATTTTACTACAATCTTCTATTTCTTTTGCCTTTTTAGATATGTCATCTCCAAACAAGAAATTAGTATATTCATTGTTCTGGGAGCAAAGATGTACATAGTCTCTTGACATTTCCGGTTTAATGAGGTCTCTTCTTGTCAAGTTTGTTTTTCTATTACAATGCCCAAGCAAGGCTAAAGCGTCATTTAGTTTCTCTATTTCTGGATTTTCTTCATCCAGTTCTGCTAAATTATTTACTGTTTGAGCAACAATTATGGAAGCCTTCACAATAGCTTTCTGTATGACTTGCATTTTTCTTTCTACGGTCTGAGTTTGAGGGGATAAAAAATCCCAAATCAAAGGGTTTGTTTTTACTGTCGATAGACCTACACAATTTTCTGGTCGGGGCGTTATATCATCTTTAACCATGTCTGTGAATTGTTCCTCATTCATACCATTCCTAAAAAGTTCATTAAGATTCTCAGCTAGTGTCTCATCAATCTTAGGACCTAACGACTCTCTTGTTTTAACTCTTTTAGTCATGGATGCAAATTTTTCTTCACCTTTGCGTTTCTGAGGACCAATTTCAACATTGCTCTCATCTTGGTTAATTGCTTCTTGATCATTTTCATCAAGGTTTTCATCATAATTTTCATCATATTCGTCATACACTGACCCATTCTCTAAATCAGAGACTCTTTGAGCTATTTTCTGAATTTCTAGGGTTTGACTCTTTTGGTTGCTTTGAATGTCTTTTAATACGCTCAAAATTTGACTATTTTCATTAGACATTGTTACGTTAGAGTCATTTTCTATTGCATGAGACTGAGAGCCACGTGGACCGCCATTCGAATTTTTCGAAGTTGAAGCTACTGGCGAGTCAGGGATTTGCTTCGAAGTTCGTCTCGAAGCTAAAGCTTTACCCTTTTGTTTATCTGGCTTCTTATTTTTATCAGGAACAGACTTATCTGTGACAGCGTCACCTATATCTTTCCCCAAATGTTTAGGGTCTTCTCGTATCATCTGTTCCGCCATATTGTGATGGTCGCACATGCGCAGCACAATCTCATTTTATACCGGAAATGAGTATGACGAAATAAAATCTAGATATATGCTAGATTTCTTATCTCCGATCACTTAAAATTAGTTATGAATCTATCAACCTTGACCACCAACCACCCTATGGTGTACAGAACATGTTACAGAATTTTCTTCACAAAAATGAAAATACATCACTTTGAAGTTGACAGTGTACAAATAATTAAAACCAATATTTTTACTGTATTTGTGGCAATCATGCTGAGAGGTTAAAATTAGCTGATAAAGATTGAGATAAGAGAGTCTTCCAGAATTCCGACCCATGGCACATAGAGAGTCTATACCTGTAGAGGTATAAGTCGACGCAGAGGGGCTTTCCCCTAGTCGCGACTATAAATACCCATCAGTCAGTTGAGATAAGAGGGCTGACGAAAATCATCAGCTTTTCTTGGCTTGTTTCATAGTCTGAGAAAGACAAATTTTCTACAGTAAATGCATTTATTTAACATACATTGTACAGTTAAAATGTATCATAAAATTGTTACAGTAATACTAATAGGAAAATGCACAAAATGATAAAATGAATGGTAATGATTTAACAATAAATTGGTCATAATGATAATTTATAACAGTGTTTCATCTTTTGGAGTACATGTACATATGAGCAAGAAATATGAACAATTTTTCCGAAGTTCAACTTCCAAATCATGAATGATCTTTGTTCTTATGAATCTTTAACAAAATTACAATGAAAAAACAAAATTTTTAATGCACTAAATTAAGTAAAAAAATATGAATGCTTCCTCTCATAAAAACTTTTTATGTGCTACATGTGTATATTAATATGTTTTCATACTCGTCCAACCGAGTAAAATTATTGTAAATTTCAATTAATTTTATTCTAGAAATCAGTTTACAGCTTGCAAAATTTTCCCTGCAAAGAAAGACAACTCTATCTTCCCATTGTTCCAATGAGTTTTTTTAATCTGAACACATATTCAATATGGTCTACCCCTATCTCTTCTTCCTGGTGGACCACTTCTAGGGGGAGAAACAGCAATGTCAATATAGTCTCCTATCTGAAATCTCTTTGACTCCAGACTAACTGAATCATCTTGTCCACGATGTCCTGCACAGGTTGTCCCAATCTCTCTGAGGCGGTACTGTGGCATTCTGGGATCTGGATAAACAATAGCAAAGTCAAAGAATGTTCCTCTCCTTCGAGATTCTGGATTAACTTCCTTAACCAGGCTGCTTAGTTCCTTTAGTGTAGCATCTCTCCTAAAATAAAAGAAAAAGAGATTAAGGCATCTCATATTGCACATGGATATATAAACTTTATATCATTTAAATCATTCAATGTAAATTTATCATACATATATATAGGGTCTGTAATTGGCAAATAAATATTCTTATTCTCATTCTATGAACTTGGAAACGCTTCAGTCATGATCTTATTTATTTGCTATAAGCATTAACAGAATAATCAGCTGCTTGCTTAATGTAAGAATTATGTTTAAACAGGTGATAGGGGTGGTCCTCAACTTGCACCAAGATGCCCCCTTTGCTCCCTGTTGAACATGTTGAAGACCTTTTTGTGGCTTAAGGAAAAGGCAATTAAAGCACTTTTCTTGTTTACTGTCACAGGTTTCAATATATTTCATGGGATATCAATTTTCGTGGTTTTCGAGAATGGGGTGGATCACAATGTTTTGCATACTGCAAACTTCAGAGCCAAAAATTTGAAAACCAACAAACTTAAATTTTTTCAGCAATCCAAATAAATTGGTACCCACAAAAATAATTAAATTCACAGCATAATGGGATTTTTTTTTTGTCATGCAAACATGTACATACTCCATAAGCATTTCTCTTTAATCCCAATAAACATGATCAAGAGCAATCCATGTTAACTTAAGAAAAAATATTCTTCCGTTTTTGTTTATTTTCTATGACAGACAGCCCATGACAGACACTATCATGTGACCGTTTCTGTCGTAGAGAAATCAACCAATCAAAAACCGTAACAAAAAGTAGTTCGTAAAAGTTGAAAGGTCAATGAATAAATTAATGATATGTCGTCTGTTTGTTTACAAATAAAAAAAACCATTTTATTGGTCGTGCATTAACTCAATATATGCAAATTTAATTTTTGCGCATTAATTCAATATATGCAGGGATGTCCAAAAAGTTTTATTTAATCCCTGATATATGCAAATTGGATTTTGACCTCGTTATATTCATTCATGAAATTATTTTTTTCACTGTTAAAAACGGAAGAAATATGTTCTTACACTCGTTATTTATTGAAGATCGGGAATTTCTTCCACTTGTGTAAGAAATTCTTCGTCTTTTCACTCGTTCCGCTGCGCTCCACTCGTGAAAAGACAGAATTTCTTACACTCGTGGAAGAAATCCCTGATCTTCAATAAAGACTCGTGTAAGAACCTATTATTCTCATAGTGGTAAATTAATATCCAGTTACACATGTGCATGTACAAATGTACAAGTGCAACTCTCTCTGTAATTTGTCTCTTGGTGTAAATGAAAAAAATATTGATATAACATTTTCATTCCCCCACACATCCCTGCCTATAATTACCATGTGTAAATCTGTAGTTCATTGCTTGGTGTTTGTCCACGCTGGAATTCACTCAAGTTATGGTGGCGACCCTGGTTACAGAACACTCGCAGCAACAAAGGGCATGTCTACAATGAGAAAGTTATACATGTGTATGTCAATAGTGAATACAGCTTAAAACAATAATATTGTAATTAGTCCAACTTTAAATAATAGCCTGTCAAATACAAAATTTTAAGTATCAATTTTTTTTAAGTAAACTCCTGTAGAGAACCTCAATTTGATTGTAAAGACAAGTCAGTCAGGAGTTTTTGCCATTTGTAAATTAAAATGTTAAGTAATGAAGCACACAATTTTTCAAGATTTTTATAAACCATATAATTTTATTTGTAAACTTTAATTACAACAGTTAGACCAGCACATCTTTATAAAAAAAACTCAAGTTTGTACCAGTTTTCAATGATTTCGCATATTTAACAAAGCATCATTTTGTATGTTCTTAAGATGTTCAAACAGGTTTTTCATGAAGTAAAAAAAATTTTTTTAGATTTGAATTTTTTGTTGCATTTGTTGCATATGTCAATGTTAATTGTTATGAGCAACATTTTTTGTAAGGCACAGGATATGGTTACGGCAAATTTGGGCAAAACCGTAACAATAAGAAATTCTTATTGTTATGGCAAAGACGAAAATCGGGAACGGATGACCGGATGGAGACCGAATCATTTACGACCGTAACAATAAGAATTTTCTTATTATTACGGCAAATCGATATTGTGGCGATATGAAATAAAGAGTGGCAAAATATTTTATTAATTTATATAATACAAGGGGGAAAAAAAGGTAATCTAAATTAAACTCCCAAGTTATTTTGATAACTAATGACACATGCGACACAACCAATAGGTGATTTTCGGGTTTTGTTTTAATCCTGCTACATGTAATTGTGGTGAAACCATTCAAGGCATCCATCACAGACGATGGTAACGATTTTATGGTCAAAAATCAGAACAAGCTGTACGTCTAATTTGTTTGGAGTATCCAAGCCCCGTTTATGATTTAAATTTTTCTCCAAACAAAACAAGAGGCTCCCAGGAGCCTGAATCGCTCACCTGGTCTTGATGTCAACCCTATGAAGACTTTTGTATAGCTAAATGAGCTAAATGTTTAAGCATGAAAAAGCTTTTCTCTATCTGCAATAGTTTTCATTCTAAATAATCAAAAAATACTATTATTTAACTTTTAAGGGGCTGTAACCCCTATAAGGGGTTATCAGACAACTTCAATCAACCCTATGCAGACTTTTGTAGACCTAAATGAGCTGAACATTTAGGCAAGCAACAGCTTTTCTTTATCTGCAATAGTTTTCATTCTATTGGCCAAAAACACTATTTTTCGCCTTTAAGGGGCTATAACCCCTATAAGGGATCATCTGACAACTTTGACCTTATGGAGACTTTTGTAGAGCTAAATGAGTGAACATTAAATCAAGCAACCGTTTTTTTATATCTGCAAGTTTTCATTCTTGACGCCAAAAGCACTATTTTTGCCTTTAAGGTGCTGTAACCCCTATAAGGGATAATCTGACAACTTTGACCCAACGAAGACTTTTGTAGAGCTAAATGAGCTGAACATTTAAGCAAGCTACAGCTTTTCTCTATATGCTATAGTTTTCATTCTAAAGGCCAAAAACATGAAAAAGTTTATTTAAGGGGCTGTAACCCCTATTAAGGGTCATCTGACAACTTCGATCCTATAAAGGAGACTTTTGTAGAACTAAATGAGCTGAACATTTAAGCAAGCAACAGCTTTTCTCTATCTGCAATAGTTTTCATTCTATAGGCCAAAAACACTATTTTTCGCCTTTAAGGGGCTACATGTATAACCCCTATAACATGTATAAGGGGTCATCAGACAACTTTGACCCTATGGAGACTTTTGTAGAGCTAAATGAGTTGAACATTTAAGCAAGCAACAGCTTTTCTCTATCTACAATAGTTTTCATTCTACAGGCCAAACACATGCAAAAACACTATTTTTCACCTTTAAGGGGCTGTAACCCCTATAAGGGATCATCTGACAACTTTGACCTTATGGAGACTTTTGTAGAGCTAAATGAGCTGAACATTTAAGCAAGCAACAGCTTTTCTCTATCTGCAATAGTTTTCATTCTATTATAGGCCAAAAACACTAATTTTTGCCTTTAAGGGGCTTTAACCCCTATAAAGGGTCATCTGACAACTTCGACCCCATGAAGACTTTTGTAGAGCTAAATGAGCTGAACATGTTAGCAAGCAACAGCTTTTCTCTATCTGCAATAGTTTTCATTCTATAGGCCAAAAACACTATTTTTCGCCTTTAAGGGGCTGTAACCCCTATTAGGGGTCATCTGACAACTTCGACCCTATGGAGACTTTTGTAGAGCTTAATAAGCTGAACATTTAAGCAAGCAACAGCTTTTCTCTATCTACAATAGTTTTCATTCTATAGGCCAAAAACATGCAAAAACGCTATTTTTCACCTTTAAGGGGCTGTAACCCCTATAAGGGATCATCTGACAACTCCGACCAAATGAAGACTTTTGTAGAACTTTTGATGCCGAAGCAGTAGGGTGGCATCAGATTTCATCTATCTCTTATACTTTTTGATTTACAAGCCAAAAACAGTAGTCTGACCCCCTGGTCTATTTTTAGTAACGGTGGCCATGTTTTTTGACGGATCAAAAATTGAAACACAAGTTTGGTGCAGGACACCCTAAGGATCATTCATATCAAGTTTCATTAAATTCTGTTCAGTAGTTTCAGAGGAGAAGATTTTTGAAAAATTGTTAACAGACGACGACGCCAAGTGATGGTAATAGCTCACATGGACCTTCGGTCCATGAGAGCTAAAAATGGATCCTTTTCGTTCATTGTTCACAATTGAGGTGTTAGATACTGAATCCTTAAGAACATAGGTGATGTATACAGAAGAGGCATTCTCTTTAGCCGGAGCACTCCCTACGGCAAAAAGTTTTATTCAACAAAGAGTAGAGAGAATGTTTACCATGTTTACCGATGAGATGAATTTACATGTGTTCTTTTATTCTGAGATAATAAGTTTTAATTTTCTCAATTTTATTATCTATACTACTAAAATAACAAAGCGTTTTTTGTTAGCCGGTTGCAGCCTAAACTACAAATGCTACGACTAAGCTTCATATATCAAAAATAGGGGATGGTTGTGCCCTTTGAAAATTTCATTAGCACATATGCAATTATGTCTGCAGTTTGCTAATTAACTTAATTAATTGATCCGGAAACCCTATAGCCGTCATTGTTACGGAACTATACATAACAGAACAAGTTTCCGGTGGTCATACTAAAAAGTAGCCTCGAACCCAGTCTATAGATAAATATATATGGCGCAGCCATTAAAAGCGTCTGGATGATCGAGACTAACTTAAAAGCGCTAGGAAGCGCTCGAGCGGGTATTTGGCTCCCAAGACGTTTCCGGTGGTCATACTAAAAAGCGCTAGGAAGTGCTCGAGCGGGTATTTGGCTACCAAGACTAAACACTGTTTGAAATTATTTGCTCCCAAGACTAAACACTGTTTGAAATTATTTCAAATTAATTAGAAACTTACAAAAATTAGTAATTAGGCTCAACGTTTCAATAAATTGACAAAATTGCGTAGCGATTGCTTGAAACTTATATGCCATTGGACATAAAGGTGAGGTAACAAACAATAAAAGATAATAAACCAAAAACTAATTTAGAGTAAAATAATACTGTAGAACCTTTAATTTGCGATTAGCACAACCACGTACAGTAAGGTCATGCATATGCAATGTATTTATTGTGAGGTCTTTTTTTTAAAGCAACGCAACTATTGATTTTTCCGCAAATTCGCTGGTTTTTCTTAGTTATTGTTATTACTATAAGCATAGACCTGTTTATTAGAATATACAGGTCTATGTTATAAGTAGTAGTATTTATCTAATTAATACATGTAATTAATTATTATTAGCGGGAGAAATTAACTATAACATGTATAAAATAACTAATCTTTGGTACATCTCTTGTGCATATCGTCCATAAATGAATTTGCCGTAATAATAAGAAAATTCTTATTGTTACAGTTGTAAATGATTCGGTCTCCGTCCCGTCATCTGTTCCTGATTTTCCTCGATGCCGTAACAATAAGAATTTCTTATTGTTACGGTTTTGCCGTAATCGTATCCTGTGATTTTTTGAAGATGGTCTGAAATATTTATGGTTTTCCTGATTTATAGTACCAAAATTGGCAAATTTCCATGACTACGTCCATTTGATACTAAATATGTATACCATCAAATGAGCTACATGTATAGAGCGAAAATGAGCTATTATACCCAACCTGACAAATATGCACAACAGTCAACATAAGCTCTTGTGAACTTTTAACCTAGAGATATGAGGGAGGACCCTTAATTAGATGAAAGCGTAAGGATTGAAAGGGACATTTTAAGTACACATGTTCCAATAAGCATGGCAACAACACGAGCAACAAGTGTCTGTGAGTGTCAACTTAGTTATTTCTGAGAGAAAAAAAACAACAGACATCCACATTATTCGTCCTTGCGTCAACAAATACCTTTTCCCTGTCAACAGCTTTGGTTGTATCTTTTTGTTCTTCGACTACAGATTCAATTGTAGCCATCGGCATAGTTTAAATCTTATAGATGCTAAAATTTCGAGACGCTTTTGACAAGGGGAGATAATTCACCAGTGCTATGAAATAAAGTGTTTATTCGTCATAGAAAAAGCAAATATTTTAATAAAATCTTACTGATTTATCAGACATTTCAAGCTAGATTGTTGCATGAGGATACTTAAATTTTATTATTTCATGGAAAATTAAAAGTATTTATTTGTCAATATCTCAATATACGTTCAATGTTTAAGAATGCAATGTTTTGGTAGAGAAATCAACACTTTATCTAAGTCAAATGCAGGAACCGCAACTCTATTTTCCCGGGAAATTTGAAGCGAAGGCACATCATGTACAACATGTATTCCATCCATTCCCTAACCCTTTGTCATCATAAAGAAGCTTAATGTTTGTTAAACATACCAGTCCTCGGATCTATACGTATAATATATTTTATTTTCCAATCATTAGGGCCCAACAATATATATGTAATTTTGAACTTTGCAATTGATAAATTTTGCTTTGATGAAATTAGTTAAGGTTCATCTGTACCTTTCTTTAAAACATGGCGTTATTTTTAATCTATTTTCAGTATATGCACAGCCAAACCTGCACATAAAATTGAAATATAAAGTGTAGCTGGACCTAGATATTAAAAATTCTTACCTTTTCTCTTTGAATTCATCCCGAAAAAATCCTTTATTCAAGAGATCTCTTTTTTCTCCGCTTTTGAAAACACCCGATTTAAGGCTAATATCACTTTCACCCTTTCTTGTGGCCTCAAATTTCATGCAACTTTCAATAAGGGATTTAACTAAAAGTGTTCACCTTGTTCCATGTAAGAGGCACAATAGGGATAGTTTGTCCTTTTTCAATCTAAAATCTGAACAGGAAAAAAAAGAGATCTTTATTTTTAAGGAACTTTAAATTAAAAATTGATAGAAATTGAATCGGAAATTACCATATCTAGGTCCAGCTATGCTTTATTTTATTATTTTATTTGTCGTTTTTGTTCTGCATATACTAAAAAATAGGTAGGAAATTTCGCTATTTTTAACGAAAGGTACAGATGAACCTTAAATCATCACTACATCAGTCGTGATGGAGGGCCTGAAATGCGTAACTGTACTATTTTCGGCTCATTTACCCGTACCTGTACCTGTTTTCAATTTTGACTCGTAAAGAGTGAAAACATGATGAAATTATGAAATTGAACACAAAGATTTTTGATAAAATATTCAATGAACTGGTATCATTTTTGTTTTTCAAATCGTTATTCTAAGTTTCAACCATCAACACGCCTTGGAAACTTGCAAGTCGCAACCAAATATTGTTGTAACCTGTAGTTTATTGATACTAAGTGATTTTAAGAACAGTTTTTGCAATAATCAGAGAATGTCACTCCATGTGAATTTTTTCACAGATCTTATTAAAATTATACCAAAAATAATAGTTGAGCCTGTATTTTAAGCCAAAGGAAAAATGTAACTTAACGTTATTAATTGAACAAAATAAACTGTTTTTGCTTTATTTACAATTATCCAATGTTTTGATTTAAATGCTACTGATGAGAGGTTACTCCTTGAAATATCGATATATAGCATATCAAAATTAACTGTTTATACCCTCGTTTTGGTATTTGTAATTCAAAAAATATACATGGAGTGACATTCTTCGATTTCTGAAATTTATTTCATTAAATGTAAATCACAAAATTCAGGGTCCCAGAATTTTGGTTGCGACTTTCGAGTTTCCCAGGCATGATCAATGATGTAAGAAAATTTTGGTGCCTAAAATGTGTAACCAGAAATTAACACCCAGACAAAGGTGCAAAAGAAATGATAACTTTTATCTTCTTTTAAATTTTACATACTAATAGTAAATTCGAAACTTTTAATTGATTGATATTATATTTATTTTTTTATAACAAATATTTTGTAAATTGACTCTTATATGAATATGTTTAAATTTCAAATTTTTACATTTGAAATTGTCAAAACTTTGGCCCGGATTTTCACTGGATACGAAATTATATTTAGAAAATAATGAGATGTGGAATAAGTGTACACGACACAGCCCACAATCAAGCGGCAATTCAGAAAAAAAAACACATTGAATGGACAACCTCCAGCAGCCTTCAACGAGGCCATTGTCTTGAACTACTTGTCCATGAAATTTAAGAACTCAAAAATGAGCATCAAAATAGTTCATATCTCCACTTTGTTTGAAGTCTGCTTTGCTCTGCTTACTGGATAAAATATCAGCAAAAATTATGGTGTATTTGTACACATAAGGCAATAAATTTACTACATTTGACACCTTAAAGGGATATTGTCTACCAAAAAATATTTTTTTTTACTAACAAAAAAAAAGGCCAACAGACAACTTGTTTTGTCTAATTTTAAACATATTAACAACAAAAATACGGTTATGATACCTAATTAATCTAAAAATCGAAAAACAATAATCTCTAAATAATATTTGTAAAGCTTTACAATTATTCATATTTATGAGCTTAATCCCGCCTTTAGCATGCACACGGTTTTGAATTTTGTTTATAAACTTTGCTTGTTCAAAATAGCGGCCAGTAACTGTATCTCAATGTTATAGTCTGTGGAAATATTCATTGCGCAAAAAGGCCAAAGTCGCCAAACAAAGAAAATGATGTTTATAACTCGTACATAATAAATGAAGACGATTAGATAATTCACATTGAATTTACTTATTTTTTTCACCATATTACAGTCTTTCGATGGCCACATTAAATACACTAAAATTGTATCTGTCATCACAAATATAAACAAATAATCAATCAATATGTTCGAAAAAGTTTGAACGAAATAAACTAAGTTTATGGCAAATTTGGTAACAAATTGATATGCAAAGTTTTATTTTACTACATTTTGGTCAAAATGACTTCAAAAAATGGGGACGAAAAAAAAAGATTTTGGTAGACAATACATGTATGTGGGCCAGTGGTCAAAGGGAGATAATACATGTAAATTCATTTATACAAGAATAAAAAGGCTGCCTTTTGATTATGCTGATTTTGGGGGCTTTGTTTTTTTTGTGGTGATTTATAATTTCCTAAAAATCTATAGCATAAATGTATTGTCAGTAAACTTCTGACCTTAAAATTTATTTAGGCCAAATTGTTTGTACATTTGACATATTTGCTTTACATGAAATTGAATAAAACCCTTTTTTTTAACAAATTTTCCACAAATCATTAATGATAATAAAAGCAACAATGAGCAATAAACAGTACTTTGTCCTTTTCCCTTGAAGTCTATTCTTGGTTGTTTAAACATAAAACACAAAAGTCTTGTTTATTTTTTATGAGATTTTTATATTCTTCTTTATAAAAACCCTAAGCTACCAAAAACTAATTGCTACCTTTTGCTGAATGCTAATACAATTTTGTTTACATTTGCAGATTTTCTCATGTTATATGTATGCCAAGTAAAGACAAGTTGAAAAGTTGGGGATAAAAGGCATTTACGAAAGTGAATGTAAATATAGTGATTCATGATTTTAAAGGTATTTAAGGTGTGCAGTTCTAATTCATTGGTATAAATAAGCTTGCAGTCATAGTAGGTTTGCAAATCTAATCTATTATGAATTAGTTATTAGTTTTATGAAGCTTGTTTATTCCAAAATTGAAAGGCATAAGCCGCATATGGAAAACAAGTTGTAGACCCTACATTTTATTGTCTCGCCTGCGACGGCGAGACTTAGGTATGGTGATTTAGGGGGCGGCGGTGTCCACAATTGGTTAAAGTTTTTGCTTAAGTCTGTTTTATGTGAACTAGTTATGTTACACCATTCATATTTGGTATGCAGCTGCATCAGCATCAGTACAGGTCAGTTTAAAAAGGATTCCATCTTTATGACCCTGCAGTCAAGGTCTACTGACTTTGAAATTTTACACTGATTTGGCCGAGGTTAACCTTTTTCTTACGTCTGTTTAACATGAAGCAGTTATTGTACATCATTGATATTGGGTATGCACTTGCATTAGCATCAGTACAGTATTGACTTTAAACATTTGCATTTGTCCAGCTGCGACAGGCGAGACATGTCTCTGTGTTAACAGTTTATGATGCATACAATGTAGACAATAATGAGATGTGGAATAAATGTAAGCAACACAACCAACATAAAGAAAAGGCAATTTGAAAAAAATCAAAATGGAAAACAGTTAACCATCTTCAAAATAACCAGAGGTCGTTGCTAGTCGTCTTGCATTGGCCGAAGACTAAAAATACAATGCATAAGATTCAATACCAATCCCAAAATTACCCATTTCTGGACATAGAACAATAAACACAAAGATAACAGGGACAACAAAATGCTTTGACAAAGATTCCCGGCCTAGGACAGACACATATAAAATGTGGCATAGTAAAACTTGTGGTTTTTTTTGTCTCCTCTGTTAAGTATAGTCATGGAAGGCTAGACATAGGTATTACTTTCCGACAGCGGTGGCCTAAACATTTTTGTAAGACTTTTGTGGACAATGAATTGCTTGAAAAGTATAATAGCTAGGCATCTGATATTGGGTATACAGACAGTTGATGTAATGGTCTACGCAACTGTCCCTGACCCCATTTTTATGCGCAAGTGACTCTGTGAACGTAAGTTTTTTTTCAGCCTGAAAAGTTTTTTGTAAAACTTTTGTGGGAAAATGAATTTTTTGAAAAGTATAATATTAAGCTACATTGTAGTCATATGATATTTGGTATACACACAGTTGGGGTAAATGTCTAGGCAACTGTCACAGGGGAGAATTAATAATTAGGTATTTGGATGGTGCGGACATATTTAGCTTTTCAGGTCCTTGCCTCATCTGTTCTGAGGCAGCTTCATTGTCCATTTTATTGCTTTTTCATAAAATAAAAAGAAAAAGGAAATAGAGTAGAAGCATCCCTGTCTTATCTGGGGTTTTTTGTTGACAAAAATGGCCTGAGAAGCTAAAATTTATTTTTGTATGACATAAGTCTGTCAAAGTGATCCAAGGCTCAGCTTTTCAGTTTACCATGGAAAAATACAAGTGCAATTCAAATATTTATTTTGTAAGAATGTTTAAATTTGCCCCTAAATGAATTGGCCAGAAGAAATTAATAGAAAAAAAGAACCATACATGTACAGTGTTTGCAGTGTTCAAAATACATCCATTTCTGTCAAAACCTTATATTCATATTACAAATATTCAAGAAAAGAAAAATATGAAAGTTCTTTTAAAGGGGGATAATTCAATATTTTTTTTAGAGAAATGAAATATTAGTACAATAATCTAACTCAAATGTTTAAATTGTAAAATAGAAAACTATGTCTTGAAAATTTATCAATTTCTTCTTTATCAAAAGAATGGACATAGAACTCAGAATGATTAAATAACAGTTAAAAATGTTGTGGAGTGCATCAAGCTGTGTTTAAAACAAGACCTGCACTGTTGCTCACTGTTTTACAATAGGCCTGAAAAATTAAACTTGCAAATACAATGTATAATGTAGAACATAAAGTTTTGAAAAACTGGTATGCATGAAAAATCATTTACTGTAAACAGTGAAATTATTGCAGAAGTTGTATTTTTGCATTGACATGACAATTGTGAAAATTTGATGGCACAAATATATTTTTCTTCCATTGTCATCTTAAAGGACAATAACATTATAGTGTGAATTTAAAACTGTGCAAATTACCTTAATATTCAGTGATCCCACCGTGAAAAAAAAAGATGGCAAGAAAATTTTCTGGTCAGTGTGGGAAAATTTTGTGACATTTTTATTTTCGTGATTTTCATGTTTAAATTGATAGCGCAAAAATTAGACGACGGGAATATTATGTGTCTTCCATGTAGTCTATGGACAATATCATGACAGATTGAATTTAAAACTGTGAGAACTAAAAGTAAGTCATCCTACTACGAAGAAAAGTTGTCGCGAAATTTTCCCGGTTTTCAGTATGCATATAGTTGTGCAAACTTTTTCAAACAAAGAATACATGTACATGTAATTTAAATTAAAACCACCATTTGTTATTACTTTCACATTGAAATTTCATGTGCAATAAAAGACTTGCCTAACCAAATATAATGAAAAAATATATTATGCTTCCATGTACATACATGTATGCGTACGACGTATTTGTAATAAAAAAAAAGCCTGAATAATATTTCTGTTAAAATACCAAAAAATGATAGGTAAATCTTTTTGTTGGAATCACATTTGTTTTTGTAACAAAAAGTTGTATTGAATTGCCAACAATGGACAAAAACATTATTGTATCTTTTTCGAACCATCTCGTGTTTTCACCAGTTGACTTTATCCATATCCTTTTATACAATCGAGGAACACAATAAATATCCTCTTAACCCTAACAGATTTTTTACCAGACATAATACATTCTTGAAAGCAAAATCTTCCAATGTGATCAATTTGTTGTAAAAGGACTCATGTTGCTAATGGTATAGCTGTAACAATATAGATCAACATGATTTTTTTTCGTCTCGAGTTTATTTTTTCCCAAACAATAGGTTACTCTTGATCCTAAAGGTATTCTTTAGACAAAGTTAGATTACGATAAAATATGAAGATTAAAAAACCGTAATGAAATCAATAGACACATCAATATTTCAGCAATCTAGATTCAAATTAGAAAAATGAAAATAAATTGAGCCATTAAAAGCTGCCTAGGTTTCTAATTGCTTTTTTTTATCATCAGTTTTATTTTCTATCTTTATTGGAGATCCATAAAAAAAATCTTTTCTTTTCATTCTCGAATGGTTTATTGATGTTATCATGTTATCCAAATGATTCTTTTTTTATTTCATTCACAGGCCAATAACATGTTGTGTTTTGTTTGGTGAAGATATGATTGCATTTGCAAGCAGGTAATTCCTCTCTGATCGCATACAGAACAGAAGTATGATACTATAATCCAGGTTTTGATGTTAGATGGGCACACTGATAAAATATATAAAAACATGTAGGGGTATTTTTTCCAGAAAATTAAGATTATGACAAAAAAGTAGAATTTTTTAAATTTTAGAGAGGTGCACGCCGATTCCCGTGTTAAACTCTTATTTCCAGTTTTTGGTGCCAGAAAAATTCAAATACCAAAACGGGAGTAAAAATGGATAATTTGGTTATGCTGTGTGTTCATTTTCATTACTGTGGTTTCATTATTATTCATGGGGTACGAAATTTTGTGCTTATTGTAGTTGACAGTAGTTACTACTGGGGCATATGCATACCAAGTTGACAGTAGTCAACCACGAAAATAAGAATCCAATGAATTGTTACTTCTTTGTTGATTCCAATAAGCAGACATGTACGAACAAAAATTAAGAATCCTATATACAATTTATATAAAATGTCTATTGGGTAAGTCAGGGAAATTGATACCCACCCAAAAAAATTAATCCACAATATCATAAAATAAAGGTAATAGAAAAATTACAGAACTTGGAGGATCAATCTCAATGTCCAAGAGAAAAGACAAAACAAAGAAGACATAATGGAAAACTTGAAGACCACAATGGTCCTGACTTGCATGAAATACTTAAAGGGAAATTACTTGTTAAGCTTTAAAAGTGTGACCTGAGTTTAAACAATAAACATACAATTTGTCTTCAAATGCCATTAGCACTTTTAGGAGTGCAATGAAAAATAAAGCAAACATCATCTAAAAGCAATGAATTTATACAAAAGGGAATTTATTATTATATCATCCATGTAATTTTTGGCCGGATTTCACTAGTGAAAATCCGGGTTATAAAATGGTGAATGTCGGGCGGGCGATGGGCGGACGGCGGGCGGGGAAAATACTTTCGTAACAGTTTTCTCAGCAACTACTAATCACAGCCTCTTGATATTTGGTATGCAGCAACAGCATGGACTCCCATAAGGTGGGATTTGATTTCAGGTCTGTCGCTCACCTACTTCCTGTTTACCGACTTAATTAATCTTTAACATAAATGTCCAATTATAGAAAATTTTCGTAACAGTTTTCTCAGCAAGTATTAATCACAGCCTCTTGATATTTGGTATGCAGCATCAGCATGTCCCGGCTCCCATAAGGTGGAATTTGATTTCAGGTCTGTCGCTCACCTACTTCCTGTTTACCAACTTGGTTAATTTTTTACATAAATGTCAAATTATGGAAATTTTCGTAACAGATTTCTCAGCAACTACTAATCACAGCCTCTTGCAGTATGGGCTCCCATAAGGTGGGATACGATTTCAGGTCTGTCGCTCAACTACTTCCTGTTTACTGACTTAGTTAATTTTTTGACATAAATGTCAAATTTTAAAAAATTTTCGTAACAGTTTCTGTGGCTCATATACTTCCTTTTAAACAAAATCCGGCCATTTCTGTCTTTGACCCATTTTTATTAGGTAGAATGGCAGTATATTAAATTTTGTTTCTCATTGAGTTCTTGAATTAAATAATTCCTTCTTGGTTAAAGTTTTATTCATGAACAACTTTTCTTATAACAGGAACATGTAGCAAAGATTATTAGTATCCCATGTAGCATTTGAATGTCAGATGTTAGAGAAGGTGAAAGAAAAACAACACAAAGATACAGACAAAAACCAGGTGATTTGAAAAGATCATGTGATGTCTGTCTGTCCATCCATCCGTCTGTCCGTCCGGTACAATATCTCGGCTTCTATTGAAGGGATTGATTTTAAATTTGGTAGACAGCTTTAGCATGATGCAATATACATTTCCTCTACTTTCCAGGTCAGTCCATGATCTACTTCCTGTTTTCTGAGCCAATTTTTAGGGCCAAAAATGTAAAAATTTTAGTAACAGTTTTCTCAGCTTCTACTGAAGGGATTGATTTTTAGTTTGGTATACAGCTTCAGCATGATGAATTGTACCAGGCCTCCCCTTTTCAGGTCAGTCGGTCACATACTTCCTGTTTTTTCGAGCCGACTTAGACTATTTTTAGGGTAAAAAATGGAAAAATTTTCGTAACAGATTTTTCCGTTTCTACTGAAGGGATTGATTTATAATTTGGTACACATCTTCTGCTTGATGAGTTGTACCGTTCCTCTCCTTTTCAGGTCAGTTGGTCATCTACTTCCTGTTTTCCGAGCTGAATTAGACTATTTTAAGGGTCAAAAATGGAAAAATTTTCGTAACAGATTTCTCGATTTCTACTGAAGGGATTAATTTCTAATTTAGTATAAAGCTTTAGCATGATGCATTGTACTGTGCCTCCCCTTTCAGGGTCAGTCGGTCATCTACATCCTGTTTTCTGAATAGTCGAGTGGGGGTATGTGTAGCAAGACTTAGTGCAACCCCTTGTTAAACCAAAAATTGTGCATTTTGTGCAATCTTATCATTAAACATATGCAAACATTTAAATTTTATTTAATGCAATGTAATCTTATACATTAAAAGCATAGACCTTTTCACACATTTTCAACATGAAGCACCACCGTGCTTCATTAAAAATGTGCTTGGGTCCACGCTTTTACACACCAATAAAACTACAATATTGCATTCAATGTATAATTAAAATCTCTGGATAAGACAAGCAAGGAAAAAATTAGCTTTACTTGATTTGATATCTTAAAGAAATAGTAGAAATAGCCAATATTACCCAAAATAAGAAATAAGCTGTATTTGACGAATTGATTAAGTTACATAAATTGGAGATAGATTTTCTCATTTGGCCTTTAAAAGAAAATCTAGTCACTTCAGAGCCCATTGTCGTGTTAAAATTGACTCCATCGATATTGTAACCATTCTTACACGATATATGATTAACACAAAACTCTCGTCTCTCGTTTTATAGGATTTTTCAATAGCCGTTAGTTGAATCTTTTGTGTGATGACAGCCCTTTTAGTATGCATCGACAAACAGAAAGCTGTTTTAGGCGGCAACAACGCTTTTAAATTTCTGAGAATAAGTTTGACTACGGTAAATATTATTTGTTTACATTTTTTTTGTTTTGAAAATATTTGTTCGTATTATTGTAAAGTGATTGTTAAAATGTTTTAATTTCTTTTTTTGGTTGTGGTTAAATGCGTTGAGTTTTAAAGGCTCATTTAATCTTATGTTGCTGTATCATATTATTTAAAAAGCTGCTAATTTTAAATTTTAAGAAGATTTAAATTGGATGTAGCAGGTCTTTTCAGGTAGGGATTTAAGTAAAAGATTTAAATCACTTTTATCTAGTTTGATGGCCAATTAATCTCTGGTCAGTAGATGGATTAAATTGTTTTTCTTTTTTCATTTAAATGAAAAAAATGTTTTAAATTTTATTTTAATCTTTTGATGATCTTGTGGTGAAATTGGATATATTTTCCAATAATAGTAAATTTCTTTATTCAAATTCATGTTCTAAATTATATTTGCTTAGATGTCTGCAAAAAATATGCAATATCTTCATGAGACAAAAGACAAACAAAAGGAATTGATTTTTAAAAGAAAAGAATTATAGATTTTTCTAATGCATTGTATATACTGGTTTAGAAAAGATTAAGAAATGTATGTAGCTTTAAAAAAGTGGATTGATAAGTGAATGCTTCACAGGACTATATTTTAGATATAGCAATGTCCAGGACATGGTTTTGTGCTTCAGAAGTACAAGGATGCCACCTTTCCAATTTTCACGGGTTTTCCGGATTTCAGGTCTTTATTTTGTGATGAATATAGCATGAAACATCAGAGAAATGATTAAAACTGTAAATTCAAATGTTCAAAAGTTTGGATGTATAAAATAATGGACTATTTTCAAAATTTTAAGTAAAAAAGATGATATTCAATTGATGTTTATTACCGGTAGATAAAAAAAAAAAAAATTTACAAACCTGTCTACAAATTCATTATTAGCACTGAAGTTTACTTGTGCAAATTCGATTGAAAAGAAGCAACTGTTAGTTCAACTTTTGTGAAACTTTGCAAACTGAAATTAATGTGGCTTGAACTGAAAAGGGGTAGTTGTATCAAATATGTACCAAGCTGGACAATCAAGTGCCTGAGAAACATTTGTTTGTTGTCTGAAAGTATGTCTGTCATACTTTTATAATTTGGATTTTCATGAAACTTTAAACATGTACTGTACTTCTAGGTTAAGCATAAAATTAACAAAGCTCTATGTAAAATTAAAGCAGTTCAATGTTATTTGTATCAAACAGAATTGAGAGATGCTGTCATTTCTACATACAAATTTGATAGCTTAAGTTTTTGTCTTGGTTGCTAAGCAGGGCTGACTTTGTTGTATCATTGCGATGTACTGTTTTATAAGTGCCCTCATATCTCAGGAACTGTAATGTATATATGTTCTATAATGTAAAAGAGTTCAGTTAAAAATATTCAAAACAAACTGTACACTGTGATAGAACAATACTAATATGAAATAGTCCCAAAACTATATGTAAAGTATGTTTGAAGACTGTTTTGCTGTGAAACCTATATAATGATATATCATTTATCAACAAGCCATTACATATCTTTAAAGCTAGGTTTCGTTAGATATTAAATATTTTAATGGACTACATGTGTTTTCTGACAAACAATCTCTCCTTTATCAATGATCCATCAATAGATAAAAATATGATCTCTCATGTTACGTAAGTTCATGAAACGAATTTAAAAAATAAATGAAATGCGAGATTTCCAGTGCAAATATCTATTTGAACTTTTACATAATAAGTATGTTGAAGGAAAGGACGTGTGTTTGAAAGGATATCATAATTACACAAAGTAGTCACTTTGAAATTGAATCTTTAAAAGGAAGTTGCCTTTGCATCAAATTCAACCGATTATGAAATCAATTTTAGTATTGCTAGCATCGAGAAAGTAATTACAGAAACGAATGCTAAATTTATAAACTAGAGTTTATTTGATATGATTTTTTCTGTCAGGTGCCAATCAAAAATACATAATTGAAATCATATTGACACGTTTTCGTTCTTTTTCCATTTATAATTTATGGTTCAGGAAGATTTTTTCCCCCTGAAGATTACATTTTTCACATTGTAATTTTCTGCAACTTTATACTGGGGCTCCCGCAGGGTACCCCCCTCAGGCCGCAAGGTCGCTTTTAAAAGGGGCCTGAGGTCGCTTTTAAAAGGCATATTTTGGCGGAGGTCGCAGGTCGTTTTTTGGCATAGGTCGATTTTATGAAGTGTAGGTCGGAAGTCGCCCTTAAAAAGCCCTCAGGTCGCAGGTCATTTTTAACCCTCAGGAGCCACTATACTGTTTTAGAACTGTGTCAAAGTAAAAATGAACAAGGACTGCTTAAATAGTTTACCCTGAACATGCAGCTAGCTGCAGGTTTTATGTCTTCATTTGAAATAATTTTTGTCTTTACTGTTTACACACAGAAAAATGTAAATGGAGTCTGATAAATAGTAGTTTATTATTTGGTTTTAAAGTTGACTTCTAATACATTTAACATTGCTGGAAATGGATCATTTAGAAACAATGAGATTTTATAACCATGGCAGCAGTGAGATTCCTGAATTTTGATATGCTATAGACTTTTTTATATACAGATGCATCTGCCTAGGTAACCTTCACCTCTAACTTCTTAAATCAAGGGACTTAATTTTTTAAATATAAGTAGAAGGTTTGATGGCATCTTCAAATCTCAAATACTAATTGCTGTAGATAAAAAGTTTACAATAAACAACATCTACAATGTAATGAAACAATTCAATATTTAGAAGGAAAATTTAAATTGTTCGTTAGTTTGACATAAATAAGAAATAAAAAAAAAATAGTCTAGTATGTCATTACAAACAGGCCAGAAAATACTGGTTTGAAATTCTAGACCTTAAAAACATGCACTTCACACCATCTAAATTAACATCACACACTATAGTTAACGAAATCCTTGTTAAAAATGTCACCAAATACACTTCATCTCAAATAGCTGTCAACGTGAAATCTATTAAAACTCTGTGTACATGTTCAATGGTGAATGGAAAATGATACAAATTATCTTCCCCTCATTACAATGGTGTACTAGATAGCTTCAGGCAAACAGGCCTTAAATCGAGAGACTGCTAAACGGAGGGACCTATTGTCGTAGCTAATTGTTATTTTTGTTCGTTTCAGCGTGAGGTGTCACATTCATAAAAGCTTCAAGTTGTTACAGTTTGACTACAGGATAAGGTAGGTGGGATTTTTTTCTATATTAGTTATATTTGTACAAAATGTTTTTATCCGTAATATTGACTAGATTTATCTTTTTAGTGTTTTTATTTTGAAGAATAGCTTTTAAATTTAAATTCATCACTAATAAGTGATATATTTGCTAATGCTTTTTATTTATTACTTGCATTTGCATATTATTTGCATTTGCATTGCAATAGCAAATTTAGTCTAACTATATGAATTTGTAATACAGAAGACTTCTTTTTTTCCACTAAAATTGATACGTAACCCAAACAAACTTAAATATAATGTATGCTTTGGTCTTACATTTAGAAAACTCAAAGTGAAGTAAAAACAGTGTGTTTTATAAATTTGATTTAGCATTTTATTACTTTTGTTGCACTGTGTTCATAATTCTGTTTGATGAATTTAATGGGGTGCATTGGGTGCGATGGCACCTCATGCAAAAAAAATGATGAAAAACTGGAAATGCATTAAAAACCCACCAAAAATGTTCTCCAACTGGGAGTGGACTTCTTCTAGACCCTCCCCCTTACCCCCCTTTTCAGAAACCTGGCAACGACCCTCAAAATATCAAGAAATATTTTTCGTAGAAGAAAATATTTCATATTTTTAAGAGCCATAAAGTGCTTCATTTTTGTACAGAATTATAGCTGTACTTTTCCTTGCTCAATAAGTCTCAGATTAATTAAATTTCCTGTTCTGAAATGACCCTTTTCCACTGTCCTACTGAAAATAGATTGACCATTTTAAGTTGATTCAATTTTAATAGTTGTTTATTTAAAAAATATTCATCTATAGGCATGAACTGAATGGCCCTTTTAGTAGAACTTGTCTCTGTGTCTTTTTCTCTGTTAGAGGATACACAATTGAAATTGTTAATCAAAATATTTATCTCTTTTGATTTCAAAGAAAATTATAATTTTAGTTAAATGATTTTCAAAATAATACATTTCCGCTTGGTACAAATATTTTTATTATAGAGCAAAGTACATTTAACACGTAGATATAATATTCTTGCTGAGATTGTTAATTTCATAAAATTTATATGGGTTGATGGCCAATGAATTTTGCATAATTTTGTTGACATTGCAACAAGCTTTAAAAAGTGTATTTAAATATTAAATTTTTATAGTTTTATTTTCATGCTGGGGATTAGAACCTAAGGTTTTTGAAAAGTACATGAATGCAACCAGGTATATAAATGCACTTCTGCATTATGGCATGATCAATTATATTCAAGGTTTATGGTTGAAAAAAATTCTTTGATGTAAAAAAAAGGTGAAAGGTTAATTTTTGGCCAGATTTCACAAAGAAAAATATCTGGGTATGTCAGGGCTGACAGGGAAGAAATTTCTGTAATAGTCTTCTAAGCAACTGGGATTCAATTTCAGGTCTGTCCCTCACCTACTTTCTCAGGAGAAAAAAACAGGCTGTTGAACGAAATATGACAATTTTTGACTTTGACAGATTTTTTCTTATAAATTTAAAGCTGTTAGTGTGATTGTTTATTTGTGTGTTCTGTATAGAGGAATTAGCAGGAAAAACTAAATTTTGTGATTTTTATGGAGTATAGTGGTGTGCATGAATATAAACACAGACAAACATTTGTGTTTAGTTTGAAACATGGTAGGAATATCATATGAAATGATGATGAATTAAGTGCATTGGATCAGTTGAGGGACTATATACAGCATGTAACATTTAAACAATAGTATGTTTTTGTTCTACAATATAATATTGGTTGACCTTAGAGTTGTAATTAATCTAATTGATGGTACATTGTATTTATCATAGTGTTAAGCAATGCTATCATAAAACAACTATTGATCAATAGGCATTATATTAGTAGGATGCTTCAATGCTTCAATTTCATTTCTGGGGACTTGGTAGCTCATGATGGTCTACTGATCACAAGTCAGTTAGCTATGCACGAAGAGGATTGATGACTGCTTAACCAAAGCAGGACTAAATCACCACATGTATGTCTTAAAAAGGTTTGTCAGTTACCTGCCCAAGGTTGCTGGTTTCCTCCAGGTATTCTAGTTAGCTCCTCCATTAAAATTAATGGCCCAGAAACTTTGAAAAGGGTGTTAAACCCTAAATTACAATGGGGGACTTGATCCAGCTATCTGAAGATGTAATTGTCTAGTGATTAACACCAGCACTCAAATTAGACCACTAAGCCACCGACCCTTATGCTTACTCAAATGAAAAACAACAGACAAGTCTGTATGTTTATTCTCAGACCAAAAGATTACTGTGGCGGATCCAGAAATTTTCAAAGGGAGGATGTGCAATCAAAAAAAATCTTCTGGGGCCTCTTGTTTTATACAGTTCATGTCAAATGGGCCCCTCAACACACCAGTCCTAAAACCACCTTTGGTTTATCTCTTTAGCTTCTTTTCTTGCAATTGACCCCAAGATAAGCATGTATTGCTAATAATTAAAAGTAATCTTCATTTCAAAAGAACTATCTTTCTGAACATGGTCTCAACTAAGCGTTTTGCTGAATTACAGCCCCTTTCAAGAGAGGAATGGAGGGTTGTCTTCCATAAATGTACAGAACTTTATGATTACCATGATTTGCATTAAAAATTAAAGATTGACTAGCTACAGAAAAGGAAGGTTTCTTGAACCAAAACAAATAAATACCACATGAATACTGTACTTATCCATCTTTTACATCGTGTAATTTGTCACTAAGTACGTGGGCAATACTAAAAACCTTGTAAATTACCATGCATCCAATTTGTTAGCCGGTTAAGCGTAAAACTGAATCTTTTTCTTCGTTTGAGGTCCAAGTAGCACTCATGGGTTTTCTATAGAGGAGATAAAGGTACAGTAACAACTAAATCATAACTGATTTATTAGGCCGTTAAATTAACACTGGCAGTATATTTTATGGTATGTGATGGGGCTGATTTATGGACGATTATTTTGTAGTATCAGTGTATGCAAAGAAATAGGTCAGTGCAAAATTTGTTGTTGTTTTTGTTTGATACATTGCTGACATAATGAAACATGAATATTATTTCAAATGCATTTGGTCATGGGTGATCTATTGCAAAGTAATATATTGGAGTTATCTTGCCATTATTTATCATTTTGCACCCTGCGGCAGATAAAATTTGTCACAGATTACTGTGACACTACACACTGAATTTTTTTGATGATTTGGCATGAATATTACTATGTATTATAAAATTAGCATGTACATGTAGTATAAGCCAATTTTATGCCCATTACAATAGAAGAAAATGAGATGTGGAATAAGTGTACGCGACACAACCTACATTATAAACGTATATTTTAAATATCCACAATGGAAAACAGCCAGCAGCCTTCAATGTGACCAGCGGTCGCTGCTCGCTGTTTTTCAATTGGCCCCTGGATTGAAAATAAAATACATATGATTCAAGCCCAATCCCAAAGTGCATTGAAAGACCCTCTTCTTGACAAAAAACAATTAACAAAAATTCGACTAAATACAAACATAAGCTTTGATAAAGATTCCTGGCTTAGGACCGGCACATTAAAATGTGGCGGGGTTAAACTAGTTTTTTGGCGCCAACCTTCCCCCTAATGATAATCAATAACAAAGCACAAACTAACACACAGTAAAAATCAAATCGATAGAAGTTCAATTCAACAAGAGAGTATCTGAGACAAAAGGACAACAGGTAATTAACGGGACGTAAAGATACTCTCTTGAGAACACTCGAAGTTACTGACAGCTAGCTAAGAAGCATCCATCGACTGATGTAAAAAAATCAAGTATGTCGATTTTAAATCCGACACAACACGTCAAACACTTGATTTGATGATGCATCATCACACAAAACCGACACACTTGACCGCTGTAATGCTCAAAAATGACATAAGTATAAAAAGGCAATTAACATTTTAAAGCAAGTATCAAATTATCAATATTTTTACCAAAGAAGACTAAATTCAAAGATTTTACTAAAATATCCATTTCATAACCTTTATTTAATAAAGTTTTAAGCCAATTTTGCCAATTTTGCATTCCCAATCTACTTCCTGTTTTCTCAGGAAATACATGATTTCTGGGCTGCTAGTCATTTTTGGTCGAATTTCACTGAGTGAAAAATTTAGGTTAAAAAATGGGGAATGTCAATTTCCATAACAGTTTTCTCATCTGAAACTATAAATCAGAGCTAGCCTCTTGATAATTGATATGCAGCATCAGCATCAGGTAACATACTGTGGAATTCGATTTCATGTCTGTTGCTCACCTACTTCCTGTTAAACAAAAACTGGCTACTTTTTCCTATGACATATTTTTAATGGATGACTATTTCAAATTTCCTCACACTCATATGAGAGCAAAATACCAGCAACATCTTCCTTTGTGTTAATGAGTTTTTAGTTCCTGTATATGATAGAAAAAAAGATAATTTATGATATATTGAATTTTATACGGGGTCATTGGCACTTTTTCAGTTCAACTTTATTGTATAAAAACTGTTTAAATGTGACAAAGTCATATCTTATTCCCTGAAAATGTCTCTCTAAATTTGTATAAATATACACTTGCTCAAATTGACTGAAACTCCATTGGGAAAATAAACAAAATTGAAATGATGTAGTGTTTGCATTAAAACACCAAAATGCTAGACATTTGACAAAGTTATTCATGCATTTCAATTAAAATGACAATTCTGATATTTTATGTTGTATGAGATTCCTGACAAAAAGTAATTAAGGAGTAAAAAATGGATTTTAACAGATTTTTGTCGCTTGTTAGGAAATTGAAATTGGATGCTTAAAAAAACTATTGTTTGAAATTGATGTTTTAACATGTAATTGTGGCTCAAAATGTATCAGAGAGGGACGAACACCCAGGAGTGGATCCAGAGAGTTTTTGTCTCACCTGCGAAGCAGAGCAGGACATAGGTGTTGCTTTACCAGCAGCAGCAGCAATGACTTTATCTGTGATGGTTATTGCTGCTGGTTGAGTTTAACACGTTCTGGCATCAACATTAAAGAGCAAATCAAAGCTAGGAAATTATCTGGTTAAATTTCTAAATTGTTAAAATCTGAAGGTTTTTCCTTAATCATCTTAATCATATTGGCTGCAGCAATGGGATTGAGAGACATAGTAATGGTCTTTGTCCGTCCGTCCATCCATCCATTCCTCACACTTTTGTGAGCACATCTTCTCTAAGACCGCTTGACAAAGTTTGATCAAATTTTGTATGATTGTTTGTCATTATATATAGTTGATCATATTGCACGGCTGTTTTGATTCGACAAATTTTATAGGAGTTATGGGACTTATCAACTTTGTTCATTTAGGTCATGAGAACACTTTGGTCACTGATTTTGATGAAATTTTGTAGGGTTGTTTTTCATATGTAGGTAATTATAATGCCATTTTAATTCTTTTAATTTTAGTAAATTTTCGACTTAAATGTGGCCGCAGGGGACATTGGGCCATCTATTTCAGCATATTTGGTTTATTGTTCTATCTCTTCATATTCATATCATGTTTGGCATTTTCAACTATTGGTAGAGCGCCTCTGATGAGACTTGAATAGACAAAATGTATGCCAGGTGTAGCAAAATAAATTGTCTGTAACTAAGTTGTAATTTTGATTTATGATACTAAATAAAGTAAACAGTTTGTTTCAATGGATTCTAGATATATCCACAGTTGAAACAAAAATTCCCAATTTATAAATGGATAATTATGCATGATTTAAATAAAAATGAATTTTAACTTTTAAGGGTAACCATCTTTAATACTTGATATATGATAAATTATGTTATGTATTTAATAAAGGGAAATTATGTCAAGCATTCATCTTGAGAAGATTATATGAGCTGTGAAATAAATGTATGTAAAAAACCAGCATTAACTTTAATTTAAACAAAAGTTAAACTTTCTAGCAAGGTACACATCTGAAATGATAAGTGTATTAAAATTTCATATAAATCTTACAAAATGTTTTGAAGAACTTAAGTTTTTTTGCAGATTTGATTTGATTTTGTTAGTATTAAAAACAAGCTTATGGAACAATTAAACTTCATCTTTGCACTAAATTATTGTCTGGCATATTGCTTCACATTTAAGGCAACAATATTGCTTGCAGCCAGTGAGGTAGAAGGGGTTTGATCAACAAATATTATTAGTTTTATGTATTTTGGGACAAATCCCCCCCTTTTTTCTTCAGTGGAACCCCTTTCAAAAAAAGACTCTAGATGTGCCCCTGAAAAGCTTTATTCAAAAGTTCTGTAATGTGTAAACTAGAAGATGGTTTTATGCTCATTAATAAGTCATCTACTTCCTGTTTACCAAATAAGGCAACTGATTATGAGGTCTTCCATATAATGATTCAGTTCTGATTTAACCCTGAGCCATGGGTTAAAAATACATATATTTTGTTCAATAAAAGTTTATAACACCTAAGATTTCAAATATGTATAAAGAAATAAATGAATAGCTTTTCCATGTTTGAAATCTCTACTCCTTAGAGCCTCTAGTTTATTGATGAAGTAGAGATGAACTGAGTTACAAATTATGAACAAACATCATTCTGCAAGAAATGTGCATAAAAGCTGCATTATATCACATTTTAATGAGTCCCTTGGGGTATTTCTTCAATATTTTCTACTGAGTTATGATGATGAAGTCCCTTGGGATATTTTGTCAATGTTCTCTGTTCAGCTGTGTTACAGTTTTGTACTAAGAATTTCAATAGATCAGAAAAACTGTCAAACTAATGTCTGTATAAATTTGGTTACATATAGTTTGCTGTCATGTTGGTGTTTTTATGCTCGATGCCTTTGACATTTTTGATTTGTAAAATGCACAATTAATATGATCAAATTTCAAGTTCAATACATTGTATTATCATATGAGTTTGAATGCATATAAATACTGTAAACCAACTAATTTTCGGGAGCGATTTATTTTTCGCATACTTTGCTAGTAACAGAAATTGTGAAAAGTAAATCGCTGCAAAAGACTCATTTTTATAGTAATTTGATAGTTGTAACGAAGAATCGTGAAAATAAATAGCCGCGATTTCACCCTCTGATATAAAAACGCGAAATTAAAAGTAGTCACAAAAATAAGTTGGTTTACAGTAAGTATTTATTTTTCAAATGCATTTTAAGTTTGCCTGAGTGACAGCATAGATCATGGGGACTTTTTGTATATCATGGGTCACACTTTGCTCTTATAAGGTGACATATTGCAGTTTCATTCAAAAGTAAACATTGTTTGTACATAAATTATTTAGATTTATATAAGACCCCGTTTATACTAGATGGAAAAATGAATCGTATTCGAATCAATGCAAAAAAGATCAACCCTTTTGTCAGTGTATAAAACGGGAAAAATCGATCTTTATTTGAATCGATTAAAAAAGAACCGGACTTAGTAGACTTAAAAAGATCGATCTTTTTTTAATCGATCTTTTTCTTCTAGTGTAATGTAGCGACTGCAGGAAGTGAAATACAACTACCATATTATACAGGTTATTTCATAAATGTGTGTAAATGCAAACCAGTCTATTTAAGATCGATATATTTATTTTCATAGTGTAAACTGGGTCTTACTTCATTATTTACATTTATTTAACTTCAAAAGACAACAAGTGACAATGTATACAGTCTCCTGACCCTGCTGCATATACATGGAACAATCAACATACTATGAAAGTAATTATATTCGTGGGTATCTGTTATAGAGGCGGATCCAGGATTTAAGTTAAAGGGGAAGCGTAAAGATTTTTGTTTCTGATTTTTTGGAGCAAAGGGAGGTTTGAAAATTTTTTAATTGGTTTTTAGCTCACCTGGACCAAAGCCAGGTGAGCTATTGCCATCACTTGGCATCCGTCGTCGTCGTTTGTCGGCGTCTGTCGTTGTCGTCTGTTAACAATTTTTCAAAAATCTTCTCCTCTGAAACTACTGAACAGAATTCAATGAAACTTGGTATGATTGATCATTAGGGTGTCCTGCACTAAAGTTGTGTTTGGATTTTTGATTCGTCAAAAAACATGGCGGCCGTGGCTAAAAATAGACCAGGGGGGTCAGACTACTGTTTTTGGCTTGTAATTCAAAAAGTATAAGAGAAAGATGAAATCTGATGCCACCCTACTGCTTCAGGATCATTTGTTCTATAAAAGTCTCCATTTGGTCAAAGTTGTCAGATGGCCCCTTACAGGGATTACGACCCTGTAAAGGTGAAAAATAGCATTTTTTCATGTTTTTACCCTATTAAGTATGAAAACTTATGCAGATAGAGAAAGCTGTTGCTTGCTTAATTGTTCAGCTCATTTAGCTCTACAAAAGTCTCCATAGAGTCCAAGTTGTCAGATGACCCCTTATAGGGGTAAGGGCCCCTTAAAGGCAAAAAAAAAGTGTTTTTGGCTTTATAATGAAAGCTATTGCAGATAGAAAAAAGCTGTTGCTTGCTTTAACATTTAGCTCTACAAAAGTCTTCATTAGGTCGAAGTTTTCAGATGAACCCATATAGGCGTTATAGCTCCTAAAATAATATTTTTTTCATGTTTTGGAACAACAGAATGAAAACTATAGTAGCTAGAGAAAAGCTTGCTTTAATGTTCAGCCTTATTTAGCTCTACAAAAGTCCTTACAGAGTCGACATCAAGACCAGGTGAGTGATTCAGGCTCCTGGGAGCCTCTTGTATTTTTTTTCATGGATTTTGTGCAAAATTTTCTCCAATTTTAGAGGGGGTTAAGGCCTGGTATGCCTTTGCTTGGATCAGCGCCTGAGTGCTGTAAATTGGGAGTACATAGCATATTCATAGATCCATGCATTCATGGTTTTTAAAAATTCTCTATTAAAAACAGTGTTTAATTCTCTGTTCATGGAGAATTTTAATTTAAAGCCACAAATATTGGTACCCCACGAATTTTAATACTTTCACAGTATGCCACTAATTCAATGCAGACTGTGAATTCTGGTTTGTTCAATATTTACATAGTAGTACATCGATGTATTTGAGACACCATCTTCCTGTTATTATACCCCCGCTTCGAAGAAGAGGGGAATATACTGTTTTACCCTTGTCTGTCCGTTCGTCCGTCCCTCCGTAACAAAACTTCCGTCGCAGTTTTCTAAGTAACTACATGAGATAGAGGTCTGATATTTTGTATACAGCTTTATCCTATAGTGCCATATGGTGTATACCAATTTTATGCTCCTAGGTAGTCTACTTCCTGTTTACCGAATACTTAGGTTTTTACACACAATGGACATAAATGCACAATTTCCGTCAAAGTTTCCCAAGCAACTACATGAAGTAAAGGTCTGATATTTTGTATACAGCTTTATCCTATAGTGCCATATGGTGTATACGGATTTTATGATTCTAGGTAGTCTACTTTCTGTTTACCGAATACTTAGGTTTTTACACATAATGGACATAAATGCTAAATTTCCGTCAAAGTTTCCCAAGCAACTACATGAGATAAAGGTCTGATATTTTGTATATAGCTTTATCCTATAGTGCCACATGGTGTATACCGATTTTATGCTCCTAGGTAGTCTACTTCCTGTTTACCGAATACTTAGGTTTTTACACATAATGGACATAAATGCAAAATTTCCGTCAAAGTTTCCCAAGCAACTACATGAGATAGAGGTCTTATATTTTGTATACAGGTTTATCCTATAGTCTCATATGGTGTATAGCGATTTTATGTTCATAGGTCAACCACTTCCTGTTTACCAAGTATTTAAACTTGTATGCGTGGCTTAGTTTGGGGAGCGGGGGTATCACTAGTGAGCATAAGCTCACAGATTTACTTGTTCAGAGTGCAATAAAAACATGATCTGAACTGATAATAGTTTTCACTATTACATAACCAAGTTGATTTATAAAGTAAATGATGTATTCACAGCTCTATTACATCCTTCCATAAATTGTTCCTTATAATTTCTGTTTTATGTACTGCTATCTTTCCTGGTCGCTGCTTAAGGCTAAAATACAACATTAGTACTTGGTTCGTTCATTGTTTTTTCTAATGATCACCTCTCGCACAAAATAATTACTACGTCCACAAAACTGATTGCCTTAGTCGTAGAGATAATTATATCATTTAGATATTTGTAGCCTCCGTTAGTTGCTTTTAACTTGATATTGGTAGAGTTATTTACATTAAATCCAATTTACACAGGTCTTTAGACGAGTGTAGCTTAGATTTTTTTATTTGGCAGAAGCCACCGTCAGACTAGGAATATAAATAATTTACGTTTGTTCTGTGATTTGACGACAATTATATTGGAGGAATATTTGCTGGAGATATTTTTTGTTGCTTCTGAAGACAATAAATGTTAGCTATCTTTAAATTAATTTGCGACCCTTTGGACTTCTGTTTTAAGTCTAGTCTTTCTAATTTTATTACATGAGAAAATGATTGAATAAAAAATTGGGTTACTGGTACTCTAGTTTCTTTCATTGTCTGGTCAGTCATTTGTCTGTTTACTGGAAAATACATTTAGGATTTAAAAGAATACAGTTTTGCACAGCTGTTATGAATGGCAAGGTGATTTGCAGTCATTTGATCATGACTATTTTTAAACATCCGTAAACATCACTCTTTCTGTCTTGTTCAGATCAAATCATCCATTTGTCTGTATACCTGTCTGTCTGTCCATATATCTTGTAAGCACCCCCCCCCCTTAAGTAGGTGATATGCTTTTGGGAGCTTATGCACAGCTAGTATTTATGTCTCCCCCCACTTTTGTGGGGAGACATATTGTTTTTGTCGTGTCCGTCCGTCCGTCTGTCCGTCACAAAGTTTGTCAGCGCAACTCCTCTGAAACTACTGAACCGAATTCAACAAAACTTGGTATATAGGAAGGACACCATATGTAGTTGTGCATATTACCAGGAAATTTTGATCCTCGAATTTTTGTGGGAGTTATGGCCCTTTGAACTTAGAAATTTGCTGAAAATCCTCATTTATCATCTTGTCAGCGCAACTCCTCTGAAACTACTGAACCGAATTCAACGAAACTTGGTATATAGGAAGGACACCATATGTAGTTGTGCATGTTACCAGGACATTTTGATCCTCAAATTTTTGTGGGAGTTATGGCCCTTTGAACTTAGAAATATGCTGAAAATCCTCATTTATCATCTAGTCAGCGCAACTCCTCTGAAACTACTGAACCGAATTCAACGAAACTTGGTATATAGGAAGGACACCATATGTAGTTGTGCATATTACCAGGAAATTTTGATCCTCAAATTTTTGTGGGAGTTATGGCCCTTTGAACTTAGAAATTTGCTGAAAATCCTCATTTATCATCTTGTCAGCGCAACTCCTCTGAAACTATTGAACTGAATTCAATGAAACTTGGTATATAGAAAGGACACCATACGTAGTTGTGCATATGACCAGGAAATTTTGATCCTCAAATTTTTGTGAAAGTAATGGCCCTTTGAACTTGGACATTTTTGGGGAAACGGGGGGAGACATCGTTTTTGTAGGCAAAAACAAACTTTAATTTATTATTTGTTTTATGTACTTTTCTGCTTGAGTCAAGTCAGTGAAACCCACCAAAAGTTCACTGACCAACTCAGATTTTATCTCCTATATTGGAAATTCTTGTTCATATGTTCCCCAAGAGAATGTATATAGCACCATAACTTCTGACAAGTTAGCTAGACCAATAAAATATTTCTGTAAAAATCTTACAAATAATTGTACTATATGAATCTAATATAATAAAATATAAGAAATAAAAATATCAGAACGATTTCAGATTTAATAAGTTACGATAATTCATTTTATTTTATTGTTCAATATATCAGGGTACTGATCGTTCGGTGAGGTGAAGGGTGCATTTGATGAAATTTCTCCAGGGAAATAATTGTCAGATTAAAATGAAACGCACACTTTATTTCAGCAACTTCTTCCTTTTCTCAATGCAATATTTAGAAACAAAGTGTGACACAAGTATCGATTTTCGTAGTTTTGTAGAGAAACTAATTTCGTCTTTAAAAAAATTGCAACTGAAAGGCCATCTTAAATGTGCCTCATTTCACGCAATCATTAAAACTACAGGAAGACAATATTGAAGTTGGTGCTTTCAAGCCAAAGAACTTTAGAACTTTAAACAATATCTATGAATAGAGGCTTTCTGAAAGAAGTATCAAAAACTTCTCCGCAGTCTTTATTAATTATTGTCTTGTGACTAGATTTAGACTTTGACCTCTCCTTGAAAAACTGGTAGGAAAGAATATCACATCGCATGCAATCAGTATTTACTTTATTTTATTCACAAAGTTGGGCCGAGCTTAAATTTCTCTATCTTTTAGGTAAGATTTAAGCAAAGAAGCCCGAAATAATTGACCCGTGACCAACCCTGTCAATTAAATAGAGTAATATAAATAAGCAAAGTCATACATTTTTACATCTTTGTGAGTTTTAAAGAAATGCCATTTTGATAAATTTCAGGTAGTTCAGAATCATTTTTTGACTATAATTGACACTGTTGGACTGCTTAAGGAATTTTTTAGAGCTCCTCAGTCATGTCAGAAGGCTATCCCCAAATGAAAGTTGGAAATCGCCACTAATCATTTTTTACCCTTCAGAAGCCACATCTTCATGCATATCAGTGATCAGACCACTCCCCACCCCCACTTTTTATCACCTCTAATATTATATACATTTAGCATTGGTTTGGAAAGATAATTGAAAAAATAACCTGAAATCTGGATCATAATAATTACATTTATTAAATATTAATGTTTTGTCTCATGATATGATAATAAATCAAAAATATAAATCAGTATGACAATTTTTTTCCTGGTTTATCTCCGCCAAAATGATTACGGAATTGATAGATCTATGATATAGGCCGAGATGTGCGAAGCTTCGAAATCAGAAAATGATCAGAGATATATGGGCGATATGAGAATGTTATTATCCAATAATGATGTATAATAGCCGGGAAATTTACAAAGGGACAGCTGAGCCCACGGTAGTGTGCTTTAATGACTGCATGGAGATAAGGTACTCTTGTGACATTTTATTTCCTCTCGGTAATTTTTTACAAGCTAATATGATGAAAGGACGAGTGGCAATAAGACCCATATTTTGCCCAATAAAAGGAGGTTGTTTAGAATAATATGATATTTATGGGAAATATTAACTTTAATGTGTCTACAAAGAAAATATATCAAATAAGACCTTTTTCTCTCATTATGACGTCATTGTGACACCAAAATGAGCTGTCTTTTTCGAAAAATTGAGAAAATCTGCGATTTTGAATGTTTTTAGTGCATATTTTCCTTTAGTTAACATAGGGCGCATGAAAACAACAACTTCAAACTTTCAGAAATGATGTATTACATCTTTTTACACATTTTCACCAAATATGAAGTTGTTGTTCAGATGCGCCCACATTTTTCCAAGCAAAAAAGTGTATGGAAAACAGCAAAATCCAATGAAATTAGGACAATTTCCTAAAAATATAGCTTTTTGAGCTTATTCATTGGCATGATAAGTAAACTGGTATGGAAAAAGCTTATCATTTTCTTGAAGCCCTTTATATGTTCAATGTTTCAGCAACATAAGACATCTGTTTGCCCAAATATAGTTTCATGGTACATCTTGGGCCAAAAAAAGGTCTTATTGCCACTCATCCTTTATTATCTCGCGGATCGCTATATGAATTTTAAAAACCAGTAAGGTAAAAAAAACAATTCATCTGTTTTTATCAGGATGGACATATAAAGCAGGGGTGGATACAGGATTTTAGTTAAGGGGGGTGTGAACACTATCTTCGCCGAACAGAGTGAGGCATGAAATTTTCAAAGTTATGTTTTTGTGTGGATTTTATGCATAAAAACATAACTTTCGCCAGTTTTAGGTGGGGCGCGCGCCCCTCACGCCCCCTCTGAATCGGCGCGTGTAAAGTCTCACTGTCATGTGGTTTTGTTGTGATATGTGTATTGTTTTGTATGTGGTTTGTTTTGTTGTGATATGTGTTTTGTTTGGTATGTGGTTTGTTTTTTTGTGATATGTGTTTTTGTTTTGTATGTGGTTTGTTTTTGTAATGATTTATGTCTGCCCATTATACTTTATCTATTTAGATTTGAAACATTTGATTCCCTGATTGTTACACCTTACTTTGCTTCCTTCTTGCACTTGCAACTTTTTTTCTCAGTATTTGCAAATAGGAGTCACAGATTAGAATTTGGCATTTTAATTGGGGCATAACTTTTGAATGCATATGCCTCAATGCATTTTCATGGAACTTTGACACACATTAAAAGTTGTGAGGTAATCTGTTGACTTTGAGGTCAGTAGGTTGAAGGTCAAGGTCAAAATGACTTTAATATTTCATCTAGAAGTATCTTTTGGTGTATGCTAGAAATAAAGGTAATAACAATTAAGTTTAACTGAACTAATGGAGGAACAATTTCAGATGTTCTTGAGAAAACACGAAACAAGGAAGACATACGGAAATATTTACAACCCCAATGGTCCTGACAAATTTGTACAGTCACTGTCATTTCAAAATAGATAGTTGGTTAAACCAAGTTTTGTGGTGCCAAACCTCCCTCTTCCTTGACTTGCATTAACACAAACATTGTTGAAGCTTTAGATGTATAAAAGACACATGTTGATTTTGAAATCAGTAGGTTAAAGGACAAGGTCAAACTGACTCATATAACATATCATCAAATTGAAGTATGAAATTTGTTTCTAGAGTGTTGCCTTTGAGCACCTTATAGTTATATCTGAGTGTCTGAGTCAAATCCCTTCATGCCATCAAGTGTAATCCTCAAAAAAAAGTTGTTGGACTGATTGTAATGAAACTTTGGCCAGGTATATACAATGCACCAATATAAACAAATGTTTAAAAAAAGAAAAGCATGTCAAATATAATCTGTATCAGAGAAACACTTAAACAAAATGAATAAATCTAGTGTGGTTTTCTCTAAGGAAAAACAAATCTGTCATGACTATTTGAAACAAAAAAGAACCAGATTTAGGTCATCATTAAAAAAAATATATGAAATCCCAATAGACTATAAACAAGAAAAAAAAATGTTGTTTTTGCTTCATGTTTCCTAACGTTAGACTCATAACATCTATATATATCTCAAAAGATTTACGATTAACGGACAAAAAGCTATACCTAAGGCAATTGTTAAGAGACTCATAATCGTAGGAAAATGAATTGCCTTGTTTACGAAGCCTCTTGATGATAGAATGTTGTATTGTGGGTAATATCTACGACGGGGAAAGATGGACAGGTCACTCTAATCCCTTAATAACTTCGACAGGAAGTGATTTATTGACGATTTTCCTACTGAGTCTATTGTATACTTCTCCGCTAAAAAAATCTCGATAGCCAATGATTTGATCAGTAAATTGGGTCATTTGTCACCCATAATGCCAAGACGGGACATCATCATAATGTCAACTGTTTTGTTTGACCATATCAATAGAAGAAATGCTTATATTGATATTAGAAAATGATCAGATATACAATGAAAATTATTATGAAATAATATTGATGATGATTTATTTTTATACTTCATCATTAATGTGACTGTCCTTTTGTGTATAGTTGCTGTAAAAATTTCTATTGAAGGGAATCAATTTTTGTCAGTTTGTAGAAGTGCACAAGCGGCAATAGTCTTGAAGTTAGAAAAAGAAAACATACAAAATAATTTAGTCTTCTCTATAAAAGACAAAACTTTAGTACAATTAGGAACATGCAACCGAACACAACCACTTGCAAAAACGAATATCAAACCAGAGTGAAGGACTTTTTAGGTTCTTTAACACTTTATACATGTGATCACATACTGAACAATTTCATGGGTTAAGACCACATATTTCAAATAAAAACATTTTGAAATCCAAATTTTGTGATAATAGTTAATCAAAACCCACACACCTAATTTTATTATTTTTCAATTAAAGTTTTTAAATCATTTGAAAACATATATGACTGCTCAATTTTAGAAATCTGCTTAAAATCCTTTTCTTCTATAAACATTCATCTGCCGTAAAGCATGGCATTTTTTTGTAACTGAAAGTACCGGCATTTATCTTCTCGGCAAATTACGTCAGAAAAACATCTTTACATGCAGTCTTTATACGTTTTCAATCCATCAACCAGCTTCATTATAAAGTGAAGCTCGATAGAGCATTAGTTCCAATTTTGTATGGCTTGTAAAATTGATCACGAGGGTGTTAAAAACAATTTAATGAATTTAATGATGTCTCTTTTTACAATGATTTTTCCAAGCCAGCTGAATATCAAGTGGTGTTCAACTTGTCTGAAGAGGTCTATAAAAGGGATAGAAAAACATGGGATTAAAAGATAAGGGTTATTATCATGAAAATTAAAATCTTGTTATTTTAAAAAATAAGAAATGTTTTAGGTTATTAAAGTGCGAAATGGAAAGTCAATCACTCTGAGTGGCTTCATTATAAATATTTTTATACCCTGCATCTAAAAAGAGGGGGGATATACTTGCTGTTTAAGATGTGTTTAGCAATGAGAAAAGGGCACTAATGGCTTCAAAAACAAACAGTAATAAGGCATTGGGTGGTTAAGAAGCATTCAGGAAAAAGGCACTGGGCATCACAAAAGAAGAATGGGTGCTGGATCTGTCTGATGAATATGACCTGGCTATAACATTGTTACATTACCCAACTTTGCTATTCCAACACTGTCTTCACATAAGAAATTTTATGGAAGACTGTCATATGTTTCTAGACAAATATGGGATTTCTGCCTTCACAGATTGCCAACATGAAAATGTATTTCACAATCAGAAGCTGCTCACCCTATTGGAGCACCTGAGTTTTAACTGTAATTCCAATCTGAGTTAAGATTACAAACCTAAAAATCTTGAATTCCTGCAGATTTATGGAATACATCTCCAATATCTGGTTAACCCGTGCGGGTTCCGGGTGGCGAATAGGCCTGCAGCAGCACTAAGCTTGTCGGTAAAAGTCCACTAAAGAGCGCCCACAAACCTGACATCGGGTCAGGCCGCTTTGCCCACAAAGCGACTGGGATGTGTGCCCCAGGTGGTTGAATGGGGCAGCCCTGACATCGAGAGATGCGGGGTCGTCAGGCAATAATGCGGAAAACCTGACCGCAAACCATAGTGGTGCACCGTGTTCAGAAAAATGTCACGTTCCTCGCACGTTAAAAGAACCCTGCTGCAGGTCTTGGTAAGAGTAGGACCCTTAGGATCCCCATGCAGGAGGCGAAATTTCCCGTCCCTACCCATCACTCCTTTTTCCAGTGGCAGTCAAAACTCTCCTACCCGATAGACCTTGGGTCCCCATTTCCTCCACTTCATCATCATTTCATGTTCATTGTATCACCAATTTCATGTTCATCTCCCGGATATAGCTGAAATCGTGCTGCTTGGGAGTAAAGCAATAACTAACTAACCAATTTCTGGTTTATAAAAAAGCCTTTCCTGCAGTCCATAAATTATAAAAGGTCCTAAAATGTCAACCTCTTACATAAATTTACTTGTGTTTTGTTGTGTTCTGTGCTTCATCCTTTTGTTGCTAAGCTGTGCGTCTCTGGTGTCAGAACTTTTGACTTTGATCAACAATGAATAGACATAAACATGCTTTAATAGAAAATAATCAAATGTGGAATAAGTGTATCGACACAGCTCACAAAAACAAGCAATAAATAAGAAAGATCACAATGAAAAACAGCCAGCAGCCTTCAATAAACCAGTTAAGGCACTGTTCGCCATTTTTGCAATTGGCAATCATATGGGGGTCACTAATAGACACTTTCTGTTGCCTTGGCTGTACTGCAGCATCACAAAAAATTCAAAAACTACGAGCCTGATGATGGCCTTTTGATATTTGGCATGTAATACTTTAGTGTGAAGCAATTTTTTGGCCTGTATCTCATCTATTTCTGTTTACTATTGAAGAAACTGGGTTAAAGATTTCATATCTGACCTAATTGAAAACTCCCAAGCTAATTTCAGGAATTTATTATTTTTTGGTACAAAAATAACTTAACAAAAGAACTTTAATTAGAGCAAACTAAGAATACCATTAAAAAAATAATTGTTCCAAAACCATGAATAATTGAAAAATAATTTTGTACTTCCAACACATAATTACCATATTTTTTACATTTTATGGCCATTTCCATTGATTTACCATGAAGATAAAGGAAGACAATTTAACACCTAAGGCTATGTTTGCCATTGTTCTGGAATTTTACCAAACTGAGTTAACTTTGATTAAAAAAAGTTAAAAATGATAGCAAAAAAGAAGCTTAAAGATAGCAGAAACTGGCATTAACTCTGATGTTGTTGTTGGTGTTAAACACCCTTTATCAACGAACCTGGGCCATGTAGGGCTGTCAGTCATGGTGGTGGAAACCACAGTACCTAGAGGAAACCACTGACCTTGGGCAGTTCATATACACAGGCAAAATGTTGGCTGCGTTTAACGTGCGTCTGGCGTACGTTAAACGCATGTCATATGACGCATATTAAATTGGCGTTTCTAACTGCGTACGTCTGACGCATGTTGAAAATTTATCTTGGCAAAATTTTTATTTATAGGATAATTAATTGGGTCGAGTGAATAACCAAACTATGATCACGAGTCGGTGAACGCACACAGATTTATACGAGTGCGCGGAACTTGTTCCGCGCACGAGTTAAATCTCAGTGCGTTCCCGCACGAGTGATCATATTTTGGTTATTCGTGAGACCTAATTGATTATCGTATTTATTACATAGATAAAATGCCGCTATTTAATCGATTTTAATAAATATATTTGAATGGCGTATGAATTTAGACCGCAGAAGTCATGCCGACAACGCAATACAATTCACGACGTCATAATTGAGTTTGACCGGAAAGGACGCAAGAGTGAAAATATTTTTGTTATTTCACAATGTGAATTTACCAGATTTTATTTCACTGGGAAAAATCGGTATTTCATATGCATCTATGTAATAATTCATAATAAAACACACTAAATAAATAACTTACTCACTTCATACATTTTAGGAAACTTTATGTCTGACATATGGTAAACATACGTTTACCGCACGTTTAAAAAACATACATCTGACATATGTTTTTACAATAATTTGACGTATGTTTACCGTACAGCGGTTAGAAACGTATGTTTAACGTATGTTTATGCACTACGTCAGACGCAGGTTTTTATTAACGTAGGTCAGACGTATGTCTAAATTTTGCTTGTGTACAGTTCTGAAGAGTACCAATAAAAACCCACTGAAGCCAAATATCTGACCTGATGCTCCAATATTGCAATAAGCTATACAACAAAACAAGTGTAAAGTCAAGTCTCGCTCATGAAGGGCAAGTTCCTGTATGTTGCAACATAACTGAAGTATTTGCTTCACTTTGTTCTTGGATAAGTCACACCATCAAGAGTGCACAATACTAATACAGTGGTTTATTTTCCAGCAAAGCAAAGCTCGCTATTGTTCAGAGTCTGCCAAATTGTACCAGTGCCACAATATAATCGGAGAAAAAACGTTCTTTCCTTTTTCGGATTTTAAGTTTTTAAACGACTGCACATGCACAGAAAAAGTGGTGGGAAATACTATCACATTGTTCCTTATTGTCTTGCCCTGTCGACCCAAATTAACCTTTCCATGGAATAGAATTTATTATACCCCCGCTTCGAAGAAGAGGGGGGTATACTGTTTTACCCTTGTCCGTTCGTCCGTCCGTCCGTCCGTTCGTCCGTCCGTAACAAAACTTCCGTCGCAGTTTTCTAAGCAACTACATGAGATAGAGTTTTGATATTTTGTATATAGCTTTATCCTATAGTACCATATGGTGTATACCGATTTTATGCTCCTAGGTAGTTTACTTCCTGTTTACCAAATACTTAGGTTTTTACACACAATGGACATAAATGCAAAATTTCCGTCACATTTTCCCAAGCAACTACATGAGATAGAGGTCTTATATTTTGTATATAGCTTTATCCTACAGTACCATATGGTGTATACCGATTGTATGCTCCTAGGTAATATACTTCCTGTTTACCGAATACTTAGGTTTTACACATAATGGACATAAATGCAAAATTTCCGTCACATTTTCCCAAGCAACTACATGAGATAGAGGTCTTATATTTTGTATACAGCTTTATCATATAGGATCATATGGTGTATACCAATTTTATGGTCGTAGGTAGACTACTTCCTGTTTACCGAATACTTAGGTTTTTACACATAATGGACATAAATGCAAAATTTCCGTCACAGTTTCCCAAGCAACTACATGAGATAGAGGTCTGATATTTTGTATATAGCTTTATCCTATAGTTCCATATGGTGTATAGTGATTTTATGTTCCTAGGTCAACTACTTCCTGTCTGCAGAGTATTCAAGCTTGTATGCATGGCTTAGTTTGGGGAGCGGGGGTATCACTAGTGAGCATTAGCTCACAGATTTACTTGTTTCGCATCCTTACAAGCTTTTAGGGCAAGGAAAAATCTAAACCATTTTTATGCCCCCGCGACGACATGTCGGGGGGCATTAAGTTTTACTCATGTCCGTCCGTCCGTACATCCGTACGTCCGTACGAATTTCCGTCAAGTTTTTCTCAGGAACCATACATGAGAATGATTTGAAACTTGGTAGGATGGTTGAGTATGACAAACTATATGTTCTAAGCGATTTTGAGACCTGTCGGACATCTACTTCCTGTTTGGGACTTAGGCCAATTTTAAAGTATGTGAACATGATATGAAAATTTCCGTCAAGCTTTTCTCAGGAACTGTATACCAGAATGTTTTGAAACTTGGTAGGATGGATCAATATGACAAACTGTATGTCCTGAGCTATTCTCAGACCTGTCGGACATCTACTTCCTGTTTGGGACTTAGGCCAATGTTAAAATATGTAAACATGACTATGAAAATTTCCGTCAAGCTTTTTTCAGGAACCTTACATGAGAATGATTTGAAACTTGGTAGGATGGTTCAGTATGACAAACTATACGTCCTAAGTGATTTTGAGACCTGTTGGACATCTACTTCCTGTTTGGGCCAATTTTAAAGTATGAGAACATGATATGAAAATTTCCGTCAAGCTTTTCTCAGGAACTCTATACCAGAATGTTTTGAAACTTGGTAGGATGGATCAGTATGACAACTGTATGTCCTTTGCAATTTTCAGACTTGTCAGAAATCTACTTCCTGTTTGGGGCCAGCGGGGGCATCCGTGTCCCATGGACACATTCTTTCTTTATTTTTTAACCAATGGTTTAATAGATTGTTAGAATTGGTTTACTTTTGTTACAACACAGTGAAACCTAGGACATAAGATGATGCTTGAACACATCTGTCATCCTGCATCCTGTGTCCTCCTGTAGTGTTACTTTAAAACGCAAGTGAAAGCCACATCTTGCATAAAAGACCACAATTCTGTTTTTGGCCAGATTTCTCGTTTAATGTGAAAAATCCAGGTTAATTTAAATGGTGAATGTTGGACAGGCGGACGGGTGGGCAAGAAATTTTCGTAACAGTTTTCTCAGCAACTATTTATCACAGCCATTTGATATACAGCATCAGGGTGGCGTCCCATAAGGTTGGATCCGATTTCAGGTCTGTCAGTCTTACCTACTTCCATTTAAACGAAATCTGGCCATTTTTGACTTTGACCGATTTTTTTTTTGTTACAGTATTTGTACAGGTCACTTTACCATGTTTACATTTCGTTTTGTTTTGCATTATAAAAAATGTTTCAAATCTCATTGATTAATTTATTATTTATAATAACTGCAAATAATGTTTGTACTAGTCAATTGAAGCATCAACGAATTACAAATGTGTATTGAAATTAATAATTTATACTAATGCATGACTTGTACTTTTCCGTGATACGCAATTTTGAATTATAGTTTGCAATGAATTTACATTGTGTATATCAATGGATATAAAGTTGATTAGAAACAACTTTGGAGACTGTAATATCAATCTCCAATAGCATGCTTTTGGATGCCTTGAGAGTTTTAGATGTACTTCTAAGATGTACTTTTTTTCTGATAAAGTATTGTATATTTAATATGGTAACTTAAGGCATTATATTTTCTCAATTAAAATTTGTATTCTGAAAATCTGGAGAGAGGTTTTTTTTCTATAGTACTTTATAGTATTGAGCGTTTTATACCCATATTTCATCTGCTTCCTGTTTACTGAACATTTTAAGACACAAACGACATACGTACGTCTTCCATGTAAGACTGCCACTCAAGTTTTAAGACTTACCGTTATTTCATTTTCACTTCAGATCCAGGAATTTAGTTTTACTAGGGGTGGTGTAAAGAATAATAGCTAAGCATCTGATATTTTGTATGCAGACAGATCAGGTTATGGTCTATGCAACTGTCACCATGTTGTTTGACCCTGACCTCATTTTCACGCTCCAGTGACTGTGAACTTAGGTCTTTTTTCAGGCCATAAACTGTTTTGTTAGACTTTTTTGACGATGAATAAATAGCTAGGCATCTGATATTGGGTATACAGACACTTTTTGTGTTTATGTCAAGAAATGAAAGCTTAGGTATTTGATTTTTGTGATGGTGCCAGCAGGCCAGACATACTTTTAGTGGCCACACTTGTTTAGTTTTAGGGGGCTGTATGCCTGGTATGCCTTTCCTTGGATCCGGGCTCCATATTGCTATAAACTTTGATCTGTATTTTTTGTTTGACTGATCTGTAGAAAAAAAATTGTTTTGTCATAGTTTGACAAATAGGGTTGTTTAAAATGTATTAATTGAAAATAATTGAAGTTCTAGATCTTCTTTACAAGATAAAAGATCCAATATTGTTTTATAAAAAAGCTCATGTACGATTAAAATACATGTACTAGTAGATAATCAGTTTTCCCCCTTTGCTTATTTATTTCCATTGAGTTATCTCCCATTTCTATCATGTCTTTTATGGCGTTAAGTATATAGAAACTAGTACTAAACTAAGATACGTTCCTTCTATAAAAGTTACCCCCCTTACTGTCTTTATTGTCTAATATGTTTATGTGTGGCTCTATCTGGGTACCCCTTTGGATTCACTTCTTAAAATCTCTGTAGGTTGATTTAAATGCCTGTATGTCACTAAGGTTGCATGTGGTTTCAATAGATTTTTAAGGTATTGGTAATTTTGGACTCGGATATCATCATACCATTATAAAGTCTATTCCTTTATAGGTCGCAGCCTTTTTTGGTTGAGTCATTGGGAGCCTCTTGTGTATAGTGACTAAGGTACTATGATGTAGCATTTTCCTAATATAATCAGTTATTCTCACTTTCTATCTCTTAAGCCTCCAGTATCTTTTAGAATTTACCTCCCCTTTCCAATAAAAAAAATGAGATGTGGAATAAGTGGACACGACACAGCCCAAAATCAAGCGGCAATTCAGAAAAACCACAATGGACAACCACCAGCAGCCTTCAACTAGGCCAGTAGGGGCTGCTCGTGGTTCTGCAATTGGCCCACGGCCTAATTAAATAAAATGCATAAATTTAAATCCAGTCAGGTGAACATTTACTTCCTGTTTTCTTTAATGGTTGAGTGGGGGTATTAATAGCACCACTATTCCCATTTTCTATCTTGTCTTTAGCCTCTATTATTACTTTAAGTGACATTCCTGCTTAATAATCAGTTATTCCCCTTTAATTATTTTTGTCTATTGAGTTATGTCCCCTTTTTATCATGTCTAAGCCTTGTGTATAGAAACTAGTACTGCTGAGTGACATTCCTGCTTTAATCTCGACCAGATGTTTTGTGCTGCTATTGATTCTAAGTTTTTATTTCTCAATTACAGACAAGAAGATTCTTCACTGCAAAGTTAGGATTATTGCTTTGAAAGAAGGTTAGTTACAACTATAAACATTATCTTGTAGATCAATAAGCTTTCCTTTATATTTTTTTTTAATATCTAGAAAAGATTTTTTTAAATAATAATGCTATTTCTATGCATTGTTGATACCTTTACAAGGTTGATATTTGATAAACTTCACTTCTTGTGTGAAGTAGGGTCATTTAGCATGATGATATTTTGATTCAATATATTTACTATCAAATGTATAATTCTTAGACAACGATGAATAAAAAGACATTTCTTTAGATTTTAAAAGAAAATTTGTTTGCATTAAAAGATAAAAAAAATTGTAAAAATGCATCCATACTTTTTGAAAACTGCTGCAATGATGTGCAGTTTTATTTGAAACCAATTAGAAAATTTGCATTAGACATGATAATTTTATTGCCTTTAGTTGTATTTTAATGTACCATGCTAATAAAATTAGAACTTTTTGGAAACTTTTCATATTCTAATATTTTATTGATTCAAATTATGACCAGCAACATTTACAAACAAATAATTATGATACAATACAATACCTGAGAATCTATTTATGCTAAAAAACATAAAAGTTTATATGTGTGCAAAACTTCATTTGTTAAAAAATTAAAGCTTTTATTGATTCAATTATTATTGTGGTTTCCTGAAGAAAGACATTTTCTTATGTTTTCAATAACATGGTGTGTACATGTAATTGCTAGAAAGCACAAATGTAAAAACTTAGGGTAACAGCCCCTTAAAGGTAAAAAATAGTGTTTTTGGCCAAATTAGAATGAAAAGTATTGCAGATAGAGAAAAGCTGTGGCTTGCTTAAATGTTCAGCTCATTTAGCTTTACAAAAGTCTCCATACAGTTGAAGTTGTCAGATGACCCCTATAATAGGGGTTACAGCCCCCTAAAGGTTAAACAGTGTTTTTGGCCAATGGCATTCTATCACCTATGATAACCACAATACTTGCTACCAAATCAGTGATGGATTCCAGAAACTTTGAAAGGGGGGGCAATTAACTGGCTTGGGGGGGGGGGGTACTTTGATCATGCTTGAATGATTAACCATATATATATATATCTAAATTTTCTGCCCAAAAGGCAGCCCCCCTCCCTCCAAGGGGCCCTCCATCTGGATTTACCCCTACAAACAAATACCAAATCACTGAATTCTTCCATTTATTATAGTTGTCTTAGATTGATGGCTCCAACCTGAAATAAATATTTTTATCATGAAACAAATGTCTTTAAACATAAAAAAGACCCTTTGTTGTTAGTTTTATTGAATATTCTCATTGTGGAAAAATTCATGTAGCGCTTCCATTGTCTGATAGCCTTTGGAAGCCTTAGATTGTGTTTTTGCATGCTGTTGGGTATTAAAAAGCACGCTTTTGTCAAAGCAATTATTCGTTATATATAGTATTTAAACAGCTCATCATTTTTCTCAAAGGAAATTAAAGTATTGAAAATTAGTCAATAGACTTAAATCAATACAATAGTTTCAGGGAATGCAGTTTTAAATGCAGGTGTATTATTTTTAGGCCCCTTGGGCATTAAGTGTTAAGGGTAGCTTGTCTGTCAGGTTTATCTTTTCGTTGAAAGTTATTTTCCTTGTTGTCTGGTGGGGCATTGATGTCTTTCAGACATTTTAAAGTTTTCACATGGATGTTTGTAATTTTCAAAAAAAGTCTTAATCAGAGAATATTTAATATACCTAATGAAAAGATAAATAACCCTCTTTTAAGTTTAAATTCATCATGTGTAACTAAGAATTCAGGTCTGTTTTTGTCTCGCCTGCGAAGCAGAGCGGGACATAGGTGTCACTTTACCGGCCGCGGCAGCGGCGGCGACGGCGGCGTTAACTTTTTGGAAAAGTTTTATGAGCACCTCCATATCTCAAGAACTATAAGTCCTAGGTTGATGAAACTTGGTATGCATATGCCCCAGTAGTAGCTTAGCACAGTTGCATCCCCATCTTTTGACCTTGACCTTGATTTTCCGGTTGAGTGACTTTGTCAATTTTCAATACATATAATAGCAATGGAAAAGTTTTGCGAGCACCTCCATACCTCAAGAACTATAGGTCCTAGGTTGATGAAACTTGGTATGCATATGCCCCAGTAGTAGCTTAGCACAGTTGCATCCCCATCTTTTGACCTTGACCTTGATTTTCCGGTTGAGTGACTTTGACAATTTTCAATACATATAATAGCAATGGAAAAGTTTTGCGAGCGACTCCATATCTCAAGAACTACAAGTCCTAGGTTGATGAAACTTGGTATGCATATGCCCCAGTAGTAGCTTAGCACAGTTGCATCCCCATCTTTTGACCTTGACCTTGAATTTTTGGTTGAGTGACTTTGACAATTTTCAATTCATATAATAGCAATGGAAAAGTTTTGCAAGCACCTCCATATCTCAAGAACTATAGGTCCTAGGTTGATGAAACTTGGTATGCATATGCCCCAGTAGTTGCTTAGCACAGTTGCATCCCCATCTTTTGACCTTGACCTTGATTTTCCGGTTGAGTGACTTTGATTATTTTTATTGCATATATTTGCAATATTTAAGTTCTATAAACATCTTTTGATCTCAGAAACTGAAAATCCATGTAAATTCAAAATATAGTGGAAGTAAGAAAGAATAATTGTTTCTGATGGTGCTGGCAGGCGAGACATACTTTAGTGTTAACTCTTGTTGTTAAAAAAAATCTGCATAAGAATAAATTAAGGGTCACATATAAATATCCAAATGAAAACATCATGCCCCATTTTATGTTACAGGACTATCTTTCACCCATGGTACATAATCAGAGCTTCTATTTAGCTCTTAACTAATCAACATGTGTGGATAGGGAGAGGTGTCACTGAGAACACCCCTTTTCTTTTGGACATATATGTTCTTATGGCTCAGGCTTTGGTTCACACCGTGCCTTTACATCTGATGATAATATAAATCAGTGTATAACATTAATCATTCAAATTAAAGTTTTTGATCAAGAATTCTTTTTCCTGGGGTTTCAAATATAAACTTGTGTGTAGTACATGCTCTTTTTATTTTGAAATCAATTTTATTCCTCTCAATGTCAAGGTCACATTTGAAATACAACCAATATACATGCTAATGTAAGAAGAGGATTCTTTCGAAGGTAATATTGAATTGCACATAATATCTTTTTAAAGTGGCCTAAGCAGCAACCACTGGTCACATTGAAGGCTGTTTTTCAGTTGAAATGTAAATTGCTGTTATTTTTGTGCTATTTAGAAGTCTTCTGTTGATTACAATGTCAAGGTCACATTTGTACTACATGTAGTACTACTTCTAGACATGCTGATGATAATAATCTCTTAAGAAAACATTCAGTGTGTTATATTCAGCATATGTTATGAGTTCAGTAGGTTCCTGGTGACAGTTGTTTATTTACGCAGCAGTTACAGATAGTGCAGTGAGAGTGGTTGAGGCAGTTGGTGTAATGATAGGGGCGCACTGATAGAATAAGAAAAAATATGGGTATTTTTCCATCAAGATTATATATCACAAAACCTTTTTTTCCAAATTTTAGAGGGGGTGGGGTGCCCGCTGGGTGGGCCCCCATCTGAATCCACACCTGGTTGTGAAAGTACGTACTAACATTTTCTCAGCAACTATTAACCGCAGCCTCATCATGTTTTACTGTTACTGACTTTTCAATGATAATCATTTCATAGGTATGTTAAGTATTGTAAAAGTCTTTAAAATTTCTATGCCGGTCTTTTGGATTTTCTTTGTGTCCTTTACATAATTTCTGTCTTCTAACACTGACATCCTTAAAGATATATCTTCATTAATTGATGGCTGGCAATACACAGTTCCTTTCAGAATGTATTGTTTTCCTTGACATTGTTTTTTGGCAAACTTGAAATAAAAAGTAAATGAGAAGAATTAAAGCTCAGCTGACATTGCATGCTATTGATGTATTACTCTGTTGGGTTAATAGAATTCAAGCTGTGTGCTTTGATAATTATAGCAGTTTGACTTAATAAATACAATTGGAGAAAAATTTGATCAAGGGGGAGGGTAGGGGCATTAAATTGTATACATATAAAAAATTCTCAGAAACTACATTAATATTACTGTAAACCTGGAAATTTTCGCACAGTCTTTCTTTTGCGTTTGTACGGTAAAATATTAGTTTGTGCAGTTTTAACTTCGCGTTGAAGAGTTATTGTCCATAGACTACAATGGAAGACAAACATATTCGCGCTGTTTAATTTTCTCGCTACAATGTCAACGCGAAAATCACGAAAATAAAACTGCCGCGAAAATTTCCTGGTTTACAGTTTTCAAATTAAAGCAGAACATCACAGGTTCTGTATGAAAAACTGCATGTCCTTAACAATTTTCAGATCTGTCAGACTTCTACTTCCTGTTGATTACCAGGCCTCATGGGAATAAATGTCTTGGTACCTTTTTATTTCTAAATAAATGTAAGTTATGGTGCAATTGTCTCTAGCTAACATGTATTTAACCCTGAGCTTTCTAAACATATATTGCTATCAATTCACATATAAATTACCCTAGTATGTAATTCCTGCAAAGCCATATCAGTCTTTAGAGTATATGTATCTTAAATTTAACAAATGAATTCCACCACAAATACAATTTTTCATGGAATCATTATCTCCTCTAACTTCTATTGATTTTCACCCATTCAATGCTTAATGGCGATACTTTCTAATTAGACATTAATTTTGTCATTGTGCTAAGAGGCCTTAATCCCCTGTTATTAGGTTATAAGCTGATAAAACACAAGTTTGGTGTTATAGTATTTGTAAGTTGAAAGCGGAAATTGAACAAGGGAAAATCCTCGATTAGGTGATAGAAATGTTTTGTTGTGAGATCTGAATCTATGATGGGTTTTTCATGCAAGTTGTAAAAAGGGCTAATAAAAGTCACAGGAAAAAAGTTACTGAAAACAAATTCACGTTTTTGCTCTTATATGGGGACAGAGGTTTCACTTGCGTGTCAGATGTAGCAAAATTCATAGTCTGAAATTTGGTTGTGAATATTGTTTTCAATATATAATTTGCTAAGATATTGATTAGTGGATGGTACATGTATATCAAAATTGAGGTGATAATGGGATTTTATGATATGGTTAAAATATTGAATATAAATCAGATGACATCTTTAATTATAAGGTTACAAACCACATGTCATTTCACTGCTTAATCACAGCTGGTTGGAAACCCATATCTTGCATACCCGTAGCCAGGGGGGATTCAAGGGGTACGGACAAGCACCCCCCCCCCCCCCCTTGACGAAAAAAATTTAGAAAAATATATGTAAAAAGCTGAAATTTGGTAAGCACAATTAAATAAAGATTATTTTGAAAATCAAACCCTTGATCGAAAATATTTCTGGCTATGGGTATGTCTTGATACCATGCATTTTAAGCATTCATGATAAGATATACCCTGAATATTTGACATTTTCAATGGGAGTCCTTTGGTTCCAGAAGCATATCACTATAACTATAATAAATTAAGGAGATAAAAAAGCAAAATGCAAAAACTTATTTTGTATATGATATATTTGTGTGAAATATATATGCAAAATTTCTCTTGAAATAAAAAAAAATAAGTGCTCTTTTGAAAATTTATACAGTTATCTCCTAAGTTTTTATAGACATAAAATTTTGACCCAGATAATTTGGATTAGAATTCAGTTTGAATATATCATAATATTTAAATTTTACAATAAATACAATTGGTAAACAAATAAAATATCCATTAAATTAGTATATAATGATGCTATTATGAACATGTTACATTGTAATAAGGGGGTCTGGTTAGGGGTCACCAGGGGGTATGATGTAATAAAACTGACAGTAGCTTTAATGGTTGGCATACTCTAAAATGTGGTATGTTAAAAATTGATGTTATGTGGGAAAATGATAGCCACTCTCTTGTAAGATTTTTTCTCTTTTTTTTCATTTCTTGTTTTCTTAAGAATATTGATTTTGATTTTAAATTGTTAGTCATCATAGGCAATCATTTTTTAGCACTGTACAAATTAACATCAAAATAATTTAATCATTCTTTAATAGCTCTAAATTTTTTGTTTGGAATCTTGTCCCCAGTTCAAAAGCAGAATTTTGAATTGCTGCTGTTAAATGTATGTTTGTAATGACCCATAAAAGTAATGAAGAACTTTAAAAGTGCATAGTCAGGATTTGATATTATAAATCAAATCAAATTTTATTGTCATTAATAACTAAAAAAGTTAGTGACAAAATAACATTATAGAGAGCTCACTGAATGAATATTAGAAAAATCTACTGGTATTAAAAAATCCAGGGTAAAAAATAAAGATAATTTTTAAAAAAATTCTAAATTTTGATGAGGCACTTGCCGGGTGCGCCCTCATCTGAATCTGCTACTATTTTTAGTTAAAAATCTTAATTTTTCATTGACATGATTTGAACATTATTACGATCATCACAATTTTATTTCCAATCTTCATTCAAAAAGGTCATTTTCAGCATATTTGCATGAATAAATATGCAGTTTTGACATTTTACATTCTTTCCAATAACCACAGTCTCTTCCTCATTTTACAGTGTGCCATATTTTTGATGATTGATTATGATACTGGTGTCAAATCTTTGTTTTAGGAATCCTGCTGATCTTGTGTCAAAATCTACTGCGGAGGGAAAACATTCAATTAAGGTCAAGGACAGCATCAACACAAGAAACCTTTCTAGCTTGGTAAGTAACTTTAAAATTTTATTGTGTTTTTGCTTTTTCATTAAAAAAAAATCATTGATTTGAAACTATCATGCATAATTGGACTCAAAATGTTAAATTATAATGATAAGATTAATGGAAATACTGATGGAAATTAATGTGCAATTAAGACAAATTAATGTTGAAAATATTTACATTTTATTGATATCACTTGTAAATTATTTTTTTAGTAATTTCTCATAAGGGATGAAAAAAAGGAAAATGTTTTCACCAAAGATCACAAAAACAACTGAGATGTCAGAAATTTTAGCAGTCATGTTGCCAAAATAAATTATTTACATGTCAAAGACTTATCATGTATAAAATAATTGAGCTCTTGAATATATGAAAATAATATTCAAAGAAAAGAGAGAAAAAATAAATAAATTTTCAAGGTCAAAACTTCTTATATTCTATATTCTACTAAAAACAAGTCTGAGCTCATTATTTTAAGAACAATTTTTTTCAACGTCACAATTCTTCACTAAAACTTCTTTTATTCTACTTCTTTATTTTATGTTGAAACTATGTTGATTTTGATTTGCTCTAATGAAAGGAGGTATTGTCTTTAATGTTTTTTATGGCTTATGGATACATGAAATAAGTGCTGTAAGATTAATTGCATATTTTAGATATACTGTTTTCATTGATGCTCTTTCATATAGTCATCCTTTACTTATTTGACATACATGCATCAAATAGATTATTCAGGCGCGGATTCAGGGGTGTGCGCCCCCTCTAAAATGTGGAAAAAATTAATTTTTTACCATTAAATCATTAAAGAGGCAAAACCTTTTCGGCCCTCACTCCGCTTGGCGAATATTAAATATCTGTGCCCCCTGTAATCGAAAATCCTGGATCCGCACTTGTTATTAATTTATGAAAGGTGAGTTAAACTCCACCCATCATAGTTTTGCCCTTAGCTATACATGCATATATTTGGGTTTCGTTTGGCATAATGCATTTTGAACATCTTTTGAAATGTGGATTTCCTTTGTTTGGGTTCTAGTGCTGCTGATGAGGAATAATTTTTCGAAATGGCCATACAGCTCATAAAGAATAATTGCCGTTGGAGTTAACATATGTGTTGTGATCTCGTGTTCATTTTATTCCATATTCTTTCTTAAATGAACTGCTTTCCCATCCATGGTTCAAGTTAACATTTGAGAGCAAAGATCGAGCAAAATTGAAAGTCACGGACCCCTTATCCAGAACACATCTGAGTTATTCTGCCATATCTTTGCTGCCATTTTGATTTGCAGTTCAGTTAGGAATCTGAATATATACAGTTTTTACAAAAATTTTAAGAAAGATTTGAAATACCTATATTGGGAATTCTTAGGACTATTTTTACATATATTCCATATCTGATTGGTCGATTTCGTAGTTAGTGACATAAATACAGTAATTGCTATTTTGCTGCTCTTCATCCAAATAAAAATGGCTCTAAATTTAAAAAAGATGGATTTTATAATTTCAGGATTTAGTTACAAAAACTAGCCATGTCTGATCAAGAAGGGGCAGAACCAATGGTAGATCAGGATCATGGAGAGGGCAAACAAAATCAACAAAACTCAACGATCAGATCAAGATTTATTAAACTGAAACCTCGTAAACTCAGGAAACGTGTTCGAAAGGTAAAAAACTCTATAATTATACCCCTTGCAAAGAAAGTTTGGGGGGTTTATAGGAATCACCCTGTCTGTCTGTCCGTCTGTTAACTGTGCTTCTCCTCCAAAAATAGTGTGGTATTTTAACAACAGGTTAGACCACTCGCAACCCAGGCCCCCCCAAACTTCAAGAAATGATTGTTTAACTTCAAGCTTTAAGCCTCATAGCCAGATTATTAGATCACCAACATGCAGATCTGGGCTGGAGTTGTTGTAATAGTTAATAAGATTATATTGTTATGTGAACAAAATTAACTTATTCATTCATTCATACTTTCCAAGTTTTCGTGAGAGCAGGTTGACCTTTATGTTGGTATATCGTTACTGATGTAGATAAAATCACAAGTGCTACTTATATAAATTACTACATCATGTACAAATGTACTACAATCTCTCAATTGTCAAATCAAATAAACTACCCAATTATTGTAACATGTACTAAACTTTGTGACCTTTGTACTTAGTTGCAACAGTGATTTATTTTGACCTTTATCATGTGAAACAAAAATGGATGAAATGCATAGACAGCTACTTTTTCTGAAGTGAAAATCCATGTCAGCCAGTCGGTAAAAATAAAACTTTGTGAAAGTTTTCTAATTACTTGTTCTTTTTATGGTCCCTTGATATTTGATATTCAGAAAGGAAGATGACTATTGATTTTTGGGGTCAAAGGTCAAGGTCACCCCAACCTTTATAAAAGGGTTATCAAGCACTGCTATTTCTCTGTGTTTATTAGCTCACCTGGCCAAAGGCCATGTGAGCTATTGCCATCACTTGGCGTCCGTCGTCGTCGTCCGTCGTCGTCCGTCGTCGTCGTCGTCGTTAACTTTTCTTCAAACTTCTTCTCCTCTGAAACGGCTGCACAGATTCAAACCAAATTTGGTCTGGTGGTACTTTAGGGTATCCCCCACAGAACTGATGTGGGGATTTTTGATTCGTCGAAAAACATGGCCGTCGTTGCTAAAAATAGACCAGGGGGGTCAGACTACTGTTTTTGGCTTGTAAATCAAAAAGTATAAGAGATAGATGAAATCTGATGCCACGCTACTGCTTCAGCATCAAAAGCTCTACAAAATTCTCCATTGAGTCGAAGTTTCAGATGACCCCTTATGGGAGTTACGGCCCCTTAAAGGTGAAAAATAGCATTTTTTCATGTTTTTGGCCTATGGAATGAAAACTATTGCAGATAGAGAGAAGCTGTTGCTTGCTTAAATGTTCAGCTCATTTAGCTCTACAAAAGTCTCCATAAGGTCAAAGTTGTCAGATGACCCCTTATAGGGGCTATGGCCCCTTAAAGGCAAAAAATAGAGTTTTTGGCCTATAGAATGAAAACTATTGCAGATAGAGAAAAGCTGTTGCTTGCTTAAATGTTCAGCTCGTTTAGCTCTACACAAGCCTCCATAGGGTCGAAGTTGTCAGATGACCCCTTATAGGGGTTACGGCCCCTTAAAGGCAAAAAATAGTGTTTTTGGCCTATAGAATGAAAACTAATGCAGATAGAGAAAAGCTGTTGCTTGCTTAAATGTTCAGCTCATTTAGCTCTACAAAAGTCTCCATAGGGTCAAAGTTGTCAGATGACCCCTTATAGGGGTTATGGCCCCTTAAAGGCTAAAAATAGAGTTTTTAACCTATAGAATGAAAACTATTGCAGATAGAGAAAAGCTGTTGCTTGCTTAAATGTTCAGCTCATTTAGCTCTACAAAAGTTTCCATAGGGTCAAAGTTGCCAGATGACCCCTTATAGTGGTTACGGCCCCTTAAAGGCAAAAAATAGTGTTTTTGGCCTAAAGAAAGAAAACTTTTGCAGATAGAGAAAAGATGTTGCTTGCTTAAATGTTCAGCTTAATTAGCTCTACAAAAGTCTTTGTAGGGTCAAAGTTGTCAGATGACCCCTTTAGGTTTTTTTTGTTTTGGAATGAAAACTATTGCAGATAGCTATAGAGAAAAGCTTTTTATTGCTTAAACATTCAGCTCATTTAGCTATACAAAAGTCTTCAAAGGGTTGACATTAAGACCAGGTGAGCGATTCAGGCTCCTGGGAGCCTCTTGTTTTCTTTGTTATCTCCTAAGCAAATTCATTTGTACGTCACATTGTTTTTCATCTCTATGTTGTCTAAATATTTTTTAACCTGAGTAAATCACTCTCCTTACAACTTGAGTTTGCGTTAACATTGTTGATTTCTGTTTGGTTGATTTTGTGGGTTTTTTTTGTCTTTTGTGTTTCCTTGTGCTGTTCTTGTTTGTGTTTACTGGTTTTGTCTTTCCCTTTTCGGACTTTTGACACTTGAATGTCCCATTGGTGCCTCTTTGCTTCTTTAATCTTACATGTGATGCATCTGTCATGAGACAAAAAGGTGGAGATTTTTTCTCGCTCTTTAAAATTGCAATTCAGCGTTGATTTAGGGCTCTAGCAGGTGTCTCTAACTGTTTATACAATTATGTGGCTCCCGCAGGGTTAAAAACGACCTGCGACTTCCGACCTAAGCTTCATAAAATCGACCTATGCCAAAAAACGACCTGTGACCTCACGCCCCTTTTAAAAACAACCAATTATCAGGTCAATAAATCTTCAATTAACACCTTTACATGTAAAATTACTGTCTGACCAATTGACAAAACCCTTACACACTGGAAATGTTTTAATTACTGAGCAGTGAAAATGTCTATAAATGAAAAATTTTGTCGAGTCTTGAAGTAACAGGAGAATAAACAGAAAGTCAGGTGAACAGAAAATGGGTCAAAAAGTCGGAAGGTTGAGTCTCGAGGCTGGAGAATTACACATATGTTTAATCATTATTTATGACCGCGAGCAGTGCCAAATGGCCTCGTTGAAGGCTGCTGGCGGTTGTCCATTGTGGTTTTTCTAAATTGCCATTTAATTGTGAGCTGTGTTGAGGACACTTTTTCCACATCTCATTATTTTCTATTAATATGCAATTGTTTTCTATATTATCATTTATTTTAAATACAAACATAAATTAATACAAAAAATGAAAATAATAATTGAACCAATTTCTTTCCACTCCCACAAAACTAAAAAGACCTTGACACCTTAACCTTCAACCTATATACGTTTAATGGATCAGCATTATACTGATCCAAGATCAGTAAATTAAAATATATATACCGAATGAAAAAACCCAGAGACTAATGATTCTTGTGTAAGGAAATGATTTGAAATTATTTTAATGATGTTTTATAAGTCGAACTAAATGTCTGGTAATGGATTCCTTGATTTTTAATTTCCGACTGTCTAAAACATACAAATATCAGCCCATTAATGCTGAAATTACAACGCAGGTCAGAATCGTGCTCATAGAACCATTATTTAATGAATAAAAAGTACACAACATGACGTTAATGCGCCCAAAGCATCAGTATAAAAAGCTTTTTCTTTTTCCGTATCATGAAACTATCGATTCTGCTCAGATAACAAAACATAAACAAGTAAAGGATAATGATACAGACAGATAGTTGTTTTTATGGAGAGCAGTAATCTCTGCTGTCAACCATAAGTAATCCCCCTTAATATGGTCGGGGACAAAATTAGACACGAAGGAATTAATTTAAGACTGTTAATGGTATAAATATAAGGATATATTGAACTTGCGACATGTCAGCAAGAGAATGTGTATGTTTTCATAATAAAAGATATAAACTAATGCTTGTTACAATGGCATGATGTTTTGCATGAACTAGATAAGTGACAAAAATGCTTCAAAATGACTTTTAATTCTTGTAGTATTTTTCAAGACAATATTGAGACTTAGAATAAATATACATGAAACAACATTCATAAAATAAGGGCAATTAAAATTTACAAATTGAAAATTAATTTAGCAGCTTCAAAGTGAACATGAGTTGTTTCCTATATGACGTTCCAAAATGACATTAAAATACATCTTGGTTAAGAATTTTTTTGCCCTTTAATAGTCTAATAATTGTTTGTTATTCCAATTGATAAATAAATATTGCAGCAAAGTTCCAGACAATAAAATTTTGCAATGCCATATGCCCATTTTGTCTACTAAGACTCATCAGAAGTCATCTTGATCTACTTGCCAAAAGGTTGAAAATGTCAAACACCATCGGAATAACATAAAGTACTTTATTCATGAGTTATACCATTTCAGGGATTTGGAAGTATTGCATATTTACTACAAAAATAAATACTTGTGGCATGAAATAATACTAATGATATGATTAGAATAATGAGCAGAAAATTTTAAATCAAGTTCTTATAAACATGGGTAGAATCGTAAATTTATTTATATTTCAAAAATCTGTTGGATACATCATACATACATTATTCACTGTTACACAGGCAAAATTTAGACATACGTCTGACGTACGTTAATAAAAAGGTGCGTCTGACATAGTGCATAAACGTACGTTAAACGTATGTTTCTAACCGCTGTACGGTAAGCGTACATCAAATTATTGTAAAAACATATGTCAGACGTATGTTTTTTAAACGTGCGGTAAACGTACATTTACCATACGTCAGACATATAGTTTCCTAAAATGTATGAAGTTAGAAAGTTATTTTTTAGTGTGTTTTATTATGAAATAAAATTATTGCCAAGATAAATTTTTAACGTGCATCAGACGTACGTGGTTAGAAACACCAATTCAATATGCGTCAGATGACATGCGTTTAACATAGGCCAGACGCACGTTAAACACAGTCAACATTTTGCGTGTGTACAGGTGCATATCAGTATAAAAATCCTCATTTACTTTTATTTCATTTTATTCCTCTATTTCAGATAGGAGCATGGGGCAAAGACAATCTCCTTTTGACCTTGACAATCGCCAGCGTGTTCGTAGGTTTGATCCTGGGATTTGCGTTACGTTTAGCGGAACCCTCAGAGAAGGCTATCATGCTGATTGCCTTTCCCGGAGACGTTCTTATGAGGATGTTAAAACTGATGATACTACCCTTGATTACCTCTTGCATGATAACAGGTAAACAGGAAACCAGTCTAGTTTTTCAAAAAGAGTTATCTCCCCTGAAAACTAAATATGAAGGCTGCTGGCTGTTTTCCATTGTGGATTTTTCAAATTGACGTTTATATTGTAGATTGTGTCACGTACACTTATTCCACATCTCATTTTCTTCTATATTGTGGTTTCATTATTTTTTTTTTCGCTAGATGCCAATTTTTTGGCTTTCCTGGGTGACAGTCAATGACAAAAAAGGTGAAAAAAGAATCCTACAATGTCTAGATTTCAAAGCAACTCACCTGCAAACCACAAAGTACAAGGTGTTAAAAGAGCCACATTTTGCCACCAGATTTGAAATTATTAAAATGAGTTGGAAATATGAAATATATACTTTGAATTAGCTAAAATTTATTATTTACTTTTAAGTTGTCCATTGTGAATAGATGATAAAGAGATGTGGAATAAGTGTACGCGACACAACCAACATTAAAGAAACGGCAATTTAAAAAATCACAATGGAAAACAGCCAGCAGTCTTCAACGTGACCAGAGGTCACTGCTCGCTGTCTTGCATTGGCCCAAGATTAAAAAATACAATACATAAGATTCAAACAAATCCTTAGAATATCAAAGAAAGACCCATTTCTGGACATAAAACAAAAAACAGATAGTAGACAAGGACAAACAAAAGCTTTGACAAGGATTCCTGGCTTAGGACAGGCACATATATAGGGTTAAGCTAGTTTTTTGGGGCCCAACCTTCCCCCTATTGTTTATATTGTACAAAGCACAAAAAATAACACACTTTAAAAATCAAATCGATAAAAGTTCAATTCACCAAGAGAGAACCTGAGACAAGAGTACTATACGAGAACAACTAAACGTTAAGGAACTCCCTTGAGAACACTCGCAGTTACTGACAGCTAGCTATGAAGTTAAAATAAATACCCAAAGTGGCTTGAAAATTATAATTTGGTGAAAAAATGTAAAAAACATGCAAATTTCTAGTGATTAATGCTGGTTTGCAACACACCCTCAAATCTGGAAAACCCTTGCATTTCATTTGTCAGTTCAAGGTCTGGAAAAGACCTTTAATTAAAAAAAAAATGAAAATATCCTTAAAAAACCCTGGAAGTTGTTGTAAGTTCATGATTGAACTGTTTCACAGAAAATTTCATCAGGGAGCAGAAATTTTGTTGACTGTTTTCATCCTTGAAAATGACTAAAATACCCTTGAAAAGTCTTTGAAAAACCATTGAATTTAGTGGCAACCCTGTTTATGACAAATAAAACTATGACCCACACAGAGTACCACCACAATTATTTGTGTAAATGAAGATTTCTAATACAGAAACTAACAAAAAAATATCTCTGGCTCATAGTTCAATTTGCCCCCCCCCCCCAAAAAAAAAAAACCTCAAACACTCTTGTCTGACCAATAACAAAGGTCTGCAATATTAATTGTAAATTTGACCAAATTCACCAGACGGAAGGGTAATTTGTAAATTTTTCATCGGACTGGTCCGGCGGTCCTGCACATTTCGTGAAAACTGTGTGATGACATCACTGTAATAAATGACATTTTGAAAGAAATACTGTTGTTTTGCTATACTTTATTCATCTGAGCACTGATCTAGAATATTTTCACCATAACTCATTTAATAACTTACAATGTGGCGAATTTAGGGGGCAAATTTAGCGTTTATCATATCTTGTCCTTTATGGATGGATTAAAATGACTTCTTGTGGAAAACAAAAAATTAAATGAACAGTAGAATTTGTACAAAGATCTTTATTAGTTTTGGCTGGATTTCACAGAGTGAAAAATCAGGGTTATAAAATGGTGAATGTTTGGCAGGCGGGGAAGAAATTTTCGTAACAGTTTTCTCAGCAACTATTAATCACGGCCGCTTGATATTTGGTGAACAGCATTAAGGTGGGGTCCAATAAGATGGGATTTGATTTCAGATCTCATTTACCTCCTGTTCAAGGAAATATGGCCATTTTTGACTTTGGCAGATTTTCTAAAGACTTAAAAACAATGATATGTGAAGAAACTATAAAATTGCCATAACATTCCCAGCATACAAACCATTTAGGTCAGCTCCTTGCAACAATGAGAAAAACATTATTCCTAAGAGGAAAATACTTAGACTCTTTCAAATGAATTTATCATTTAGAAAGTTGTCCGGGGAGTCTTTATAGTGCAAACTTGGTATTGTCTCTTTTTATTAGAATTCTCGATCGATTAGATCGGCATAATTGGTAGATGTCTCTCTCGTCAGTGACAACTGTTGTCAGTTTTAATTTGGAAAACCAACATCGTAATAGTGTCGTCAATTTTCATTTAAGAATCGACAAGGAAAATTGACATCTGTTTTCACTGGTAATGGTTTAAATATGCTTGTGTGATCTTTGAAATTGTTGTTTAATGCTTCTTTCTGAAATAGGAAGTTGAGGTTAAAAGGAAAATAAATGAGGTTTTTAATTACTAAGGAATTTATTTCCGTTGGGGCCAATTTTCTTGGTTTGCATTAATAAGACATTGTTTTTAGTTTTTTTTTGATTTTGTGGTTTTTGACATGTTGTTTTAAAGTGTCAATAAAAAATAAACAAACAAATGGAACCACGTTATTTTGTTAATATTTATGCTGCCTGCAACATGTTGCAAAGCGACATATAGGATCAGGTCAATTTGACACTATCTGTCATCTTGCTTTTTCATGTGTCCAGCATCCTGCAGTATTGTAAACATTTCTGCCGCAGTTTTTTGGGCAACTCCATGCCACACCCTCTTGATATTTAGCATGTTGCTTCCTCTTACAGTACTATATGGTGTTTAGTGCGTTATACCCATCACTCATCTACATCCTGTTGACTGAACATTTAAAGACGCACGGTACAAATGTCTTCAATGGAAGACCCCCATTCTAGTTTGTATTTCATTTCTGCCTGTTTCTAATCTCTGCCAAATAATTCTAGAAATAACCTTATAACTCTTTTTATATGCATGCAAATCTTAAATTCTTTCAGGTCTTGCTTCCATTGATGCTAATACCAGTGGTAGAATGGGTCTACGAGCCATCTTGTATTACTTTGGAACAACGTTCTGTGCCATTATACTTGGTATTATCTTAGTAACGGCCATACATCCAGGCGATGAAAACCTACGACCAAAAGATATGGATGAGGGAAAAGGAGATGATAGAGTTAGCTCCCTTGATGCATTCTTAGATCTCATAAGGTGGGTTTGAGTTTAAAGTGATAAAAACATGATACACGGTGAATTTTTGAATTGACAGTTGAGTGAGTGAAAAATCTAGGTCATAAAATGGTGAACGGTGAGTGATGGGCAGGTGGCCATGAAAAACATTTTCATAACTGTATTCAGCACCTTCTTATCTGGTGAAAGGTAAATGGTGGGCAGGCGGCCATTGAAAATATTTTCTTAACAGAATTCAGCAACTTCTTATCATAGCCCCTTGATTTTTGGTGGGGTATGCATGGGGTACCATAATGTACAATGTGATTTCAGGTCTGTTGCTTTGTCCGTCAACGTAACTTGTAAGCGCAACAACTCTTCAACTGCTTAATGGGTCTGATGAAATTTTATGTGAAGGAAGTACATCATATGGAAACGTGTAGATACTGTGGTTTCATTATTATTAAATTACTAATATTTGTGGGTAATCTTGACCCATCAAATTTGATACCCCACGAAAAGGAAATTTTACATTGATCTTAATGCTGATGACTTCAGAACCATGAATTTAAGATTCCAGGAAATTGTCCTTTTTCACTAAACCATGAAAATTGGTTCCCACGAAAATAAATGAATCCACAGTATTGTCCAGAGCAGATACATGTACTAGACTTCTAATTTTATTTTGCAATATAGAGTTCACATTGCAATGTGATGCTGGGGGGTATCCTTATGTAATCTCATTAAGGATTGCTAATTAATTTAGTTTTTTTCTATTCATTTTATTTATCTATCCAGGAACATCTTCCCAACAAACATTGTACGAGCTTGCTTCTCTCACGTCAAGACTGAATACAAGGACGAAGACAAATTCAAGACTGTTCAGAAAAAGATTTTAATGGACGATTTCTTAGCACTGAACATGTCCATCAAGGACATTAATACAACTCTGGGTATGATGATGAACGCCAAAGTGGAGAATATTACCAAATGGAATAAAACCGATGAATATAATTACACTGTTATAGATATTAAAGTGCCGTATGTTAAGACTGTACAGCGATATCCATACAGTGATGGTATTAATGTTCTAGGTAAGGAAAGAGATCTTGAAATGTTGGGTTGGTACAAACTGTGTTAATTGATATTGTCAGTATTTCATGTACTATTAAGTTCGTTTTGCAAAATGTTTATGTCCTAAGAGTCAGCTCTTCATAAAATACTGCACTCTTGTTTATTATAACATGAACAATGAATCACAACAAAAATTATGCAATCGCAACACAGTGTACTTGCATACCAGATAAAAGTAAACCCCAGTTGTCTAAACTTGGAAAAGGCTATTTAGAAAAAATTGAGTGAAAGCCTGAAATCAATGTATTTGCTTATGAAGTTTCTGAAATCAACTACTGTAAAATAAAGTTTGATCACAAAAAATTTTATCATAAGAACATTTTTAATGTTACTTCATTAAACTTTACTGTAACCTTGACCTTTGATTTATAGGTATAATCTCGTTCTTCACTGCATTTGGAATGCTACTGAGTCAGATGGGAGAGGAAGCACAACTTATGATCAACTTCTTCACCATACTCAATGAGATTATCATGAGAATGGTCACCATGGTGATGTGGTGAGTATATGATAAACATTCCCTCTTGAATTTCTTGTCCAGCTTTCACAATGCAAAAAATACATTTATAAAGTTGAATGGCGGACATTTTGCAAATATTTAGCTTAAATTTCAATTAAAATTACATGAAATAGCACAAGAGATGCAAAATTTGATTCTTATTCATTTTATTAATAAGAAATTAAAGACATAGAACCTATCATTTTCGCAATGTTTAAAAAAATAATGAAATTTACACTATTTGAAGAATACAGTGTAAATCCTTTGAAGACACTGTTAGTTTTCAAAAAACCTACCAGAAAGTATTCTTTTCGAGAGTAGACTGCATAAAATATGCAGTGTCACAAAAGAGGACAAACTAATGATAAAATGTAAACACTTGCGTGCCAGTAAACTGAGAAAAGAAAATAAACCAAAAGGGAACAGAACGAAAACAAAATCAATAAAAAGAGATGGAAACAAAAATAAAAAATTAAGCAACCAAAATCTGTAAAGATAGGAAACGAAATCGAGCAAAACCGGAAAAAAAAAGAAAACTGAATCGATTTTACTCGACACCAGTCATTTTCTTAATTTACCGATTTCGTTTTGTTTTCGTCTTGTTTTGGTTTCATTTTGTTTCTCAGTTTACGAGTACCCAGTAAAGGTCATGTGAATAACAGTTTACCAAAAGTAAATATTTATGCTTGACAATGTGAAGAATTAAAATACGATAATTTTAAGCTACAAAAATTTGAGTTTTTATGTCGGTAAAGATAAGTTTTAGAATGTATGCTTTTGATATCTGTTCTTTTTATTCAATGTGAAAAAATTGCAAAATTGATAGGTTCTATGTCTTTAAGCTTTTTCTGAAAAGTTCTATTTTCAGGGGGAGATAATTAGAGGGAATATGTATGATCAATTTTTATATAGAAATGTGTAGGAAAATTTACCTTTTCTTTAATATCTAGAAAAAGAAGGTCTGTAACCCTTAGTTATTATTTTTTCATGTTTTCCAAAAGATTTATATGGCTTTTCTCCTTTGAAATATGACTAAAATATGATGAGTTTCCAGCTTATAATGATCCTATAGATTTCATTTTCCTTTATATTATAATGATGCTGAAAAACAAAACTATATGTCACCAACTTCACATGGTCATAAAACTGTAGAAAGGTCACTGACCCCCAATATTTTAGCATTTTTTCTTTGTTCTATGAAATTTCAATTCTTCAAATGAAAAAAAAAATCTGATGGACTTCTATATACCCAAAAAAAAACAACTAAGAGCCTCCAAATTGTAGGAAAGGGCAACACTTCAGTGAAAACTTAAGTTACAGGTGGGTCTATAAGCAGACAATTTGAGCTTTTAACATATAAACAACAACTCTATGTTGAGAATTTTCATATACTGCCATGTTTGTTGAGGATATCTACGGTAGTTTGTTTAAGGGAACTCCTTTGTCTGCAAATGCATTAAGCTTGATAGAAAATTTTGAGATGTTGAATAATTGTAAGAGACACAACTTAAACATATCAACAATTTAGAAAACCACAAAGCAGCCCTTAATGTGACACGTGAGACTTGAGTGAACTTAAGCCATATTAGTTTGTTCAATTTTAATGGGGGATTAAGAAGCGGCGTGCTGGGTGCCTGCCCTCCTGTTTGAAATGAAAATTTGTCTAGGAACTGTAAGAAACAAGAGAAAACAAAATTGTGCACCCTCCCATTTGAAAATTCCTGGACAAAATTATAATTGATTTTTTTTAATACTATGAACTTGTATTTATACACTCTATTTTCCAGGTACTCTCCCATTGGTATCATGTTCCTGGTCGCTGGTAAAATATTATCGTTAGAAGATCCGGGTGCCGTGGGGGAACGGTTAGGGATGTATATGGTGACAGTCCTGGCGGGGCTGTTTATCCACGCCCTGATTACTCTGCCGTTGATTTATTTCTTCTTTACGAGGAAGAATCCATTCTTGTTGTTTAAAGGCATCGCCCAGGCCTTTGTGACAGCATTAGGAACAGGGTCAAGGTAGGGATACTGTGAATTTACTACTAATTTTTGCTTAATGTTCACCCAAAAAAAATGACATGTCAATATGCAAGGTTTATTATGGTATGATATTTGATAACAATAAAACTGAACACCCATAAAACATGTACAAAATATTTATAAATATTGATGTAAGAGAAATTTTAACCGCGAAAAATCAGTAATCCAGTATTAATCTTTTATCTATTGCTTAACAACATTTTCTTCTACTGGTAAAGTTTGAAAGAAACAATGAAATTACCAACTTGTGATTATCAGACTCAAAACTTCACAAACTGAAACTGGAAGTTGCATTCTGGAGAATTGTAACTCACTATGATCCTGAATAGTTTAGCTCAGCAAATTCTTCAAGAACCCAACGATGAATTGACTAATACCCAGAAAAATCCATTTAAGATATCTGTTCTATGGAAGCTGTAAGACAAAACAAATATTTTTTTAATTATTTTCCTTACTTGAAATATCCTACCTGCCTGTCAATTCTTCAGGGACATCATATATACATTGTTCAATGTGTATACTGAGACCAATTTATTAGAGACTATTTTATTTCGTGTTTTAACCCTGAATGGCCAGCAGATTGCGATTTTGTGCATTATTATTTTCCTGATTCATCATTATCACAATTATATTGATATGATACGCAAGTTTATTAGCTAAGATTTATATTCACTAATTCTTGTTCCTCGCGAAACAGGCAAAAATAAATTGCTCGTGAAAATAAGTTGGTTTACTGTACACGCCTGGTTAACTGGAAAGTCGCAACCAAAATTCCGGGACCCGGAATTTGTGATTTACATTTAATGTAATAAATTTGAGAAATTGAAGAATGTCATTCCATGTTTATTTGTTGAATAATTGTAAATTAAGCAAAAACAGTTTATTTTCAATTTAAAACTCTAAGTTACCTTTTTCCATAAATCTGGACCTGTCCTGGTTAATAGAATAGCCTTGACAATATAAAAATGATTTATGGCTAAAAATTCAGACTAAACTATTATTTTTGGTATATTTAAGATCTGTGACAAATTTCACATGGAGTGACATTCTCTGATTCTTGCAAAAAGTGTTCTTTCACTTAGTATCAATAAACTTCCGGGTAACAATACTTGGTTGCGACTTGCAGGTTTCCCAGGCGTACTGTAGCTACTCATGATGATCTTGCTAGCAGCTCTATTTTGATATTAGGTTAAACTGCAAGGCTTTGGACTTGTACAAAAACTATATCATTCATTTATAAAGCTCTCATAGAATTTGCTAATATGAAAAAAAAAGTTCATTTAAAAATTTGCATTTAACTGTAAACACAGAAATGTACTTAGTAGGATTTTATTTCATTTATTACATGGGGTTAATTCAATCCCTTGAATTTAAAGTGTTTTATAGTTTGAGCGAACATTTAAAAAATTACAAATCTAGGAAAATCTGTCTCCACTCATGCATTTTTGTATTCTTAAATTTGTTTATCTCCACCCTAAGATGAATTTATCCAGATTTGATTATTATTAATCACATCTTTTCTTGTGTTTTTTAGCTCTGCCACCCTACCTGTGACTTTCAGATGCTTAGAAGAGAATCTCAAGATTGACAGACGTGTGACACGTTTCATTCTTCCCATTGGAGCTACGATCAACATGGACGGCACGGCACTTTATGAGGCTGTGGCACCTATATTTATAGCTCAGATGAATGGCATTGACCTATCTTTTGGACAGATTGTTGTTGTCAGGTATTATTCCGAAAGTGATAAAGGATTTTTAGGACACCTCTAGGGGGCCCCCGCAGGGTACCCCCCTGAGGTTGTAAGGTCGCTTTTTAAAGGGGCGTGAGGTCGCAAGGTCGCTTTTAAAAGGCATATTTTAGCGGAGGTCGCAGGTTGTTTTTTGGCAAAGGTTGATTTTATGAAGTGTAGTCGCTCTTAAAAAACCCTCAGGTTGCAGGTTGTTTTTAACCCTGCGGGAGCCACCTCTAGACTTTACCTTTAATTACTGAAGAATTTTGTTGCACTCTGACCCCAATATTTGACATTTTCTGATTATATAGACCTTAAAACCAACTGTATAAAATTTCTTGAAATTCTTGATACAACATGATGGTTTTTAAGACCAAAAACCTCACAATAGTAAAGTTATGTAAAGTCAAGAGGAGTCTCATTTCCCACCAAATTTTTGAGATCACATACCTCAGAATCAAGCCCTTGGACTTGAAGTTTTCTATTAACCATTTGATGAATTGGACATTTATCTATCATTTCCATCACAAATCATAAAACCTTTGATATAAAAATGTCAAGGAGTGACCATCCTTAGGTCTGTGGCATAAACTTTTATGTTGCTTGCAATAAGTTACAAATCAATGGATCTTTTGGGACTTTCTAATGACAACATTGAAATTAAAAACCAAAAATTTGTAGGAAAAGTACTTGTACTCAAAATGTCTAAACAGGGAAGTCTGTTAAATCATAGATGATAGTTATTAACATGATTAAGCTTACAAGTGCTATATTCTATAAAATCAAACATGAAAAAAATAGTTGGTATAATATAGAATGTGCCAACACGGACACCCTTTCTAACTTTGCAGCTCACCTTATCCATTCTATATTATACCAATTACTTAACAGAGCTGTACGCAACGCCATTTATCATATATATGAAAAAAATAGATTTGAGATTTTGTTGAATGTTTTCAAATTTTACCCCTGTTGAATAAAATCAAATATCAGGTGACAGAGTGATGATATTGTAGAGTTTGATATTTGTTTCGTCTGTATACAGCAATATTCTTACTTAACAAATTATCCATAGCCACCTTTGGTTTATTGGACATTTTAACATGGGTTGCCATTGTTTTCTAAAATATTTTGCCCTGAGTGCAGGTCTGGTCACCAATTTGATGTTTTTTTCACTTATATTCTAGTTTAACAGCCACTTGTGCCAGTATTGGTGCAGCTAGTATCCCGAGTGCAGGTCTGGTCACCAATTTGATGTTTTTTTCACTTATATTCTAGTTTAACAGCCACTTGTGCCAGTATTGATGCAGCTAGTATCCCAAGTTCAGGTCTGATCACCATGTTGATGTTTTTTTCACTTATATTCTAGTTGAACAGCCACTTGTGCCAGTATTGGTGCAGCTAGTATCCCGAGTGCAGGTCTGGTCACCAATTTGATGTTTTTTTTTCACTTATATTCTAGTTTAACAGCCACTTGTGCCAGTATTGGTGCAGCTAGTATCCTGAGTGCAGGTCTGATCACCAATTTGATGTTTTTTTACTTATATTCTAGTTTAACAGCCACTTGTGCCAGTATTGGTGCAGCTAGTATCCCGAGTGCAGGTCTGGTCACCATGTTGATGGTTCTGACAGCAGTCAATCTCCCTACAGAAGATATCAGTCTTATTTTGGCAGTTGACTGGTTCTTGTAAGTTTAAACAAAACCAAAACTTTTAAATTTCTTTCAAACTTTATAAGATAAACATGAAAAATTTGTAGTCCCCCCAAAAAAACACATGCACCAGTCAAGACTGTGATTACTGGTAGCTAAGCTTATTCAAGTCCATCTGTTCACAACATAACAGTGATTTGAAATTTGGTATATGGCTTCAGCATGAGGTCTTTTATCACAAGTACCGAAATTAGGTATATCTGCAGATATCTACTTTCTGTTTACAAACTTAGTCAATTTTCAACATTACTTTTCAATTGTGGGAAATTTTTTGTAACAGTTTTCTCCCCAACTACTAATCACAGGGACTTGACATAATTTGATATTTGACTTCAGTTTGAGGTCTTTTATTACAAGTAACAAAATTAGGTCTGTCAGATTTCTACTTCCTGTTTACCAACTTACTTCCTGTTTCATGAAATTTAACCATTTTTGTCTTGCCTGCGACGAATGTCACAAAAGGTGAGACTTAGGTATGGTGATTCCAGCGATGGCAGCGGCAGCATCCACAATTGGTTAAAGTTTTTGCTTAAGACTGTTTTGTGTGAACTAGTTATGTTACACCATTGATATTTGGTATGCAGTTGCATCAGCATCAGTAAAAGGATTTCACCTGTATGCTCCTGCATACGGTCTACTGACTTTGAAATTTTACACTGATTTTGCCGAGGTTAACCTTTTTTCTTGAGTCTGTTTAACATGAAGCAGTTATGTTTCACCGTTGATATTTGGTATGCTCCTGCAGTCACGGTCTACTGACTTTGAAATTTTACACTGATTTGGCCGAGGTTAACCTTTTTTCTTACGTCTGTTTAACATGAAGCAGTTATGGTTCACCATTGATATTGGGTATGCACTTGCATTAGCATTAGTACAGATCAATTTCAAAAGCATTTCATCTGTATGCTCCTGTAGTCACGGTCTACTGACTTTGAAATTTTACACTGATTTGGCTGAGGTTAACCTTTTTTCTTATGTCTGTTTAACATGAAGCAGTTATGGTTCACCATTGATATTGGGTATGCACTTGCATTAGCGTTAGTACAGATACATTTCAAAAGCATTTTATCTGTATACTTCTGCGGTCATGGTCTACTGACTTTGAAATTATACACTAATTTGGCCGAGGTTAACCTTTTTTCTTACGTCTGTTTAACATGAAGCAGTTATGGTACATCATTGATATTGGGTATGCATTTGCATTAGCATCAGTACAGATCAATTCAAAAGTATTTTATCTGTTTGCTCCTGCAGTCAAGGTCTACTGACTTTGAGATTTTACACTTTTTAAATTTTTACTTATGTCATGAGTGTTTTATATAAAGCAGTTATGATTCACCATTTATATTTAATATGCAGCTGCTTAAGCATCAGTTAAGATAAGTTTAAGGAGGATTTTTACTTTATTTTATACTGTGTCCAGTTGCGACAGGCTAGACATGTCTCTATGTTAACAGTTTATTTTATTTTTGACACATTTTCTTTTCGTTTACAGGGATAGAATAAGAACAGCCATCAATGTTCTAGGGGACAGTTACGGAGCTGGAATCGTAGCTCACCTGTCCCAAGATGAACTGGCGGCAGATCCACATCAAAGTGTCCCACTTCCAGACATGAATATGGAATTGGATATCATCGAAGATAAAAATGCCAAAGATAGCGAAGACAACGATAACGATGATAATGACGACCCAAAAGATCCCGGAAATGGAGGCGAAACGATATACCCTAGTATAAGTTAATAACCGCCCTTAGGGTGTGATTTGACTTGTTATTTTGTATGTAAATAATTCTTTTGGAGGTGCTCTTCATTGTGGATAACATGTTATGTAATGTGTAAGAAGCAGACAGCTATTGTATAAATAGCAGACGGTCATTGGAGAGATTTTTAGAGGACTTGTTAAGTGAAGAATATGTCAAGAGATTCTTGGTTAATATGAAGGCAATTTTTAAAAATTATTTTTATAGATATAGGGCATGTTATTGATTTTGAAATTTTAAAATAAGTTGTAAAAGAATAAGATTACTGGTTTGAATTGATTTCAAATTTAACAGTTCCAGTAATAGGACACACTTTCAAGGGTTTGTGTGTTCGAATTTTGTTTAATCAATTTATTGGCGAAAAAAAACAAATTGTTTTGCATGTTAAATGCCACCAAAAGATTTTAAACTTTGTAAAAGATGAGCATGCCAAACACATTTCAAAGTGTTTAACTGCCAAAAGATAATCATCCGTGGTGAAATGTGAATGCCATTGATATATTCCACTGTAAAAAAAAACTTTTGAAATATACACCTTATGCATTTCAGCTAATTTGGTTTATTTTTACATTTTTTTTTATATTTTACCTGGCTTGTTGCATTTTAATACCATTCTTAATCATTGTGAATTTTTTCATGAAGGTTGTTTATCTTTTCATCAACTTTAAGAACATATTGAAATTACAATCATTGCAATATAGATATTTTTATGCTTTCATTATATGACTTTTTTTTATATTGTAAATACATATTTTGTACATAAATATTATCGTGAAGTAAATGACATTCAAATGTCATCAGCTCTGAGTTGAAAATTGTGGGTCTGGATGGACAAACATTTATTATATTTATAAAATATATAAAACACATATAAGCTAACAACTGCCAAATGCTGTTGACTATTTCTAGGACATTTCGTCAATTATAGAAATAAAAGTTAAGTCATAATTTTTCAGTCATTTAAAAAAATATCATTTCTCAGTTATAGGTAAGAGACATTACACCATTGTGAAATGTTAATTATTATGACAAATACTACATTATAAAATGGTATATATTTTGTACATATATATTTGTATGTAATTTTTATCACTATATCATGATTATAAATACATGAACATGTATATTACATTTCAAATTCATTGAATGAACTGTATTTTTACCCATTTAAACATTCATTCTTGGTAATGAGGTGTATTTTTTACTCAATAATTGTAAATCCAAAAGGTTGATATTGTTTTTTTAATGAACATTTTTACAATGTGTCATATTTTTAGATGAATTGCTGTAAATGTGCAATGGATTTTACTATTAATGATAATTTAGAAGATATATGTGTGAGTTTACCCTGGCAACTGGCTCAGAAAGTGGCTTTGGTAAAAAAATTATACATGCTGACTCTGGATTTACACACCAATAACTTTATCTTTCATAGACAAGATATAAACCAATGAATTATACATTATAAATCACATATTAAGTGGAAAGCAATGATTCTTTTTACAAAACTTAATTATAATATTATATTGTTTATAAAGTATTGTAATGACTATGAAATTTTAATATTTCACTTTAAAAAAAGTATTTTTTTATATATATGTAATTTTATGTAGAATTGCTTCATAAGTGGATAAAAAAAAAAAAAACATTCAAAAAGTTGTCATCATGAAAAACCGTGTATAGAAGTATATTTTGTTTAAAACGTTCAACATCTATTGTTAAAGTATCATCAAAATCTGACCACTATTTTTAAAACCAAACTTTTCATATCAGGAGGAAAATTTTGTGTTGTTCTTCACATAATTTAATTAATTTTCCTTCATTGAAATCTTCAATTCACATTGTAACATTGTAAAGTTTTTTCTTTTTGTACTTTATTATAAAACATATTTTTAGATTGTTATTTTTGTATGGCTAAAATGGGGTGCATGGATGTTTTATGCTTAGTGCAATGTTGTTTTTATCAAGACTGTTCCAATTTAATTTACACAGCAGGATTCCACTTTTTCAAGTCTCTTTCCAACCTTTATTTACTAATTTTACTCTTCAAAAAAAGATACGCATATAGGTAGAAAATTCCCTTTACACTTAATACAAACCCACGCCATATCAAGATAATATTCTAAAGCTGTTTTGCAACCAATTTTCATAAAGTAAAATCCAATAAAAAGAAAAATGAATGAAGATTGTTTGATTAATGTTTTAAAGACATAGCAAGTAGTACACACCCAATGCTTTTCACCTCACATTTAGCATTGATTAAAACAGGAAGATGATGCGTAAAATGTTCTTTTCAGTTCCACTTGCAATATCTTAAAAACCAGTGATGTTACGATTTTGTTCAAAATTAATCAAATAAGCTTCATTTAATATGTTTTTTTGGTTTATGTCAGGAAAATTGGTTGTTGAATAGCTCAGTAATATTGTTTTGAAATGTTGTGGGTTTGTATTAAACATAATAGGAATTTGCTACCTATACTTAACTTTTTAGTATATTTGGTGTAATCCCTAACACAATATTTTGTTAAATTTTTAATATTTTTAAATAAGCATACCACTGTTTTCTGTAAATTAGAATGGGACAGTCTATAGCTTCTGTAAATGCTCTTTTTGAACACATTACTTTGAAGTTCTATGAATTTAATACTCATCGGTGGAATTAATTAACATTACCACCGAAAGGGACATATAGTGGAGGGAACAATTTGTCCATTCATGCTTTCATCCCAAATCAGGTTTTAATAGGTTCAATTTGAAGTTTTATTTTCCATGACCAAATTACCGGTATGATATCATAGTGAAACTTCATACACATATACGTTCAGGGTATGAACAAACTCCATCATAAAATTAGCCCACACAACAAACTTTTGATCACTAGAGTGGTGTTCAAGTCCCCTCATAATTTACAAAAACTGGACTTTCCACCTGTATGTGATTAGGTTTGTCAGTTTCCTGCCCAAGGTCATGGTTTCCTCTAGGTACTCCTGTTTCCTCCATCATTAAAACTGACCGCCCTACATGGCCCAGGTGTGTGTAAATGGTGTTAAACCCTCACACACACACACACTTCGCTCTGTAACCTTTGTAGTTCAGTGATTGTGATACATGTACATAACAAAATGTTTTTTGGTGAAGCAACAAATTTTTGTTGTAAATAAGGCCATATTAAAATAATTCCTAAATTCTCATCCAAATAATTCTTGAAGAAAATATAGGAAGAGTGGGAAAATTTTATTTTTCATCTTTCATCCATTTTGATGAAATATGCTGCCATTTTAAAGAAAAAAGTCCAAAAATGGACATAATTTGCTAAAAAATCAAAATAGTTTTTTTTTTAGGCGGCTGAGAAAATTGGGACATGAGGGTATGAGAACCTAGGTTATTTTTATACTGGCCTTATTAGATTCAACATAAATCTCTGTTTCAATTATAAAGAATCCTTTTCTTGCTTGACTTTGAAATGCATTTTTTTGTTTGTATGTTTATAGATAGACCTTTTTTGTAATATACATGATTGCATATGATTCATTGGAGAAATATTTTTAAAAATCGGTTGCATTTTTACTTGATGAAAAGAAAGTTACCATTTACTTTATAAAAGATTTTTATTCAAGTTTTAGACTGTTGTTATACCCTTGAATATATTTTGTAAATTTATACTTTTCTTTCTTTTCCATAAACATGTACATGTATGTTTTCCCCAAGAGCAAAAGGCATTCAACATGTCATTATTTGCAAGACTTTTCCAATATTTTACTCACAAAAATGAGTTTCGACTTCAAGTCTTTTTGATTAGGAATTATCAAACTGTAATGGGAAAGTAAGTATAAGATTGAACAATAACAAGTGAATAAAAAAACCTTCTCTAATTTTCGTCCAATTTATCAACCTCTCAACCAGTGTTGGAAAAATATTTCTCACCTCTAGAGAAAATTTTGTTCTCAGTGTAATTACACATGCAATTAATGATCAATCTTTTGCACTTTTTACCTGTAAACATTAGAGAAAAACCTTCTACAACTAAATTCTCGATGATTATGGAATTTCTAACATCTCGGGAAATAAATTTGATATTTTAATCGCTCGGCAAGCCTCGCCATTAAAATAATCAAATTTATTTCCCTTAATGTTAGAAATTTCATAATCAACTTGATCGCTTTGTAGAAGCTATATTTAACATACAGTAAAGTCAGAGACATATAGTGATAGAACACTATTATTGTGGTACACAACTATTACAGTGGGTAATAATATATTTTATGGTTGAAGATTTTTTTTTAAATTCATATTTGGAGGGAGTGGATATCATGCATGGGAAACTCGAAAGTCTCAACCAAACTTTATTGTGTAAGTGAAAGGTTAAAATTTACTCATTGTTAAATGAAATTAAAAAAGAAATAATCAAATATATGCAACATTTTCCCAGAGGTCTTATTTTTCTCTCAGACGCTTATGTCCTTAAAATTGCTAATACATGTATATCATCCATTCACTGTAAATTCTATTGCAGAGATTTTTTTGCATGGCATGACATTCTTTGATAATACAAATAAGATTGAGAATTGTTGCAACCATGCCATTCCAATTTGTTAATTCTAGTTTCCCCCCCCAAAAAAAAAATTTGAAAAAAAGTTATAGGACTCCATTAAAAAACAGGTGTATCACTATCACAGGGTTTCATTATGGTATGTCTTTTGCTTTATAGTATGCTGCAAAAGAAACTGGTTTTAACCATTTAATTTTATTTTCTAGCACCTTTAGTCTTGCATTTCAGGAAGACTATTCAATAGAATCATGAAATAAGTGTGACCCATCTTCCTTTTAATGTATAAAATGTAACACCTTTGTGTAGTTTAAAATATTAAATAAAAAATAAAATTATGGTGGTTGTTTGTATTTGAATCATCATCATCTTCACCATCATTATCATCATCATCATCATATCATCATATAAGCAGAGCTACCAATGGGGCATCTGAAGGTCAAAGTTCAAAAAGGCGGAGACAAAACCAGTTAATACAAACAAGAACAGGAGGAAAAATCAGACAACATATAAAACAAGGAACCACAAAAACTACTGAATATCAATTAACAATGATGAATTGTAGTTGTAATGAGAGTGAACTCAGGTGCTCCGAAAGAGTAAGCACTTCCTGTCTGGTATAGCACACCCGTCACACTGTCAATTTCCTATTCAGTGTGTCAAATCCGGTAAAGGAAGACAAAAAAACCTATGACAAACCATCATCTGCACTCATCTGAGAATTAGAAATCCCATAATTGGAAAGTTAAAGTCATCACGCTTGTCATAGAGCTTTGTCGAAAGTTTAAGAGTCTTTTTCGAGATGAAGATCTTAATATGAAGCAGACTTCCTAGAATCTGTTTTCTCTTTTATGTCAAGTTCCCAGAGATATATTAAATGTAGAAAGTCAACAAATCGAGAATTGTTCAGTGAAAGGACATCATCAATATAACGGAAAGAGAGGTTAAAAGAGAGAGCCAGTCTACGAACTTTTTGTCTAGAACAGTTTGTAAGAAGTCCGCTTCATATGAATGAAGAAACAAATCAGCAAGCAAAGGTGCACAATAAGTGTCCATTGGAATCCCTATTGTTTGCTGAAAGTGTTTTTTCAGGAAAAATAGGGATTCCACCAAACTGAACAAATATGTTGTCGATAAGAAAATAGGGCATGTCGATTATTTAATATTATCATGTCATTATCAATTATCATCACCACTATCATCGTCATCATCATCATTACTATCACCACCATCATCATCATTATCGCCATCATCATCATCATCACTATCACCACCACCATCATCATCATCATTATCATCATCATCATCATCATCACTATCACCACCGTCATCATCATCTCATCATCATCATCATCATCATTATCACCATCATCATCAATCAATCATCATCATCATCATCGTAGTCATCATCATCATCATCATCATCATCATCACCGTCATCTTCATCAGCCATCATCATCATCATCAGTTTCCCCTCATTGGAAAGAGCATTGGATGGCCCAGTTCGTCTTTTATGGTATATCTGTCATTCATTCTATCTGCTTGACATTGGTTGCCAGGCCATGTCATTTGGGTTTACACATTGTTGCTTATGATGAAAGCTTGATCCTATTAAGGCAAAGGTCACACCAATGAAAAAATTAGCAGACATTTAAGCACTTCTCTTGTGGTCCCACTAGTCAGTTGCCAAAGCAACTGAAGGATAAAGACCAGGCTAATTCCCTGTGGTTATAAGGTTGCTAGGTATACTGGTATTCTCGAGATTAGAGGTTTCCTCTAACGCTGATTGCCTTCATAGTCCATGTGCATAAAAGGGTCTAAGTTTCAGCACTCAAATGCTGTCTCAGATAACATTCAAATCAATATAAAATATTGTTTTGTTTTGTCCAAAATTATCCCTACCCTTTTCCCCAAAAAATCTAAGCTATAACTCCTGCAATATCTACAGTTTAGAATCCAAATATTGAGTACATATGGTGGAATTGCTATATATATACCAAGTTTTGTGTTATTCGTCTGGGTGATTTTAGAGGATTTAAACGGAAACTATAATTCATAAGGTTTTTATGGGAAGTTCCAAGTTTAACCTCAAATGACCAATACTACGAAAGACCGGTAGCGCCATTCACATTTCTGGATTGGATCAACAATTATCATAGTTCCGAGTTGACATTCCACAGTTCCAAGTTGACATTTCTCACTTCCAGGTTGATATTTCTTACTTCCAAGTTATCATTTCTGATTTCCAAGTTATCATTTCTCAGTTCATATTTCTTAATTCCTAGCTGACATTTCTCAGTTCCTAGTTGATATTTCTAAGTTCCAACTTGACATTTCTCAGTCAGTTCCAATTTGGAAGTGAGAAATGTAATTTGGAAGTCATAAATGTCAACTTGGAAGTGAGAAATGTCAACTTGGAAGTAAGAAATGTGAAAGAACTAATGGCACTACCGGTCTTTCGTACATAATTCGCACAAAATTTTGAGGATCAAATTCTTGATAACATGCGCAACTACAATTGGAATACTCGGTACACATCAAGTTGAACTATGTAGATTTTCTAGAAAATTCAAGGTGTAGAGTAGAGGTTCCAACTCCCACAAGCTTTGCAGGTCAAATATCCTCATAGCGTGTATGCACAACTAGATATACATTTTGGCCGGATTTCACAAAGTGAAAAATCCGGATTATGAAATGGTGAATGTCGGGCGGTAGGCGGACGGGGAAATATTTTGCGTAACAGTTGTCCTAGCAACTACTAGTACTTATCACAGCCTCTTGATATATGGTATGCAGCATCAGCATGGGGTCCCATATCGTGGGATTTGATTTCAAGTTGGCGCTCACTTACTTCCTGTTTTACGAAATATGGCCATTTTTCACTCCGACAGATTTTTGTACAAGTCGAGTTTTACTATGGACAGACAGATGGAGGTACACGTCAACAGTGTTTCTCCACTTAAGAGGGGGGGGGGTAATTTACAGTTTTTGTCTCGCCTGCAAGGTGTTACTTTACCAGCGGCGGCGGTGGCGGCGTAAACTTTTATGTTAAGGTTTTATGAGCACCTACATATCTCAAGAACCATGAGTCATAGGTTGATGAAACTTGGTATGCATATGCCCCATGAGTAGCTTAGCACAGTTGCTTTCCCATCTTTTGCATTTTGATCTTGACCTTGATTTTCCGGTTGAGTGACTTTGACAATTTTCAAAACATATATAGCAATGTTAAGGTTTTTGGATTTCCTCTATATCTCAAGATATATAAGTCTTAGGTTGATAAAACTTAGTATGCATATGCCCCCGTAGTAGCTTATCACAGTTGCATCCCCACCTTGGCCTTGATTTTCAAGTTAAGTGATTTTGACAATTTTCAATACATATAAAAGCAATGTAAAGGTCTTGCGAGCACCTCCATACATGTATCTCAAGAACTATAAGTCCAAGGTTGGTGAAACTTGGTATGCATATGCCCAAGTGGTAGCTTAGCACAATTGCATCCCCATCTTTTGGCCTTGGCCTTTGCCTTGAACAGGGATTAAATAAAACTGATTTGTTTTGGACATCCCTGGCCTTGAATTTACAGTTGAGTGACTTTGACAATTTTCAACACATATTGTAACGGGGTTGCTCCCCTTCCTAGTAGATTTAATTAGCCAGCCTTTATCCCTGAACAAGGGAAGTACTTCTTTGGTTCAGAGGTAGAGCGCCTGACTGTAAACCTAGAGGTCCCGGGATCGAATCCCGCTCAGGACATGTCGATTTTGTGAAGTAATTCATGCTCTCCGGTTACATTGGCGCCCAACTAAAAAACCCACGATGGTTAGAACAGGAAAACTAGCCAGGGTTAGTTGTGTTAAGAGTCATACATGAAGGTATGATGACTCTTGAGGAGGGGGAAGTGTAACGGGGTTGCTCCCCTTCCTAGTAGATTTAAATAGCCAGCCTTTATCCCTGAACAAGGGAAGTACTTCTTTGGTTCAGAGCCCGGGGGGGGGGGGGGGTCACTTCCATTATAAGATGAGATGAAATGATATTTCCTTGTCTTGGTAATCTTGAAGAAATTGAGCTAGTGTTGTTCACTGATGCATCATATGCAAACCTATCTGACCAAGTTTTCAGTGCAGGTGGTTACATCATTTTTATTCAAAACAAAGAGAGGAAAATGTGTCCCATTTCATGGTCTTCTAAGAAGATCAAAAGAATAGTTAAAAGCACTCTTGCTGCAGAAGCTTTGTCTTTGGTGGAAGGGCTTGATGAATGTTATTTCTTGAGAAGTATTCTGGAAGAAATGATTCCAAAGAACAATCAAAAGCTCCTAATTAAATGTTACACAGACAACAAGTCATTGTGCCAGAACATTCATTCTACCAAACTTATATCTGAGAAACGTTTGCGTTTGGACATTGCAAGCATTAAGGAGAGTGTTAGCCAAGGCGATGTGTCAATTTCTTGGATTGCAACTGACAAACAAATTGCTGACTGTTTGACAAAAGCAGGATCAGATTTTCATAGACTGGTTGAAATTCTCAGGACGGGAGTTGGACTTGTGTAATATGTGGTATCTAGGAATTGAACATTTGATTTTGCCTTATATTACGAGAGTTGGACTTGTACTAACATTTTGACTATTTCCGTTTCATACTTTATTTGACATCTTATGTTTCTCTCAAAGAAAGACAGAGGAATGTGTTATGATTGTATATTTATGTTATTTGTATTATGTCTCCACAGGTAGCTGGAGTCTTCATTAAATGTATATCAGTATTAGAGTTCAACTAATTTACATGAGCCGCTGGAATAGGTACCTTTTTCACGCTTCGTAATATATGAAAAGGGCTTGAAATTGAGATGAAAATATCTGATAAGGATACAAATTTTGATAGGATTATATGATAAGGTCACAATATAGCACCAAATCGGATGCCAATTAGCTTTTGACATCTTATAAGTTATAAGATTACAAACCACATGTAATTTATTACTTAATCTCAGTGTGTGTTCTGTTTGAATCCGCAAATCCTACTATTTATAGGGTATATCATATTGTACAAATATATATGATGAGGTATGATTTTCTGCAAAAATTATGTGATAAGGTATACTTTTTCAATAATCCTTATATATGATAAGGGTGGGGGTCATTGGGTGCCAGCGGCTCACCCCTACCAAAAAATATATGGAGTGACCCCCACGGGGTTCAGAGGTAGAGCGCCTGAATCCCGCTCAGGACATGTCGATTTTGTGAAGTAATTCATGCTCTCCGGTTACAATATAATAGCAGCGTTAAGGTTTTATGAAGTCCTCCATATCTCAAGTACTATAAGTCTTAGGCGGATGAAAACTTGGTAATTATGCATATGCCTTTGTAATACTGGTAGCTTTAGCATACATTTGTAGGTGCATCCCCATATTTTGACATTGGTCTTGATTTTCTGGTTGAGTGACTTTGATTATTTTCATTGCATACATTAACACTGTTTAAGTTTGATATCAGAAATAAATTATGAAAATATAGAGGAAATAAAGAAAGAATTATTGTTTCTGATGATGCCGATAGGCGAGACATACTTTAGTTATGATTAGTTCTTAATCGATCTTTATTATGGTATTATAAATTTACAAACTGAAATAAATGTTCAAAAACATATAATTTTAATATAATGCATGTGATACTGGACATAAGATCACAATCTGATGGTGGAAAATTAAAACTGAGTTTATTACCTCTGATAGCAATGGAAAAGGGTTTGGTGCCATTAAACCAGATTCAACCCATATATTATTTGTTTTGACATGCCTGCAAAGGCGGATCTAGGACCGGCGTACCGGGCGCGCGACCTCCCCCCCCCTTTTTGACAATTTTTTTTAGGAAACATATATAATTTATAATTGCCCCCCCCCCCCCGTTTGAAAATTTCTGGATCCGCCACAGGCCTGTTGCTTCTCAGGACCATTGTGATCTGCTAACTGTTTTCCATTGTGTATGTTTAAAGGTGCCACTGCTTTGTACATGCAAGTTTTGTCGCGTACACTTATTTACAATCCATTATAACAACAAAGCCATGTACCGAACTTGGATGACCAATCGCATATACAGTAAAACTCGAAAAGAACGAACTACCTTGCAACGAATTTATGCTCATAACGAATTTTTATCAAATCCCCAAACAAATTCCAGCTATGTCAATGCAAAATGTCGTGGATATAACGAATTCGTTTATAACGAATATTCGAATACTACGAACTTATTTCAATCCCCCAAATGCCAAAACAAATGAAAAATTACAATCCTATAACGAACTGAAAATTGCCCAAAAGTAACTGAGGAGATCATCAATGATTGAACCGACGAACTTTAAAGGTAACCATAAAGGTTATCTAATTAAACAAACGTGACTTGTTGTTATTTCAATAAAAGTTTAGTTAGATCATTTAGAGTTTATTTGATTTTAATATGGCTAATTGTAAATTAAATATGCATCTCCAAGTGCATGTTTTGTGTCCAAAGCCTATAACGAATTCGTTGTATGGCATAAAAACATTCAGAAAGAAAAGGTGCCCGAATATCTGTACAATCTCGTACCCCCCAAAGATTCAAACAACTACATTGTGCCCGCTCCGCAATGGAAATGATCTGATCATTCCATTTTGTAAATTATCTATATCATCAAATTCTTACATCCCGTCAACTACAAAACTTTGGAATAATCTTGATTTAGAAATAAGGCAACCAGACTCTTTATCCAAATTTAAAAATGGAATAAAAGACGTATATGTCTTTAAGTCACCTCCAAAATATTTTTCTTACGGATCGAGAAAACTGAATGTTATTCTCACCCAACTTAGATGCTCAGCATCATTTCTTAACAATGACTTATAATTTCAGATCCTTCCTGTCGGTGTGGTGCTCCCATAGAAAACACGTTTCACTTTTTTTTAATGTCCACTTTATAAAGACGAAAGGGCAATACTTGTTCAAAATCTACACTGGCTTCGTAATGGCTGTAACATAGATCATGCTTAAATTATTGTTATCTGGAACAGAACAGCTTTCTATAGATGAAAATGAAGTTGTACTTAATAGTGTCCTTTTATTCATAAAGGGTCAAAACAATTCTTAATTGTGTAAAACACCTCCCCTCACCCACACACACATATCCACACACTCTTCTTCTTTTCTTTTTTCCTCAACTTTTTGATTGCTTTTTTTATCAAAAGTTATTTATTTATTTGTAGATCAAATTGTGTATGTATGCTCGTTTGTATTGTTATTAACATGTTTTTGTAGGAGAAGACTTCATAAGTTAGTTAAACTTGTGTCTAATCCATTTTTGCCGATTTTGCAAATATAATATGTTTAAACTAACGAAATTCGTTATATCAAAACAACGAATTACGATTATAACGAATTTGTTCCCTGTTCCCCTGAAATTCGTTATAACCAAGTTTTACTGTACCTAAGAATAAAAGACAAAACCAGAGAAATTGAAGATCGCAATGGTCCTGACTTGGTAGAGGCATTTCATGTAAAGAAAAAATTATCTATGACACTATATATAGCCTTGCTTAAAGCCACTTTTATTCGAAGTTCTTCTAAGCCTTTATTCAGCCTTTCTCGGTAAGTTGTGTTGAAAAGAGTTGATTATCTGTACAAATCACAATTGTGATATCTAAAAAATTAGGGTCTTGATTTTCATAAATGGATTCGATGCTTCCGATAAAAAACATATATACGTTAACAGCCAATCTGCCAGAAAACCATGCAAAATACTAATTTTTTTTTTATATCAACTTAAGGGATGGTTTAACTAAAAGACCTTCATGAAAGGCTGATTTTGGCAAAATATTTTTTCCGGGAAATTCAAAATGGCCGACCCACAGAGCTCATCAGTATTCCTGGGTTTCTTTACAAAATCAGCTTGACTAATGCTACAAAACCTCAAGCATAACACAGTTTCTTTTTGTCCATTTATCTTAAGATAACAAAAATTGAACAGGAAATCTTCAAAGGGTAATACCTTTGCCTTCAATAAGATGGAAATTTTGAAAATTTTAATAACCATTACCCAGCATCCCTAGATGGTGACAATTGACAATTTTCCAAATTGTTAAAAAAAAAAAACATCAAAATACTTGAATTTCGACATTGTTTTTTGTTTAAGGCAGGCCGAGTTTAATATTGATTTAGCATACAAAGTAATAGAGTTGACCTTGATGAGAACCGTGTGGTATTGGGTAAAATCATATTTCCGAATTTCGTGTAAGAAATCCATAATTTACATAGCTGCATAATGCAGACATCGCAAAAGTTAACATATGCATCTTAAGGAATAACACTATCTGAAAAAAAAAACACAAAAAAAACAAACAAAAAAAACAAAAACCAAAAACAACACGATCATGAAAACATTGTTTTTATATTTTACCGTTTCCGACCTGTTATTAATCCGGTCGATAGAAAAAAACAACAACAGTGAGTTCGGCCGGCAGACTTGCTCAGATGAGAAAGGGGACCAAACGAAGTGAAAACACAGATCAGGTATATATGTGGTATTCAAGACATTTCTCCTTTTTCATCTCTTAAAAAAAGCTGTAAAAATCTATAAATAACAACAGAATTGAGTGCGCCTGTAAGTGTTCTAAATTATGACTCCAAATCAAGAAACTAGATAATGTGTCTATGAGCCACAGGATGGCCCTCCCGTTCTTGAAATATCATTGACCCTCAATGTGAATTACTTGGGATATGGACCTTTACCAACAAATTGATCAAAAGTGTTCATGTGTAAAATATAGGTCGCTGTGACCTTATTTCTGATGGGTGGTGCCATGTACCAAGACTCATCGAGAAGTGAAATATTATTGACCCCGAACATGTAGTATTCAAAATATGGACCTTAACAAAGAACTTAACAAAAGTCATTCATGCGTAAAATATAGCTCACAGTGACCTCATTTCTAGTGGATGGTGTCACTTTACCCAAGACACATCTAGTGGGGAAATATCATTGACATCTAGTATCCAAGTTATGGACCTTAACCAAGAACTTAACCGAAGTCATTCATGCGTAAAATATAGGTCACAATGACCTTATTTCTAGTGGGTGGTGTCACCTTACCTAAGACACATCTAGTAGTGAAATATCATTGACCCCCAACATCTAGTATCCAAGTTATGGACCTTAACCAAGAACTTAACCGAAGTCATTCATGCGTAAAATATAGGTCACAGTGACCTAATTTCTAGTGGGTGGTGTCACATTACCTAAGACACATCTAGTAGTGAAATACCATTGACCCCAACATCTAGTATCCAAGTTATGGACCTTAACCAAGAACTTAACTGAAGTCGTTCATGCATAAAATATAGGTCACAGTGACCTAATTTCAAGTGGGTGGTGTAGCCCTACCCAAGACCCATCTGGTGGTGAAATATCGTTGACCCCCAACATCTAGTATCCGAGTAATGGACCTTAACCAAGAACTTAACCAAAGTGTTACGGACGGACGGACGGACGGACGGACAAGGGTAAAACTATATGTCCGATCCACATACGTGGTCGGGCCATAATGAGAAATAAAGTATCCTCGCTTGATGAAACCTTGAAATTTCATTTTGAAAGTCATAAATTTTATTTTGACTCATAGAACACAGGACCCGTGCGGGTCGGTAGAAGTCCACTACTAAACACGGGGTCTAATCGGCTAAAGTTTACAGCTGGCAAACTGAAGACGGTCCTTAAAATTTTAATTTGTATGATTTTTGACACAGAAGAGAACATTAGGAGAGAAAAAACGAGTTGAAGAGTGCCCAAAAACCTGTTGCTTTGTCAACAAAACTACTGGGCTGTGTTCCCCTGGTGGTTGATCGAATGGGCAGCCCTGTCAAAATGAAAGTAGAAATCGTCAGGTTATAACTCGGAAAGCCTGACCACAGACCATAATGGTGCACTCTGTTAGGAAAAGAGTCACGTTCATTGCAAATAAAAGAACCTTGCTGCAGGTCTAGGACCCGTATGATAGCCACGCGGTATGCTAAATTGTCCGAACCAACCCATGCCCACCCCCAGTCAAAACTTCACATCTCGATTGGCGCTATGTCCTCATTTCTTCCACTTTATTGTTATTTCATGTTCAGTAAATCATCCCTTTCATGCTCATCTCCCTGATATAGCCGAATTCGTGCTGCTTGAGGGTAAAACAATAACTAACTATTAATATAACGCAGGTCCTTGTTAAATATAAAAAAGGGAGATGCTAGCAATGACTTGTAGTGTGTGATAAGTGAGAGTGCAACTCATATTTTTTATTACCAACAAAGCCCTGTGATAGAAGACTATGGCTATAGAAAAATTAACAGAAAAAAGAAAAAAGAGCAACCGAAAATGATACAGAACTCTCGACCAATTGTCACTCAAAAGCTAAGGCTGAATTCTTTTTTCTGTCTCGCCTGCGACCAAAAGTTGCGAAAGGCGAGCTAGCTATTGGTTTTACTTTCCTGTGATGGCTTAATCTTTTTGTAAAACTTTAGTGGAAAACGTATTACCGGTTTATACATGAAAGTATAATTCCTATAGGCATCTGATATTTGGTAAACAGATGTAACATTAAATTTTATCCTCCATGAAAGTAAATCCGGTGGAAAAAAAATAATATTAAATGTTTTCCATGGACACTTTTCAATTATTTAAAGCTTTTCATTGCTATATGAAATTGTTTCCTTCTTTATTTGGTATTCACCTAGAACATAATAACAAACAACAAGAAATCAGGCGCTATATGAGTTGTTAACAGAAATTAACTCAGAAGAACTTGTTCAAGTCATGAGGAGGAAAGGAAATAGCTTCCGCCGGATAGAATTTAGTTCGGATAGTATTATGTCTGACACAGACACTTGGTGTTGTGGTCTTTGCAACTGGTATTTTCACGCTTCAGACCACTATGTGAACTTAGGAGTTTTTGTGTCAAAAACTTCTTTAGTTTAAACATACTTATTTGTAAATTATACAAAATGGATTGGACACAAGTAAATGTGCATACTTACGTCGTCTCCGCAATACAGAAATATACATTACAGCAAAACACAAGGTACAAGAACGTGCATTAATTAAAATTTTGGGGTTGACTCACAAGTTCAAAAGGGGGAGGGAAGAGGAAAGTGCTGACATTTGTGGATGTTGGTCTACCAAAGATAACATTTAAGCTATATTGAATCGTCCTGATCTCTTAATGAAGTCGAAAACTTCTTTGAAAATAAGAATATTTTCGTCGTAAGAAAGATTCAAATCTCCATGCGTAAGTATTGAAACACTTGTAGGATTTGGAAGCCAGTTTAATCTATTCAAAAGTTGAGCTTTATGATGACGGTATAGAGGGCACACTAAAAAAAAATAATGATTCGCATCTTCTATTGGAAATCCACATCTACAAGATTGATTTGGTACAAGATTTGCTTTATGCAAGTCATTGTTTAAGAACGAAGCGGAACATCTTAACTGGGTGAGGATAATATTAAACTTCCGTGGGCCATAAGAATAAGGTCTTGGCACAACACAGTTAGTCAATCCCGACGCGGATAAAGCATTCTTGGAAGCTCCTATCGTAAGTGATTTTCGAATAGGTTGTTCCAATGTCTAATAGTATTTGGAATGAAAGAGCTGTTTGTTACTGATAGTCTACAAAAAGGAAATACTATATCTTCACCATTACGTAGAGGATCAGCACTTGGACTTTGAACTTTCGGAGGAATGAAATTATTTAAATAGTTAGGAGTGTCATGGCTTCTTTGTAAGAGTTTTGTGGAAATTGAATTACCCAAGAAAACACTTGTGGTTGTGGTATATACAACTGGCACTATGCCATATGACCCTGACCCCAATATCATCATGCATCAACGACTCTGTGGACTTTTGTCTCTTTTTTGTTTGGGGGAGGGGGTGGGTAATTAACCTCTTTGTAAGATTATTGTGGTAAATGATTTACTTGAAAAGTATAATAGCTCGGCATTTGATACTTGGTATACAGACACTTTGGGTTGTTGTCTGTATATCGGGTACAATGCTGTATGACCCTTGCCCCATTTTTACGCTTTAACGACTCTGTGATCTTTTTGGGTTGTAAACTTCTTTGTAAGACTTTTGTGGACTATGAATTACTTCAAAAGTATAACAGTATGAAATTTGGGTGTACTAAAGTCTTAGATAGATTTTGAGTGACTTTCACAGTGGTACTGGCAGAGAAGACTTACTATTAGTGGCCACTCTTGTTTCAGTATTACAGATCAAGTCCTTGGTGATGGAAGTAAGAAAATTGACCCAAGGAAATGTCCAACCTGTGTTTATTACTGCGATACTTTTATGTATGGCTGGTGAGTATACATGTATTCATAACTAGCATAGCAAATACCCCCGCTCTCCAGTATACCACGTACCATGTAAAGTACTTATTTATCTCCACCGTATATCTACATGTAGCTTTATATTTATTGTGTCTGTGAAACACATATGATGCCCTCGCAAAAATGCTAAACATCTTCAAAATAGAAGAGAAGACCTGCCAAGAAATACCTGACCGAACATTATATATAAACCATGATTAGAGTTTTGAAACAACAAAAAGAAAGACGAATAAAGAAGTAGCACTGACTATTTTTTAAATTTTTAACACATATGCCTGCAGACCTGGTAATTTTTACCTATTTCGGCTCCTCTATAAGTCAGCCTCTGGTTTTGAAAGGATGTAAAACACATACCAACTCACTCACTCATTTACTCCTTAGTTCCTATGTACTCTACCTAAAGCTCTACAACTTGCATTAGGCCTTATTTTTTTTGGTTGAAATGTTTCTTTTGATGATGAAACATTTATTAAGGAACTCTCTATAGAACACTCGCTGTTACTGACAGCTAGCTGAGGATCATCAATCGACTGATGTAAAAAAATCAAACGTATCGATTAGAAGTCGACATACGAGATAGTATAAAAGCACTGTTAACTCTTGTTGTTTTTGATTGTTTTTGATTTGTCAATCAATCAATAGTTAAAAATTAAATTCAGGTAACACGGAAGCTGAGTTTTACAGTGGGCCGCCTATCCCTATATCAGCCCCGGCTGGAAGTGACATGACTTTTCACTGTGATGTTTCCATCGTTCCGCCTGTATATGCTGTTTCTTGGCAGTTCAAAGATTTTGTGACAGAGTCCGTCATAGTTATCTCGAATTCCACAATTATCTCCACTTTCATAAATTCAACGGATCCAACGAACATCTCAAATTCCACGATCAACCTGCCCTCCAGGAACGATTCAAGTGTCACGATCGTTTCCAAATACGGCGGAAGCACAGCAGACGATCCCTCGTTAACCGTACATCACGTCGAGTATTTTGACCAAGGTTTATATAGATGTTTCTTAAATGACTCTGAATTCGAATGGGAGAAGACAAGTTCTATTTATGAACTATTAGTACAAGAAGGTATTTATATTAAAAATCGGTAAATTTGTTTAGTCTTTTAATTGATCATATTACATATATTCATTGAAAAAAGCCACAATGTTGAAATACTTAGGCCACTGCAAATTGATTCCTCGTTCGTCGGATTCCCTGCGTCTTCAATTTAAACTTAATTTAGAAAAGCAAAAAATCCCGACAAGCAAGGAATCGATTTGCAGTGAACCTCAATATTTCAAAAGCAAGCCTGGAAAGGTGGTTCAATATTCATCACAAGAAAGAGTATACCCAATATTGATATATTAACGAAAAGGCAATTTTGAATTCGTCATTTTTTTGGGGGTCAGGTGTCCTCACTAACCTAATAAATAAGATATCTAGCTTTGATGATTCCTCGAATCATACATTTACAGCATGTTAAAGTCTGATATTCATATTATACAATTTTCACCCTAGTTAGTGTGTGACCCGGTGGGTTCTTTCCCCGAGAAAGTAAGGTCACCCGAGGGCTCACGTGCTAATTCTCACGAGAGGGTGACCTTACCATGCGACCCAACGATTACTGGTTGACCCAGCGAATTATCACATGTCACATGACAACGTCTAAGCGAATCACAATAAAGATTTCTATATGAGTATATAATATTTAAGAATACTATTTAAATCTTAAAATCGAACTTTTTTGGCTTTGAGTACTTTTCGTTCAATACTTTTTGTTTTCGATCTTTTAATGTTTAGATTCAAAAGCTGCTGATGAGAGGTTACTCCTTGAAATATCGATATGCAGCATAACCAAAATAACCGTTTTATACCCGTTTTGAAAAAAAAAAAACAACTAAACTCCGTGTTAGTGACCATAACTAAGAGATTGAACTCGGTAGATATGAATATCTCAAGAGAAAAAAAAGACTGTGTAAATCTTCTAAAGTAATTGATGACGAAGTTCATTATTTCTTTCCTGGTAAAATTTACAAGTAATATAAGGAATACATTGACTTAATCCGAACGAAAATAAGTAAATTTTAACCAGCTTGACACTCTTGAAAAAAAACTTTACAGGTCCCGGGGGTCCTGAAGGTCTCACAATGACCACAACAGAGAATAGCACATTTCCGACAATTCCAAAAAGTACCCCAGTACCAACTGCTTTACCGACAACGTCAGGGCTAGAGAGTACGACTGTGACAACACCAGTACCTACTTCTACAGAAAGAACTGCTGTACCGACAACCTTTGAGAGTACCACAGTAACTACAACTTCAGAGAGTACAACAGAATCGACAATTCCAGAGCGTACGACAGTACCGCCATCTCTAGAACCTACAACTACAGATAGCATCACATTACCGACAACTCCAGAGAGTTCCACTGTACCGCAAGCTCTAAAGAGTACCACAGAATCGACAACTACAGCATTTACAACTACAGAAGGTATTAAAATTTGATCTTAAAGTAGTCAAAGGCCTGGGCAGGGTACCCTGTTATATAAATCTCTGTAGTACTATTTCTTTATCTTATATGGTAGTTCTTTGCTATGCCTACAAAGGTGTCTATTTTGATATGTGTGCATACTAAGTTTTTTTTCGAAGTGAGGTCAAAGTATCTTTTACACAAAGGACGTATGACATCAGATCGAAATGCGCTTTAAGGTGGCTCGAGGCTATTAAGAGGGTGGTAAAGGGGGGTCCCAACACGAAATCAAGTGGCTCAAAGAGGAAGAAAATGAAGCACAGGTATTAAAAATCACGAAACACGGTACAAAAATACAGACAAAAACGGAGCACGTACAACCTCCTCAACACGAAAAGTCGAGAAACAAAAATCACGAAAACGCGTAAAATAAAAACGTCGAAAACGTAGTTCTGAAATAACCTTTTACCACCCTCTATTAGACTGGGCATCTTTTTGCACATATTGCCAATTTGGTATCTTGTATCATGAAAATTAAAAAAACTAACTGGACTTGGCAGACAAAAACTATATATTATACTATATTTTATCAAATTAGGAGCAATTGTGATACTAACATTTCAATCATTTATAGAATTTCCTGTACCAAATCAAAGGGAGATTATAATAGAATGAATAGGAAATTTTCCAATTTTCATGAATCATATCTTAAAAAAAATGAACAGTGACTTAATATTTTTTCCAGATATTTCCGAAATGCATTAGTAAAGGGAATTTCCTTCAGATTTTGAGCTGCTTCTTTAGTAGGAATTTCTTATTTCGTTGCCTGAGCCCTCTATAGCTTTTTCCCCTATATCTCCTATATAGAAATATTGAAACTTTGCTATTTTCAGAAAACTGATAGCGCACTAAAATGGATGTTACGATGACACGAAACGATTATTTAGAGATGAGTTTGACAGGACCTTTTGTTGTCATAGCTAAAGTGGACCCAAGTGCCTTCCTTCTTTCAAGATTCACACTGCAAATAATTGCCTTATAATGATCTAATTGCTTCAATTAATGATAAGTAATTTGAACGACGATTTTGGTTTTTGTTCTTGCAAAAAAATATGATAAACATTTTTTATTTACTTACAACTCTGCAATTAAAAATTCTCAACAAGGAGGAGATAATTCACAATTAACTAAAATTTCAAGCACATTCGTTGGTTGAATCGAGACATGAATATATGAAAAAGAGACTAAATACTTGATACATTTGATATGCACATTTGTCCTTGTATGTGAGTTTTTTTGCACATTTATTTGATATTTGCTTTGACGGGTTTCCCGTCTGAAATTACCCGAAATTATTGAATTGGCCCGCTATATTTGATACATATATTCCAGAGCGGATGGGTATTTGGATTTAGTGCTAAAACCGATTTCATGACATTGAAAAAAAAAGGTATGAAGAGAAAAATAAGTCCGCATAATTTGCACGAGCTTCACCGTTTCACTGCAAAGTCAAGCAACGCAGCATGACTCCTTCAAGCACGTCGATTCTTATACCAAATGAATATCTGAAACTTCGAATGTTGTCTTTGATGGCCTATTCACACTTTAATAATATTCTGGATTCTTAGATGTCAACATGATTTGGAGATGGGTTTGACAGGGCCTTTGTTTTCATAGCTAAAGTGGATCCAAGTGCCTTCCTTCCTTCAAGATTCACATTGCAAATAATTTTCTCATAATGATCTAATTGCTTCAATTAATGATTAAGGATTTGAACGAAGAGTTTGGTTTTTGATCCTAGCAAAAAATATTATGAAATTTTTTATTTGCTTATAATTCTGCAATTATTCAATTTCAACAAGGGGGAGATAATTCACAATTGACAAAAAATTCAAGCACATTCGTTGGTTGAATCGAGAAATGAATATATGTAAAAGAGACTGACAACTTGATTTAAAAGTTATTTCATTTGTTAGATCAATTTTAAAAAATCCCAAACAGCAGTAAAATGACATATAAATATTAAGGAAAAGGTAGCAAAAAAGGTTGGGGGGGGGGGGGGAGGTGATGACACGATATTGTTTTCGTAGAGGGAAGGGAGTGACAGGCAGTCGTTGTCGTTTTTAATATAGTGCCGTTTTAATATGCACATTTGTCGTCATATGTGGAATTTATTTTTTGCATATTTATTTAATATTTGCTTTGGTGGGTTTCCTCTGAAATTACCCGAAATTATTGAATTGGCCCGCTAGGTTTGATGCATATCAAACTAATCGGTCTTAAGCGGATGCATATTTGGATTTAGTGCTAAAACGGTTTCATGACGTTGAAAAAAGATCTTTAGAGAAAATACGTGCCCTTAATTTGCACGAGCTTCACATTTTCACTGCTGAAGTAAAGCAACGCAGCATCCAGCTTTGATGTTGATTTGTGCACCTGAAAACTACTGAAAGCTTCTCTGATGCGAAGGGTGAGTCACATTTTTTTTGAAAAGCTAGTTTTATCTTTGTTTTTTTTTGTTTTGTTTTTGTTATTATTTTCAAAAATATATAAATAAAGTTCAGGTTCAACTGTACTTGAAGGTTAGAAAATGTATGGTGCAATCTGCGTGGTTCGACTACAATTGCGTTTATGCATGTATTTTTTTTTTTGTTTCTAATAAATTCATATAAAAATTTGACGGCAGTGAAATTGGATCGATGTAAAAGAGGACTTGGTAAAAAGTCATTATTTCATACAATATAGTAAGATTCTTTTTGAAAAATATTGGCGGCTCTGAAAAGAGCCCTTTTCACAGTCACATAAAGGACTGGGTTTTCGGTATTTGGGTGTGCCTTGTTAGAATACCGGGTTATTTATTCTTCTTCAAGTGGACTGAATTCTGGCTCTGGTCCGAATAGTTTTAAATCCTAGCATCTCGGCTTCTTTGTACTTTTCTTCTGTATATTGGTAGAAAAAGTTGATGACTCCTTCAAGCATGTTGATTCTCATACCAAGTGAATATCTGAAACTTCGAATGTTGCCTTTGATGGCCTATTCACACTTTAATAATATTCTGGATTCTTAGATGTCAACATGATTGGAAACGATCCTTTGGAGATGGGTTTGACAGGGCCTTTGTTTTCATAGCTAAAGTGGACCCAAGTGCCTTCCTTCCTTCAAGATTCACATTGCAAATAATTGTCTCATAATGATCTAATTGCTTCAATTAATGATTAGGGATTTGAACGAAGAGTTTGGTTTTTGATCCTAGCAAAAATATTATGAAACTTTTTTATTTGCTTATAATTCCGCAATTATTCAATTTCAACAAGGGGGAGATAATTCATAATTGACTAAAAATTCAAGCACATTCGTTGGTTGAATCGAGAAATGAATATATGTAAAAGAGACTGACAACTTGATTGAAAAGTTATTTCATTTGTTAGATCAATGGTAAAAAAAACTAAACAGCAGTTAAATGACAAATAAATATGAAGGAAAAGGTAGCAAAAAAAAGGGGGGATGATAACGCGATATTATTTTCGTAGAGGGAAGGGAGTGACAGGCAGTCGTTTTCGTTTAATATAGTGCCGTTTTGATATGCACATATGTGGAATTTTTTTTGCATATTTATAAAATATTTGCTTTGGCGGGTTTCCTCTGAAATTACCCGAAATTATTGAATTGACCCGCTAGGTTTGGTGCATATGAAACTAATCGCCGGGTCTGGAGCGGATGCATATTTGGATTTAGTGCTAAAACGGTTTCGTGACGTTGAAAAAAGATGTTTAGAGAAAATACGTGCGCATAATTTGCACGAGCTTCACGTTTTCACTGCAAAGTAAAGCAACGCAACATCCAGCTTTGATGTTGATTTGTGCACATGAAAACTACTGAAAGCTTCTCTGATGCGAAGGGTGAGTCACTTTTTTTTTAAAGGAAGTTTTATCTTTGTTTTTTTGCTGTTATTATTTTCAAAAATATATATATAAAGTTCAGGTTCAACTGTACTTGAAGTTTAGAAAATGTATGGTGCAATCTGCGTGGTTCGACTTCAATTGCGTTTATGCATGTATTTTTTTGTTTCTAATAAATTCATATAAAAAATTGACGGCAGTGACATTGGATTGATGTAAAAGAGGACTTGGTAAAAAGTCATTATTTCATACAATATAGTAAGATTCTTTTTGAAAAATATTGGCGGCTCTGAAAAGAGCCCCTTTCACAGTCACATAAAGGACTGGGTTTTCGGTATTTTGGTGTGCCTTGTTAGAATACTGGGTTATCTATTCTTCTTCAAGTGGACTGAATTCTGGCTCTGGTCCGAATCGTTTTAAATCCTAGCATCTCGGCTTCTTTGTACTTTTCTTCTGTATATTGGTAGAAAAAGTTGATGACTCCTTCAAGCATGTTGATTCTCATACCAAGTGAATATCTGAAACTTCGAATGTTGTCTTTGATGGCCTATTCACACTTTAATAATATTCTGGATTCTTAGATGTCAACATGATTTGGAGATGGGTTTGACAGGGCCTTTGTTTTCATAGCTAAAGTGGACCCAAGTGCCTTCCTTCCTTCAAGATTCACATTGCAAATAATTGTCTCATAATTATCTAATTGCTTCAATTAATGATTAGGGATTTGAACGAAGAGTTTGGTTTTTGATCCTAGCAAAAATATTATGAAACTTTTTTATTTGCTTATAATTCCGCAATTATTCAATTTCAACAAGGGGGAGATAATTCATAATTGACTAAAAATTCAAGCACATTCGTTGGTTGAATCGAGAAATGAATATATGTAAAAGAGACTGACAACTTGATTGAAAAGTTATTTCATTTGTTAGATCAATGGTAAAAAAAACTAAACAGCAGTTAAATGACAAATAAATATGAAGGAAAAGGTAGCAAAAAAAAGGGGGGATGATAACGCGATATTATTTTCGTAGAGGGAAGGGAGTGACAGGCAGTCGTTTTCGTTTAATATAGTGCCGTTTTGATATGCACATTTGTCGTCATATGTGGGATTTGTTTTTGCATATTTATTTAATATTTGCTTTGATGGGTTTCCTCTGAAATTACCCGAAATTATTGAATTTTGGCCCGCTAGGTTTGGTGCATATCAAACTAATCGGTCTGGAGCGGATGCATATTTGGATTTAGTGCTAAAACGGTTTCATGACGTTGAAAAAAGATGTTTAGAGAAAATACGTGCGCATAATTTGCACGAGCTTCACGTTTTCACTGCAAAGTAAAGCAACGCAGCATCCAGCTTTGATGTTGATTTGTGCACCTGAAAACTACTGAAAGCTTCTCTGATGCGAAGGGTGAGTCATTTTTAAAAAAAAGCAAGTAATATCTTTGTTTTTTTGTTTGTTATTATTTTCAAAAATATATATATAAAGTTCAGGTTCAACTATACTTGAAGTTTAGAAAATGTATGGTGCAATCTGCGTGGTTCGACTACAATTGCGTTTATGCATGTATTTTTTTTTTGTTTCTAATAAATTCATATAAAAATTTGACGGCAGTGAAATTGGATTGATGTAAAAGAGGGCTTGGTAAAAAGTCATTATTTCATACAATATAGTAAGATTCTTTTTGAAAAATATTGGCGGCTCTGAAAAGAGCCCCTTTCACAGTCACCTTAAGGACTGGGTTTTCGGTATTTGGGTGCGCCTTGTTAGAATACTGGGTTATCTATTCTTCTTCAAGTGGACTGAATTCTGGCTCTGGTCCGAATCGTTTTAAATCCTAGCATCTCGGCTTCTTTGTACTTTTCTTCTGTATATTGGTAGAAAAAGTTGATGACTTCTTCATGCATGTTGATTCTCATACCAAGTGAATATCTGAAACTTCGAATGTTGTCTTTGATGGCCTATTCACACTTTAATAATATTCTGGATTCTTAGATGTCAACATGATTTGGAGATGGGTTTGACAGGGCCTTTGTTTTCATAGCTAAAGTGGACCAAAGTGCCTTCCTTCCTTCAAGATTCACATTGCAAATAATCACTGTATGGAAAGAGCGAAAGGGAAAAACGGTTGATTTCTGTGCCCCGATGTAGTTTATTGCTGTGCTCAAAATGAAGTCGTCTGTTTTTTCTGTCTTTTTACTTAATTATTGAATAATTACATATCATGCATTGTCGGTGATTTCAACATTAGATAGTAACTATTTAGTTTATTCAAGTTTTACTTGCATTTTTATGTCATAAGCTATTTTGGTCACAAAAAGTCATCATTTTATAAATAAAACACGTTTTTTTGGAAAAAATACATAAATAAAACACTTGCAGATGAAATTAAAGTGAACAAAAACTGTTCATCGTGTATTTAAGTATATAAAGAACTCTATTCATGATAAATAAAGTTTAATTATGCAAAGGTTCAAGACAGATCGATGAAATAAGAGTAGGTATTAAAATTTGCACCGCGAATGTATATTTCTGTGCTGATTTTCTACATGCGAATGTATATTTCAGAGCCCGCGGAAGTTTATTTGTGTGGTTGCGAATGTTTTGTTCTGAGTTATAAATACTTGGCCATAGAAAATCAGATCAAATAATGGAAATATAACTTAAGTTTTAACTGTAAACCAGGGGACAGGTTAATGAAGCTGCCCTAAGCTGTATCCTAAACAAATGTCTAAACAATTTTTCAATGTCTTATGAATTAAAATGGGATGTAGAAAGGATCATCCTTAGACGCGTCCAAGGATGTAAAACGAAACCATCTTAGGATAACCTTAAATAGGACCATCCTTATACGAATTTAGATAATCCTGAATAGCCATATGTCATGCATTTACGCCGATGTGAAGGCGTTTAAAAAAAAAAACTTGAAGTTTTTTGTTTTACATTTTCAAATGCAAAACAGATTTAAGCATTTTTATTGCATTGCCTTTGTTTTTTTTTTAGAGAATAAAAATAATGTATTGCAATATCATTGAATGTCTTAATTCATTTTTGTTCTGCGCGTTGCACTTATCACTAATACCAAAAGTAAATCCCTAGGTTTGGGAAGCAAATATCCACATAAACTGTTAAATGTTAATTTCAAAAGTCTAGTACTACATATATTAGAATATCGTCAAAATGTAACTGGTAAAACGCCAATATATGGGTCACTATTGGGAAAATTTAATCAATGGCAAAAATATCTTAGTTTGCTGAATGTAGAAAGTAAAATATCAAAAATGAAAGTTTGGCCACATACAATCCTAATTCAAGGGGATAAAACCTATTTCAGACACTTTTTTTAAAATCTAAAGTCACAAGGATGGTCCTAGGACAACAATTTTTACAACCTTAATTACGGACCAAATTTAGGACGTGCCATTTTTAGGATGCCTTCAATAACACGACTTAGGACCGAGACATGTCCAAAGACCATCCTTAGCCATAAACAAGTGTTCATTTACAATTCCTGTCTAAACCATCTAATATTTTACTTATTCTATAAATTACAAAAATAATATATAAAGCTCTTTTAAACAAAGCACGACAAAATTAATTGGTGATAAAATCTATATCTATACAGAATAGAATAGTATGTATTGAGTTAATTTTGTAGGCTGTAAACCTGGGATGTTTTTTCGGTTTTTTCGGTTTGTTTATGATTACATTTCAAAATAACATTTCCGAACAATAAAACTAACAGTTTTATACCCAACTTCAATAGACAATGGGGGTTTTAAAACATCATCAAAGTCAACAACGGTTATTGTAAGTTTTTTATTCATCTGGTACAATGTTTTTGTTCCATTTAAAATTTCATCTTCTGGTCTCAAATCAAATTTTAAATGTTTAAACTTGTTCTTTTTCTCATCCACTCTAATTTTGATATTTACTTTTTCCTTGGGATGGTTATGGACAAAATGCAAAATTGTGTCGTTGAATATGCCCCCCAAGAAAAAAATCACAATATTCACATTTTAATTTTTCCGTATTTAATTATATTTCTGAAATTGAAAAAAAATTCTATTAGTGCCTCTAGCCTGTATTTAAAGCACATTCATGTTATAACATCAAACAATAAAAATTAATTGTAATAAAAATAAATAGCACAGAAATAAACTACAACAATTTTTGCTGCACAGAAATCAACATTCGTGAACTCGGAAATAAACGACAGCATTTCTTCAACCCTTTTTATTGAGTGTTTACAAAACAACAAATCAGTTACTTATTGTAGGTTTTTTGTTAACCTTTCATAAGATATTCCATCAAATAATGATTAAAATCGCAAACTGCTACTTAGAAATGAGTTTTTCTATAAATTTAAGGCTTTTTCTATTCTGATAAGTTTTATCAGAACACATAAATAAACTTTCGCTACTTTAAAAACTGCTCTCAAATAAACTACAGCGTGCACAGAACTTAACAGCAGCAGGGCACACAATAAACATTCGCCTCAGAAGTTAAACACAGCTGTAAAATCATTTGAGAGGACAATTACTAATCTTCGACTGTAGAATATCTTCTAAAGTATTATAAAGAATATTTACAGTTACTAATTGCTTACAGATGTACCAAAGAATTATGCGATTTTCAACATTTTAACTTTTTGTTTTTTCATTGCAATATTTTTTACATTTATTATCTATTGATTTAAAACTTGTTAGAAAACAATAGAGTGACAAGTAAGAAACTACAAATGAACCTTAACAACACTAGTATATCTATTTTTCAACCTAAATGACATATTTTCGTCTTCCTGGTGTTTACAATCGTCTGTTTTACCCACAATACAGCAATGACACAGGAGTAAACTACACCGGGGCACAGAAATCAACCGTTTTTCCCTTTCGCTCTTTCCATACAGTGATAATTGTCTCATAATGATCTAATTGCTTCAATTAATGATTAGGGATTTGAACGAAGAGTTTGGTTTTTGATCCTAGCAAAAATATTATGAAACTTTTTTATTTGCTTATAATTCCGCAATTATTCAATTTCAACAAGGGGGAGATAATTCACAATTGACTAAAAATTCAAGCACTTTCGTTGGTTGAATCGAGAAATGAATATATGTAAAAGAGACTGACAACTTGATTGAAAAGTTATTTCATTTGTTAGATCAATGGTAAAAAAAAACTAAACAGCAGTTAAATGACAAATAAATATGAAGGAAAAGGTAGCAAAAAAAAGGGGGGATGATAACGCGATATTATTTTCGTAGAGGGAAGGGAGTGACAGGCAGTCGTTGTCGTCTAATATAGTGCCGTTTTGATATGCACATTTGTCGTCATATGTGGGATTTGTTTTTGCATATTTATTTAATATTTGCTTTGGTGGGTTTCCTCTGAAATTACCCGAAATTATTGAATTTTGGCCCGCTAGGTTTGGTGTATATCAAACTAATCGGTCTGGAGCGGATGCATATTTGGATTTAGTGCTAAAACGGTTTCATGACGTTGAAAAAAGATGTTTAGAGAAAATACGTGCGCATAATTTGCACGAGCTTCACGTTTTCACTGCAAAGTAAAGCAACGCAGCATCCAGCTTTGATGTTGATTTGTGCACCTGAAAACTACTGAAAGCTTCTCTGATGCGAAGGGTGAGTCATTTTTTTAAAAAAGCAAGTAATATCTTTGTTTTTTTGTTTGTTATTATTTTCAAAAATATATATATAAAGTTCAGGTTCAACTATACTTGAAGTTTAGAAAATGTATGGTGCAATCTGCGTGGTTCGACTACAATTGCGTTTATGCATGTATTTTTTTTTTTGTTTCTAATAAATTCATATAAAAATTTGACGGCAGTGAAATTGGATTGATGTAAAAGAGGGCTTGGTAAAAAGTCATTATTTCATACAATATAGTAAGATTCTTTTTGAAAAATATTTGCGGCTCTGAAAAGAGCCCCTTTCACAATCACATAAAGGACTGGGTTTTCGGTATTTGGGTGTGCCTTGTTAGAATACTGGGTTATCTATTCTTCTTCAAGTGGACTGAATTCTGGCTCTGGTCCGAATAGTTTTGAATCCTAGCATCTCGGCTTCTTTGTACTTTTCTTCTGTATATTGGTAGAAAAAGTTGATGACTCCTTCAAGCATGTTGATTCTCATACCAAGTGAATATCTGAAACTTCGAATGTTGTCTTGGATGGCCTATTCACACTTTAATAATATTCTGGATTCTTAGATGTCAACATGATTTGGAGATGGGTTTGACAGGGCCTTTGTTTTCATAGCTAAAGTGGACCAAAGTGCCTTCCTTCCTTCAAGATTCACATTGCAAATAATTGTCTCATAATGATCTAATTGCTTCAATTAATGATTAGGGATTTGAACGAAGAGTTTGGTTTTTGATCCTAGCAAAAATATTATGAAACTTTTTTATTTGCTTATAATTCCGCAATTATTCAATTTCAACAAGGGGGAGATAATTCACAATTGACTAAAAATTCAAGCACATTCGTTGGTTGAATCGAGAAATGAATATATGTAAAAGAGACTGACAACTTGATTGAAAAGTTATTTCATTTGTTAGATCAATGGTAAAAAAAACTAAACAGCAGTTAAATGACAAATAAATATGAAGGAAAAGGTAGCAAAAAAAAGGGGGGATGATAACGCGATATTATTTTCGTAGAGGGAAGGGAGTGACAGGCAGTCGTTGTCGTTTAATATAGTGCCGTTTTGATATGCACATTTGTCGTCATATTTGGAATTTTTTTTCATATTTATTTAATATTTGCTTTGATGGGTTTCCTCTGAAATTACCCGAAATTATTGAATTTTGGCCCGCTAGGTTTGGTGCATATCAAACTAATCGGTCTGGAGCGGATGCATATTTGGATTTAGTGCTAAAACGGTTTCATGACGTTGAAAAAAGATGTTTAGAGAAAATACGTGCGCATAATTTGCACGAGCTTCACGTTTTCACTGCAAAGTAAAGCAACGCAGCATCCAGCTTTGATGTTGATTTGTGCACCTGAAAACTACTGAAAGCTTCTCTGATGCGAAGGGTGAGTCATTTTTTAAAAAAAGCAAGTAATATCTTTGTTTTTTTGTTTGTTATTATTTTCAAAAATATATATATAAAGTTCAGGTTCAACTATACTTGAAGTTTAGAAAATGTATGGTGCAATCTGCGTGGTTCGACTACAATTGCGTTTATGCATGTATTTTTTTTTTGTTTCTAATAAATTCATATAAAAATTTGACGGCAGTGAAATTGGATTGATGTAAAAGAGGGCTTGGTAAAAAGTCATTATTTCATACAATATAGTAAGATTCTTTTTGAAAAATATTGGCGGCTCTGAAAAGAGCCCCTTTCACAGTCACCTTAAGGACTGGGTTTTCGGTATTTGGGTGCGCCTTGTTAGAATACTGGGTTATCTATTCTTCTTCAAGTGGACTGAATTCTGGCTCTGGTCCGAATCGTTTTAAATCCTAGCATCTCGGCTTCTTTGTACTTTTCTTCTGTATATTGGTAGAAAAAGTTGATGACTCCTTCAAGCATGTTGATTCTCATACCAAGTGAATATCTGAAACTTCGAATGTTGTCTTTGATGGCCTATTCACACTTTAATAATATTCTGGATTCTTAGATGTCAACATGATTTGGAGATGGGTTTGACAGGGCCTTTGTTTTCATAGCTAAAGTGGACCAAAGTGCCTTCCTTCCTTCAAGATTCACATTGCAAATAATTGTCTCATAATGATCTAATTGCTTCAATTAATGATTAGGGATTTGAACGAAGAGTTTGGTTTTTGATCCTAGCAAAAATATTATGAAACTTTTTTATTTGCTTATAATTCCGCAATTATTCAATTTCAACAAGGGGGAGATAATTCACAATTGACTAAAAATTCAAGCACATTCGTTGGTTGAATCGAGAAATGAATATATGTAAAAGAGACTGACAACTTGATTGAAAAGTTATTTCATTTGTTAGATCAATGGTAAAAAAAACTAAACAGCAGTTAAATGACAAATAAATATGAAGGAAAAGGTAGCAAAAAAAAGGGGGGATGATAACGCGATATTATTTTCGTAGAGGGAAGGGAGTGACAGGCAGTCGTTGTCGTCTAATATAGTGCCGTTTTGATATGCACATTTGTCGTCATATTTGGAATTTTTTTTCATATTTATTTAATATTTGCTTTGATGGGTTTCCTCTGAAATTACCCGAAATTATTGAATTTTGGCCCGCTAGGTTTGGTGCATATCAAACTAATCGGTCTGGAGCGGATGCATATTTGGATTTAGTGCTAAAACGGTTTCATGACGTTGAAAAAAGATGTTTAGAGAAAATACGTGCGCATAATTTGCACGAGCTTCACGTTTTCACTGCAAAGTAAAGCAACGCAGCATCCAGCTTTGATGTTGATTTGTGCACCTGAAAACTACTGAAAGCTTCTCTGATGCGAAGGGTGAGTCATTTTTTAAAAAAAGCAAGTAATATCTTTGTTTTTTTGTTTGTTATTATTTTCAAAAATATATATATAAAGTTCAGGTTCAACTATACTTGAAGTTTAGAAAATGTATGGTGCAATCTGCGTGGTTCGACTACAATTGCGTTTATGCATGTATTTTTTTTTTTGTTTCTAATAAATTCATATAAAAATTTGACGGCAGTGAAATTGGATTGATGTAAAAGAGGGCTTGGTAAAAAGTCATTATTTCATACAATATAGTAAGATTCTTTTTGAAAAATATTGGCGGCTCTGAAAAGAGCCCCTTTCACAGTCACCTTAAGGACTGGGTTTTCGGTATTTGGGTGCGCCTTGTTAGAATACTGGGTTATCTATTCTTCTTCAAGTGGACTGAATTCTGGCTCTGGTCCGAATCGTTTTAAATCCTAGCATCTCGGCTTCTTTGTACTTTTCTTCTGTATATTGGTAGAAAAAGTTGATGACTCCTTCAAGCATGTTGATTCTCATACCAAGTGAATATCTGAAACTTCGAATGTTGTCTTTGATGGCCTATTCACACTTTAATAATATTCTGGATTCTTAGATGTCAACATGATTTGGAGATGGGTTTGACAGGGCCTTTGTTTTCATAGCTAAAGTGGACCAAAGTGCCTTCCTTCCTTCAAGATTCACATTGCAAATAATTGTCTCATAATGATCTAATTGCTTCAATTAATGATTAGGGATTTGAACGAAGAGTTTGGTTTTTGATCCTAGCAAAAATATTATGAAACTTTTTTATTTGCTTATAATTCCGCAATTATTCAATTTCAACAAGGGGGAGATAATTCACAATTGACTAAAAATTCAAGCACATTCGTTGGTTGAATCGAGAAATGAATATATGTAAAAGAGACTGACAACTTGATTGAAAAGTTATTTCATTTGTTAGATCAATGGTAAAAAAAACTAAACAGCAGTTAAATGACAAATAAATATGAAGGAAAAGGTAGCAAAAAAAAGGGGGGATGATAACGCGATATTATTTTCGTAGAGGGAAGGGAGTGACAGGCAGTCGTTGTCGTCTAATATAGTGCCGTTTTGATATGCACATTTGTCGTCATATTTGGAATTTTTTTTCATATTTATTTAATATTTGCTTTGATGGGTTTCCTCTGAAATTACCCGAAATTATTGAATTTTGGCCCGCTAGGTTTGGTGCATATCAAACTAATCGGTCTGGAGCGGATGCATATTTGGATTTAGTGCTAAAACGGTTTCATGACGTTGAAAAAAGATGTTTAGAGAAAATACGTGCGCATAATTTGCACGAGCTTCACGTTTTCACTGCAAAGTAAAGCAACGCAGCATCCAGCTTTGATGTTGATTTGTGCACCTGAAAACTACTGAAAGCTTCTCTGATGCGAAGGGTGAGTCATTTTTTAAAAAAAGCAAGTAATATCTTTGTTTTTTTGTTTGTTATTATTTTCAAAAATATATATATAAAGTTCAGGTTCAACTATACTTGAAGTTTAGAAAATGTATGGTGCAATCTGCGTGGTTCGACTACAATTGCGTTTATGCATGTATTTTTTTTTTTGTTTCTAATAAATTCATATAAAAATTTGACGGCAGTGAAATTGGATTGATGTAAAAGAGGGCTTGGTAAAAAGTCATTATTTCATACAATATAGTAAGATTCTTTTTGAAAAATATTGGCGGCTCTGAAAAGAGCCCCTTTCACAGTCACCTTAAGGACTGGGTTTTCGGTATTTGGGTGCGCCTTGTTAGAATACTGGGTTATCTATTCTTCTTCAAGTGGACTGAATTCTGGCTCTGGTCCGAATCGTTTTAAATCCTAGCATCTCGGCTTCTTTGTACTTTTCTTCTGTATATTGGTAGAAAAAGTTGATGACTCCTTCAAGCATGTTGATTCTCATACCAAGTGAATATCTGAAACTTCGAATGTTGTCTTTGATGGCCTATTCACACTTTAATAATATTCTGGATTCTTAGATGTCAACATGATTTGGAGATGGGTTTGACAGGGCCTTTGTTTTCATAGCTAAAGTGGACCAAAGTGCCTTCCTTCCTTCAAGATTCACATTGCAAATAATTGTCTCATAATGATCTAATTGCTTCAATTAATGATTAGGGATTTGAACGAAGAGTTTGGTTTTTGATCCTAGCAAAAATATTATGAAACTTTTTTATTTGCTTATAATTCCGCAATTATTCAATTTCAACAAGGGGGAGATAATTCACAATTGACTAAAAATTCAAGCACATTCGTTGGTTGAATCGAGAAATGAATATATGTAAAAGAGACTGACAACTTGATTGAAAAGTTATTTCATTTGTTAGATCAATGGTAAAAAAAACTAAACAGCAGTTAAATGACAAATAAATATGAAGGAAAAGGTAGCAAAAAAAAGGGGGGATGATAACGCGATATTATTTTCGTAGAGGGAAGGGAGTGACAGGCAGTCGTTGTCGTCTAATATAGTGCCGTTTTGATATGCACATTTGTCGTCATATTTGGAATTTTTTTTCATATTTATTTAATATTTGCTTTGATGGGTTTCCTCTGAAATTACCCGAAATTATTGAATTTTGGCCCGCTAGGTTTGGTGCATATCAAACTAATCGGTCTGGAGCGGATGCATATTTGGATTTAGTGCTAAAACGGTTTCATGACGTTGAAAAAAGATGTTTAGAGAAAATACGTGCGCATAATTTGCACGAGCTTCACGTTTTCACTGCAAAGTAAAGCAACGCAGCATCCAGCTTTGATGTTGATTTGTGCACCTGAAAACTACTGAAAGCTTCTCTGATGCGAAGGGTGAGTCATTTTTTAAAAAAAGCAAGTAATATCTTTGTTTTTTTGTTTGTTATTATTTTCAAAAATATATATATAAAGTTCAGGTTCAACTATACTTGAAGTTTAGAAAATGTATGGTGCAATCTGCGTGGTTCGACTACAATTGCGTTTATGCATGTATTTTTTTTTTGTTTCTAATAAATTCATATAAAAATTTGACGGCAGTGAAATTGGATTGATGTAAAAGAGGGCTTGGTAAAAAGTCATTATTTCATACAATATAGTAAGATTCTTTTTGAAAAATATTGGCGGCTCTGAAAAGAGCCCCTTTCACAGTCACCTTAAGGACTGGGTTTTCGGTATTTGGGTGCGCCTTGTTAGAATACTGGGTTATCTATTCTTCTTCAAGTGGACTGAATTCTGGCTCTGGTCCGAATCGTTTTAAATCCTAGCATCTCGGCTTCTTTGTACTTTTCTTCTGTATATTGGTAGAAAAAGTTGATGACTCCTTCAAGCATGTTGATTCTCATACCAAGTGAATATCTGAAACTTCGAATGTTGTCTTTGATGGCCTATTCACACTTTAATAATATTCTGGATTCTTAGATGTCAACATGATTTGGAGATGGGTTTGACAGGGCCTTTGTTTTCATAGCTAAAGTGGACCAAAGTGCCTTCCTTCCTTCAAGATTCACATTGCAAATAATTGTCTCATAATGATCTAATTGCTTCAATTAATGATTAGGGATTTGAACGAAGAGTTTGGTTTTTGATCCTAGCAAAAATATTATGAAACTTTTTTATTTGCTTATAATTCCGCAATTATTCAATTTCAACAAGGGGGAGATAATTCACAATTGACTAAAAATTCAAGCACATTCGTTGGTTGAATCGAGAAATGAATATATGTAAAAGAGACTGACAACTTGATTGAAAAGTTATTTCATTTGTTAGATCAATGGTAAAAAAAACTAAACAGCAGTTAAATGACAAATAAATATGAAGGAAAAGGTAGCAAAAAAAAGGGGGGATGATAACGCGATATTATTTTCGTAGAGGGAAGGGAGTGACAGGCAGTCGTTGTCGTCTAATATAGTGCCGTTTTGATATGCACATTTGTCGTCATATTTGGAATTTTTTTTCATATTTATTTAATATTTGCTTTGATGGGTTTCCTCTGAAATTACCCGAAATTATTGAATTTTGGCCCGCTAGGTTTGGTGCATATCAAACTAATCGGTCTGGAGCGGATGCATATTTGGATTTAGTGCTAAAACGGTTTCATGACGTTGAAAAAAGATGTTTAGAGAAAATACGTGCGCATAATTTGCACGAGCTTCACGTTTTCACTGCAAAGTAAAGCAACGCAGCATCCAGCTTTGATGTTGATTTGTGCACCTGAAAACTACTGAAAGCTTCTCTGATGCGAAGGGTGAGTCATTTTTTAAAAAAAGCAAGTAATATCTTTGTTTTTTTGTTTGTTATTATTTTCAAAAATATATATATAAAGTTCAGGTTCAACTATACTTGAAGTTTAGAAAATGTATGGTGCAATCTGCGTGGTTCGACTACAATTGCGTTTATGCATGTATTTTTTTTTTTGTTTCTAATAAATTCATATAAAAATTTGACGGCAGTGAAATTGGATTGATGTAAAAGAGGGCTTGGTAAAAAGTCATTATTTCATACAATATAGTAAGATTCTTTTTGAAAAATATTGGCGGCTCTGAAAAGAGCCCCTTTCACAGTCACCTTAAGGACTGGGTTTTCGGTATTTGGGTGCGCCTTGTTAGAATACTGGGTTATCTATTCTTCTTCAAGTGGACTGAATTCTGGCTCTGGTCCGAATCGTTTTAAATCCTAGCATCTCGGCTTCTTTGTACTTTTCTTCTGTATATTGGTAGAAAAAGTTGATGACTCCTTCAAGCATGTTGATTCTCATACCAAGTGAATATCTGAAACTTCGAATGTTGTCTTTGATGGCCTATTCACACTTTAATAATATTCTGGATTCTTAGATGTCAACATGATTTGGAGATGGGTTTGACAGGGCCTTTGTTTTCATAGCTAAAGTGGACCAAAGTGCCTTCCTTCCTTCAAGATTCACATTGCAAATAATTGTCTCATAATGATCTAATTGCTTCAATTAATGATTAGGGATTTGAACGAAGAGTTTGGTTTTTGATCCTAGCAAAAATATTATGAAACTTTTTTATTTGCTTATAATTCCGCAATTATTCAATTTCAACAAGGGGGAGATAATTCACAATTGACTAAAAATTCAAGCACATTCGTTGGTTGAATCGAGAAATGAATATATGTAAAAGAGACTGACAACTTGATTGAAAAGTTATTTCATTTGTTAGATCAATGGTAAAAAAAACTAAACAGCAGTTAAATGACAAATAAATATGAAGGAAAAGGTAGCAAAAAAAAGGGGGGATGATAACGCGATATTATTTTCGTAGAGGGAAGGGAGTGACAGGCAGTCGTTGTCGTCTAATATAGTGCCGTTTTGATATGCACATTTGTCGTCATATTTGGAATTTTTTTTCATATTTATTTAATATTTGCTTTGATGGGTTTCCTCTGAAATTACCCGAAATTATTGAATTTTGGCCCGCTAGGTTTGGTGCATATCAAACTAATCGGTCTGGAGCGGATGCATATTTGGATTTAGTGCTAAAACGGTTTCATGACGTTGAAAAAAGATGTTTAGAGAAAATACGTGCGCATAATTTGCACGAGCTTCACGTTTTCACTGCAAAGTAAAGCAACGCAGCATCCAGCTTTGATGTTGATTTGTGCACCTGAAAACTACTGAAAGCTTCTCTGATGCGAAGGGTGAGTCATTTTTTAAAAAAAGCAAGTAATATCTTTGTTTTTTTGTTTGTTATTATTTTCAAAAATATATATATAAAGTTCAGGTTCAACTATACTTGAAGTTTAGAAAATGTATGGTGCAATCTGCGTGGTTCGACTACAATTGCGTTTATGCATGTATTTTTTTTTTTGTTTCTAATAAATTCATATAAAAATTTGACGGCAGTGAAATTGGATTGATGTAAAAGAGGGCTTGGTAAAAAGTCATTATTTCATACAATATAGTAAGATTCTTTTTGAAAAATATTGGCGGCTCTGAAAAGAGCCCCTTTCACAGTCACCTTAAGGACTGGGTTTTCGGTATTTGGGTGCGCCTTGTTAGAATACTGGGTTATCTATTCTTCTTCAAGTGGACTGAATTCTGGCTCTGGTCCGAATCGTTTTAAATCCTAGCATCTCGGCTTCTTTGTACTTTTCTTCTGTATATTGGTAGAAAAAGTTGATGACTCCTTCAAGCATGTTGATTCTCATACCAAGTGAATATCTGAAACTTCGAATGTTGTCTTTGATGGCCTATTCACACTTTAATAATATTCTGGATTCTTAGATGTCAACATGATTTGGAGATGGGTTTGACAGGGCCTTTGTTTTCATAGCTAAAGTGGACCAAAGTGCCTTCCTTCCTTCAAGATTCACATTGCAAATAATTGTCTCATAATGATCTAATTGCTTCAATTAATGATTAGGGATTTGAACGAAGAGTTTGGTTTTTGATCCTAGCAAAAATATTATGAAACTTTTTTATTTGCTTATAATTCCGCAATTATTCAATTTCAACAAGGGGGAGATAATTCACAATTGACTAAAAATTCAAGCACATTCGTTGGTTGAATCGAGAAATGAATATATGTAAAAGAGACTGACAACTTGATTGAAAAGTTATTTCATTTGTTAGATCAATGGTAAAAAAAACTAAACAGCAGTTAAATGACAAATAAATATGAAGGAAAAGGTAGCAAAAAAAAGGGGGGATGATAACGCGATATTATTTTCGTAGAGGGAAGGGAGTGACAGGCAGTCGTTGTCGTCTAATATAGTGCCGTTTTGATATGCACATTTGTCGTCATATGTGGGATTTGTTTTTGCATATTTATTTAATATTTGCTTTGGCGGGTTTCCTCTGAAATTACCCGAAATTATTGAATTTTGGCCCGCTAGGTTTGGTGTATATCAAACTAATCGGTCTGGAGCGGATGCATATTTGGATTTAGTGCTAAAACGGTTTCATGACGTTGAAAAAAGATGTTTAGAGAAAATACGTGCGCATAATTTGCACGAGCTTCACGTTTTCACTGCAAAGTAAAGCAACGCAGCATCCAGCTTTGATGTTGATTTGTGCACCTGAAAACTACTGAAAGCTTCTCTGATGCGAAGGGTGAGTCATTTTTTTAAAAAAGCAAGTAATATCTTTGTTTTTTTGTTTGTTATTATTTTCAAAAATATATATATAAAGTTCAGGTTCAACTATACTTGAAGTTTAGAAAATGTATGGTGCAATCTGCGTGGTTCGACTACAATTGCGTTTATGCATGTATTTTTTTTTTTGTTTCTAATAAATTCATATAAAAATTTGACGGCAGTGAAATTGGATTGATGTAAAAGAGGGCTTGGTAAAAAGTCATTATTTCATACAATATAGTAAGATTCTTTTTGAAAAATATTGGCGGCTCTGAAAAGAGCCCCTTTCACAGTCACCTTAAGGACTGGGTTTTCGGTATTTGGGTGCGCCTTGTTAGAATACTGGGTTATCTATTCTTCTTCAAGTGGACTGAATTCTGGCTCTGGTCCGAATCGTTTTAAATCCTAGCATCTCGGCTTCTTTGTACTTTTCTTCTGTATATTGGTAGAAAAAGTTGATGACTCCTTCAAGCATGTTGATTCTCATACCAAGTGAATATCTGAAACTTCGAATGTTGTCTTTGATGGCCTATTCACACTTTAATAATATTCTGGATTCTTAGATGTCAACATGATTTGGAGATGGGTTTGACAGGGCCTTTGTTTTCATAGCTAAAGTGGACCAAAGTGCCTTCCTTCCTTCAAGATTCACATTGCAAATAATTGTCTCATAATGATCTAATTGCTTCAATTAATGATTAGGGATTTGAACGAAGAGTTTGGTTTTTGATCCTAGCAAAAATATTATGAAACTTTTTTATTTGCTTATAATTCCGCAATTATTCAATTTCAACAAGGGGGAGATAATTCACAATTGACTAAAAATTCAAGCACATTCGTTGGTTGAATCGAGAAATGAATATATGTAAAAGAGACTGACAACTTGATTGAAAAGTTATTTCATTTGTTAGATCAATGGTAAAAAAAACTAAACAGCAGTTAAATGACAAATAAATATGAAGGAAAAGGTAGCAAAAAAAAGGGGGGATGATAACGCGATATTATTTTCGTAGAGGGAAGGGAGTGACAGGCAGTCGTTGTCGTCTAATATAGTGCCGTTTTGATATGCACATTTGTCGTCATATGTGGGATTTGTTTTTGCATATTTATTTAATATTTGCTTTGGCGGGTTTCCTCTGAAATTACCCGAAATTATTGAATTTTGGCCCGCTAGGTTTGGTGTATATCAAACTAATCGGTCTGGAGCGGATGCATATTTGGATTTAGTGCTAAAACGGTTTCATGACGTTGAAAAAAGATGTTTAGAGAAAATACGTGCGCATAATTTGCACGAGCTTCACGTTTTCACTGCAAAGTAAAGCAACGCAGCATCCAGCTTTGATGTTGATTTGTGCACCTGAAAACTACTGAAAGCTTCTCTGATGCGAAGGGTGAGTCATTTTTTTAAAAAAGCAAGTAATATCTTTGTTTTTTTGTTTGTTATTATTTTCAAAAATATATATATAAAGTTCAGGTTCAACTATACTTGAAGTTTAGAAAATGTATGGTGCAATCTGCGTGGTTCGACTACAATTGCGTTTATGCATGTATTTTTTTTTTTGTTTCTAATAAATTCATATAAAAATTTGACGGCAGTGAAATTGGATTGATGTAAAAGAGGGCTTGGTAAAAAGTCATTATTTCATACAATATAGTAAGATTCTTTTTGAAAAATATTGGCGGCTCTGAAAAGAGCCCCTTTCACAGTCACCTTAAGGACTGGGTTTTCGGTATTTGGGTGCGCCTTGTTAGAATACTGGGTTATCTATTCTTCTTCAAGTGGACTGAATTCTGGCTCTGGTCCGAATCGTTTTAAATCCTAGCATCTCGGCTTCTTTGTACTTTTCTTCTGTATATTGGTAGAAAAAGTTGATGACTCCTTCAAGCATGTTGATTCTCATACCAAGTGAATATCTGAAACTTCGAATGTTGTCTTTGATGGCCTATTCACACTTTAATAATATTCTGGATTCTTAGATGTCAACATGATTTGGAGATGGGTTTGACAGGGCCTTTGTTTTCATAGCTAAAGTGGACCAAAGTGCCTTCCTTCCTTCAAGATTCACATTGCAAATAATTGTCTCATAATGATCTAATTGCTTCAATTAATGATTAGGGATTTGAACGAAGAGTTTGGTTTTTGATCCTAGCAAAAATATTATGAAACTTTTTTATTTGCTTATAATTCCGCAATTATTCAATTTCAACAAGGGGGAGATAATTCACAATTGACTAAAAATTCAAGCACATTCGTTGGTTGAATCGAGAAATGAATATATGTAAAAGAGACTGACAACTTGATTGAAAAGTTATTTCATTTGTTAGATCAATGGTAAAAAAAACTAAACAGCAGTTAAATGACAAATAAATATGAAGGAAAAGGTAGCAAAAAAAAGGGGGGATGATAACGCGATATTATTTTCGTAGAGGGAAGGGAGTGACAGGCAGTCGTTGTCGTCTAATATAGTGCCGTTTTGATATGCACATTTGTCGTCATATTTGGAATTTTTTTTCATATTTATTTAATATTTGCTTTGATGGGTTTCCTCTGAAATTACCCGAAATTATTGAATTTTGGCCCGCTAGGTTTGGTGCATATCAAACTAATCGGTCTGGAGCGGATGCATATTTGGATTTAGTGCTAAAACGGTTTCATGACGTTGAAAAAAGATGTTTAGAGAAAATACGTGCGCATAATTTGCACGAGCTTCACGTTTTCACTGCAAAGTAAAGCAACGCAGCATCCAGCTTTGATGTTGATTTGTGCACCTGAAAACTACTGAAAGCTTCTCTGATGCGAAGGGTGAGTCATTTTTTAAAAAAAGCAAGTAATATCTTTGTTTTTTTGTTTGTTATTATTTTCAAAAATATATATATAAAGTTCAGGTTCAACTATACTTGAAGTTTAGAAAATGTATGGTGCAATCTGCGTGGTTCGACTACAATTGCGTTTATGCATGTATTTTTTTTTTTTGTTTCTAATAAATTCATATAAAAATTTGACGGCAGTGAAATTGGATTGATGTAAAAGAGGGCTTGGTAAAAAGTCATTATTTCATACAATATAGTAAGATTCTTTTTGAAAAATATTGGCGGCTCTGAAAAGAGCCCCTTTCACAGTCACCTTAAGGACTGGGTTTTCGGTATTTGGGTGCGCCTTGTTAGAATACTGGGTTATCTATTCTTCTTCAAGTGGACTGAATTCTGGCTCTGGTCCGAATCGTTTTAAATCCTAGCATCTCGGCTTCTTTGTACTTTTCTTCTGTATATTGGTAGAAAAAGTTGATGACTCCTTCAAGCATGTTGATTCTCATACCAAGTGAATATCTGAAACTTCGAATGTTGTCTTTGATGGCCTATTCACACTTTAATAATATTCTGGATTCTTAGATGTCAACATGATTTGGAGATGGGTTTGACAGGGCCTTTGTTTTCATAGCTAAAGTGGACCAAAGTGCCTTCCTTCCTTCAAGATTCACATTGCAAATAATTGTCTCATAATGATCTAATTGCTTCAATTAATGATTAGGGATTTGAACGAAGAGTTTGGTTTTTGATCCTAGCAAAAATATTATGAAACTTTTTTATTTGCTTATAATTCCGCAATTATTCAATTTCAACAAGGGGGAGATAATTCACAATTGACTAAAAATTCAAGCACATTCGTTGGTTGAATCGAGAAATGAATATATGTAAAAGAGACTGACAACTTGATTGAAAAGTTATTTCATTTGTTAGATCAATGGTAAAAAAAACTAAACAGCAGTTAAATGACAAATAAATATGAAGGAAAAGGTAGCAAAAAAAAGGGGGGATGATAACGCGATATTATTTTCGTAGAGGGAAGGGAGTGACAGGCAGTCGTTGTCGTCTAATATAGTGCCGTTTTGATATGCACATTTGTCGTCATATTTGGAATTTCTTTTCATATTTATTTAATATTTGCTTTGATGGGTTTCCTCTGAAATTACCCGAAATTATTGAATTTTGGCCCGCTAGGTTTGGTGCATATCAAACTAATCGGTCTGGAGCGGATGCATATTTGGATTTAGTGCTAAAACGGTTTCATGACGTTGAAAAAAGATGTTTAGAGAAAATACGTGCGCATAATTTGCACGAGCTTCACGTTTTCACTGCAAAGTAAAGCAACGCAGCATCCAGCTTTGATGTTGATTTGTGCACCTGAAAACTACTGAAAGCTTCTCTGATGCGAAGGGTGAGTCATTTTTTTAAAAAAGCAAGTAATATCTTTGTTTTTTTGTTTGTTATTATTTTCAAAAATATATATATAAAGTTCAGGTTCAACTATACTTGAAGTTTAGAAAATGTATGGTGCAATCTGCGTGGTTCGACTACAATTGCGTTTATGCATGTATTTTTTTTTTGTTTCTAATAAATTCATATAAAAATTTGACGGCAGTGAAATTGGATTGATGTAAAAGAGGGCTTGGTAAAAAGTCATTATTTCATACAATATAGTAAGATTCTTTTTGAAAAATATTTGCGGCTCTGAAAAGAGCCCCTTTCACAATCACATAAAGGACTGGGTTTTCGGTATTTGGGTGTGCCTTGTTAGAATACTGGGTTATCTATTCTTCTTCAAGTGGACTGAATTCTGGCTCTGGTCCGAATAGTTTTGAATCCTAGCATCTCGGCTTCTTTGTACTTTTCTTCTGTATATTGGTAGAAAAAGTTGATGACTCCTTCAAGCATGTTGATTCTCATACCAAGTGAATATCTGAAACTTCGAATGTTGTCTTGGATGGCCTATTCACACTTTAATAATATTCTGGATTCTTAGATGTCAACATGATTGGAAACGATCATTTAGAGATGGGTTTGACAGGGCCTTTGTTTTCATAGCTAAAGTGGACCCAAGTGCCTTCCTTCCTTCAAGATTCACATTGCAAATAATTGTCTCATAATGATCTAATTGCTTCAATGAATGATTAGGGATTTGAACGAAGAGTTTGGTTTTTGATCCTAGCAAAAATATAATGAAACTTTTTTTTTGCTTATAATTCCGCAATTATTCAATTTCAACAAGGGGGAAATAATTCACAATTGACTAAAAATTCGAGCACATTCGTTGGTCGAATGGAGAAATGAATATATATGTAAAAGAGACTGACAACTTGATTGAAAAGTTATTTCATTTGTTAGATCAATTGTAAAAAAAAAACCAAACAGCAGTAAAATGACAAATAAATATTAAGGAAAAGGTAGCAAAAAAAGGGGGGGGTGATGACACGATATATTTTCGTAGAGGGAAGGGAGTGACAGGCAGTCGTTGTCGTTTAATATAGTGCCGTTTTGATATGCACATTTGTCGTCATATTTGGAATTTTTTTTCATATTTATTTAATATTTGCTTTGATGGGTTTCCTCTGAAATTACCCGAAATTATTGAATTTTGGCCCGCTAGGTTTGGTGCATATCAAACTAATCGGTCTGGAGCGGATGCATATTTGGATTTAGTGCTAAAACGGTTTCATGACGTTGAAAAAAGATGTTTAGAGAAAATACGTGCGCATAATTTGCACGAGCTTCACGTTTTCACTGCAAAGTAAAGCAACGCAGCATCCAGCTTTGATGTTGATTTGTGCACCTGAAAACTACTGAAAGCTTCTCTGATGCGAAGGGTGAGTCATTTTTTTAAAAAAGCAAGTAATATCTTTGTTTTTTTGTTTGTTATTATTTTCAAAAATATATATATAAAGTTCAGGTTCAACTATACTTGAAGTTTAGAAAATGTATGGTGCAATCTGCGTGGTTCGACTACAATTGCGTTTATGCATGTATTTTTTTTTTTGTTTCTAATAAATTCATATAAAAATTTGACGGCAGTGAAATTGGATTGATGTAAAAGAGGGCTTGGTAAAAAGTCATTATTTCATACAATATAGTAAGATTCTTTTTGAAAAATATTTGCGGCTCTGAAAAGAGCCCCTTTCACAATCACATAAAGGACTGGGTTTTCGGTATTTGGGTGTGCCTTGTTAGAATACTGGGTTATCTATTCTTCTTCAAGTGGACTGAATTCTGGCTCTGGTCCGAATAGTTTTGAATCCTAGCATCTCGGCTTCTTTGTACTTTTCTTCTGTATATTGGTAGAAAAAGTTGATGACTCCTTCAAGCATGTTGATTCTCATACCAAGTGAATATCTGAAACTTCGAATGTTGTCTTGGATGGCCTATTCACACTTTAATAATATTCTGGATTCTTAGATGTCAACATGATTGGAAACGATCATTTAGAGATGGGTTTGACAGGGCCTTTGTTTTCATAGCTAAAGTGGACCCAAGTGCCTTCCTTCCTTCAAGATTCACATTGCAAATAATTGTCTCATAATGATCTAATTGCTTCAATGAATGATTAGGGATTTGAACGAAGAGTTTGGTTTTTGATCCTAGCAAAAATATAATGAAACTTTTTTTTTTGCTTATAATTCCGCAATTATTCAATTTCAACAAGGGGGAAATAATTCACAATTGACTAAAAATTCGAGCACATTCGTTGGTCGAATCGAGAAATGAATATATATGTAAAAGAGACTGACAACTTGATTGAAAAGTTATTTCATTTGTTAGATCAATTGTAAAAAAAAAACCAAACAGCAGTAAAATGACAAATAAATATTAAGGAAAAGGTAGCAAAAAAAGGGGGGGGGGTGATGACACGATATATTTTCGTAGAGGGAAGGGAGTGACAGGCAGTCGTTGTCGTTTAATATAGTGCCGTTTTGATATGCACATTTGTCGTCATATTTGGAATTTTTTTTCATATTTATTTAATATTTGCTTTGATGGGTTTCCTCTGAAATTACCCGAAATTATTGAATTTTGGCCCGCTAGGTTTGGTGCATATCAAACTAATCGGTCTGGAGCGGATGCATATTTGGATTTAGTGCTAAAACGGTTTCATGACGTTGAAAAAAGATGTTTAGAGAAAATACGTGCGCATAATTTGCACGAGCTTCACGTTTTCACTGCAAAGTAAAGCAACGCAGCATCCAGCTTTGATGTTGATTTGTGCACCTGAAAACTACTGAAAGCTTCTCTGATGCGAAGGGTGAGTCATTTTTTTAAAAAAGCAAGTAATATCTTTGTTTTTTTGTTTGTTATTATTTTCAAAAATATATATATAAAGTTCAGGTTCAACTATACTTGAAGTTTAGAAAATGTATGGTGCAATCTGCGTGGTTCGACTACAATTGCGTTTATGCATGTATTTTTTTTTTTTGTTTCTAATAAATTCATATAAAAATTTGACGGCAGTGAAATTGGATTGATGTAAAAGAGGGCTTGGTAAAAAGTCATTATTTCATACAATATAGTAAGATTCTTTTTGAAAAATATTGGCGGCTCTGAAAAGAGCCCCTTTCACAGTCACCTTAAGGACTGGGTTTTCGGTATTTGGGTGTGCCTTGTTAGAATAATGGGTTATTTATTCTTCTTCCAAGTGGACTGAATTCTGGCTCTGGTCCGAATAGTTTTAAATCCTAGCATCTCGGCTTCTTTGTACTTTTCTTCTGTATATTGGTAGAACAAGTTGATGACTCCTTCAAGCACGTTGATTCTCATACCAAGTGAATATCTGAAACTTCGAATGTTGTCTTTGATGGCCTATTCACACTTTAATAATATTCTGGATTCTTAGATGTCAACATAATTGGAAACGATCATTTGGAGATGGATTTGACAGGGCCTTTGTTTTCATAGCTAAAGTGGACCCAAGTGCCTTCCTTCCTTCAAGATTCACATTGCAAATAATTGTCACATAATTATCTAATTGCTTCAATTGATGATTAGGGATTTGAACGAGGATTTTGGTTTTTGATCCTAGCAAAAATATTATGAAACTTTTTTATTTGCTTATAATTCCGCAATTATTCAATTTCAACAAGGGGGAGATAATTCACAATTGACAAAAAATTCAAGCACATTCGTTGGTCGAATCGAGAAATGAATATATGTAAAAGAGACTGACAACTTGATTGAAAAGTTATTTCATTTGTTAGATCAATTGAAAAAAAAACAGCAGTAAAATGACAAATAAATATTAAGGAAAAGGTAGCAAAAAGGGGGGGGGGTGATGACACGATATTATTTTCGTAGAGGGAAGGGAGTGACAGGCAGTCGTTGTCGTTTAATATAGTGCCGTTTTGATATGCACATTTGTCGTCATATTTGGAATTTTTTTTCATATTTATTTAATATTTGCTTTGATGGGTTTCCTCTGAAATTACCCGAAATTATTGAATTTTGGCCCGCTAGGTTTGGTGCATATCAAACTAATCGGTCTGGAGCGGATGCATATTTGGATTTAGTGCTAAAACGGTTTCATGACGTTGAAAAAAGATGTTTAGAGAAAATACGTGCGCATAATTTGCACGAGCTTCACGTTTTCACTGCAAAGTAAAGCAACGCAGCATCCAGCTTTGATGTTGATTTGTGCACCTGAAAACTACTGAAAGCTTCTCTGATGCGAAGGGTGAGTCATTTTTTTAAAAAAGCAAGTAATATCTTTGTTTTTTTGTTTGTTATTATTTTCAAAAATATATATATAAAGTTCAGGTTCAACTATACTTGAAGTTTAGAAAATGTATGGTGCAATCTGCGTGGTTCGACTACAATTGCGTTTATGCATGTATTTTTTTTTTTTGTTTCTAATAAATTCATATAAAAATTTGACGGCAGTGAAATTGGATTGATGTAAAAGAGGGCTTGGTAAAAAGTCATTATTTCATACAATATAGTAAGATTCTTTTTGAAAAATATTGGCGGCTCTGAAAAGAGCCCCTTTCACAGTCACCTTAAGGACTGGGTTTTCGGTATTTGGGTGTGCCTTGTTAGAATAATGGGTTATTTATTCTTCTTCCAAGTGGACTGAATTCTGGCTCTGGTCCGAATAGTTTTAAATCCTAGCATCTCGGCTTCTTTGTACTTTTCTTCTGTATATTGGTAGAACAAGTTGATGACTCCTTCAAGCACGTTGATTCTCATACCAAGTGAATATCTGAAACTTCGAATGTTGTCTTTGATGGCCTATTCACACTTTAATAATATTCTGGATTCTTAGATGTCAACATAATTGGAAACGATCATTTGGAGATGGATTTGACAGGGCCTTTGTTTTCATAGCTAAAGTGGACCCAAGTGCCTTCCTTCCTTCAAGATTCACATTGCAAATAATTGTCACATAATTATCTAATTGCTTCAATTGATGATTAGGGATTTGAACGAGGATTTTGGTTTTTGATCCTAGCAAAAATATTATGAAACTTTTTTATTTGCTTATAATTCCGCAATTATTCAATTTCAACAAGGGGGAGATAATTCACAATTGACAAAAAATTCAAGCACATTCGTTGGTCGAATCGAGAAATGAATATATGTAAAAGAGACTGACAACTTGATTGAAAAGTTATTTCATTTGTTAGATCAATTGAAAAAAAAACAGCAGTAAAATGACAAATAAATATTAAGGAAAAGGTAGCAAAAAGGGGGGGGGGGGTGATGACACGATATTATTTTCGTAGAGGGAAGGGAGTGACAGGCAGTCGTTGTCGTTTAATATAGTGCCGTTTTGATATGCACATTTGTCGTCATATATGGAATTTTTTTTTGCATATTTATTTAATATTTGCTTTGGCGGGTTTCCTCTGAAATTACCCGAAATTATTGAATTGGCCCGCTAGGTTTGGTGCATATCAAACTAATCGGTCTGGAGCGGATGCATATACGGATTTAGTGCTAAAACGGTTTCATGACGTTGAAGAAAGATGTTTAGAGAAAATACGTGCCCATAATTTGCACGAGCTTCACGTTTTCACTGCAAAGTAAAGCAACGCAGCATCCAGCTTTGATGTTGATTTGTGCACCTGAAAACTACTGAAAGCTTCTCTGATGCGAAGGGTGAGTCACTTTTTTTTGAAAAGCTAGTTTTATCTTTGTTTTATTATTCAAAAAATATATATATATAAAGTTCAGGTTCAACTGTACTTGAAGTTTAGAAAATTTATGGTGCAATCTGCGTGGTTCGGCTACAATTGCGTTTATGCATGTATTTTTTGTATGTTTCTAATGAATTCATATAAAATATCTGACAGCGGTGGAATTGGATTGATGTTAAAGAGGACTTGGTAAAAAGTGATTATTTCATACAATATAGTAAGATTCTTTTTGAAAAATATTATCGGCTCTGAAAAGAGCCCTTTTCACAGTCACATAAAGGACTGGGTTTTCGGTATTTGGGTGTGCCTTGTTAGAATACTGGGTTATTTATTCTTCTTCAAGTGGACTGAATTCTGGCTCTGGTCCGAATAGTTTTAAATCCTAGCATCTCGGCTTCTTTGTACTTTTCTTTTGTATATTGGTAGAACAAGTTGATGACTCCTTCAAGCACGTTGATTCTCATACCAAGTGAAGATCTGAAACTTCGAATGTTGTCTTTGATGGCCTATTCACACTTTAATAATATTCTGGATTCTTAGATGTCAACATGATTGGAAATGATCATTTGGAGATGGGTTTGACAGGGCCTTTGTTTTCATAGCTAAAGTGGACCCAGGTGCCTTCCTTCCTTCAAGATTCACATTGCAAATAATTGTCTCATAATTATCTAATTGCTTCAATTAATGATTAGGGATTTGAACGAAGAGTTTGGTTTTTGATCCTAGCAAAAATATTATGAAACTTTTTTATTTGCTTATAATTCCGCAATTATTCAATTTCAACAAGGGGGAGATAAATCACAATTGACTATAAATTCAAGCACATTCGTTGGTTGAATCGAGAAAAGAGATCGACTAAAAACTGGATCGAAAAGTTACAAATGTATTTCATTTTTTAGATCAATTGTTAAAAAAAATAAACAGCAGTAAAATGACAAATAAATATTAGGGGAAAGGCAGCAAAAACGGGGGATGATGACACGATATCGTTTTCGTAGAGGGAAGGGAGTGACAGGCAGTCGTTGTCGTTTAATATAGTGCCGTTTTGATATGCACATTTGTCGCCGTCATATGTGGAATTTTTTTTTGCATATTTATAGCGAGCATAGCTCGATAGCGGTCACGAAGTGCTCACTCGAGCGGAGAGCTCTACGGTATTTGTTTCCGCGAGAAATTTGCTAATGCTGATTTAGATTTTTTATGGTCCGGAAAGGGTTATTATTTTTACAGGTCCGGAGTAAATGTTAAAATAATTTATAAGAAAAGAAATAATGCTTAAAAAAAATAATAAATTGCGCTTTTTACAAGAAAATAATATTCTTAAAATAATAAATACACACAAGCTGCTCGTTTCGTCTTGGTTATATGCACGTACGAAAGAAACGTGTCTCGAAGCTTAATCGCCCCATACCATCTCGCCCCAAATACATTAAATAAACAAAACGTAGTCCCTTTTAGCTATGCTCGCATTTAGGCAATGCCTTCTCCATATTAAAATATTTGCTTTGGCGGGTTTTCCTCTGAAATTACCCGAAATTATTGAATTGGCCCGCTAGGTTTGGTGCATATCAAACTAATCGGTCTGGAGCGGATGCATTTTTGGATTTAGTGCTAAAACGGTTTCGTGACGTTGAAAAAAGATGTTTAGAGAAAATACGTGCGCATAATTTGCACGAGCTTCACGTTTTCACTGCAAAGTAAAGCAACACAGCATCCAGCTTTGATGTTGATTTGTGCACCTGAAAACTACTGAAAGCTACTCTGATGCGAAGGGTGAGTCACTTTTTTTTAAAAAGCAAGTTTTATCTTTGTTTTTTTTTTGGTTATTATTTTCAAAAATATATATATAAAGTTCAGGTTCAACTGTACTTGAAGTTTAGAAAATGTATGGTGCAATCTGCGTGGTTCGACTACAATTGCGTTTATGCATGTATTTTTTTTTGTTTCTAATAAATTCATATAAAAATTTGACGGCAGTGAAATTGGATTGATGTAAAATAGGACTTGGTAAAAAGTCATTATTTCATACTATATAGTAAGATTCTTTTTGAAAAATATTGGCGGCTCTGAAAAGAGCCCCTTTCACAGTCACATAAAGGACTGGGTTTTCGGTATTTGGGTGTGCCTTGTTAGAATACTGGGTTATTTATTCTTCTTCAAGTGGACTGAATTCTGGCTCTGGTCCGAATAGTTTTAAATCCTAGCATCTCGGCTTCTTTGTACTTTTCTTCTGTGTATTGGTAGAACAAGTTTATGACTCCTTCAAGCACGTTGATTCTCATACCAAGTGAATATCTGAAACTTCGAATGTTGTCTTTGATGGCCTATTCACACTTTAAAAATATTCTGGATTCTTAGATGTCAACATGATTGGAAACGATCATTTGGAGATGGGTTTGACAGGGCCTTTGTTTTCATAGCTAAAGTGGACCCAGGTGCCTTCCTTCCTTCAAGATTCACATTGCAAATAATTGTCTCATAATTATCTAATTGCTTCAATTAATGATTAGGGATTTGAACGAAGAGTTTGGTTTTTGATCCTAGCAAAAATATTATGAAACTTTTTTATTTGCTTATAATTCCGCAATTATTCAATTTCAACAAGGGGGAGATAAATCACAATTGACTATAAATTCAAGCACATTCGTTGGTTGAATCGAGAAAAGAGATCGACTAAAAACTGGATCGAAAAGTTACAAATGTATTTCATTTTTTAGATCAATTGTTAAAAAAAATAAACAGCAGTAAAATGACAAATAAATATTAGGGGAAAGGCAGCAAAAACGGGGGATGATGACACGATATCGTTTTCGTAGAGGGAAGGGAGTGACAGGCAGTCGTTGTCGTTTAATATAGTGCCGTTTTGATATGCACATTTGTCGCCGTCATATGTGGAATTTTTTTTTGCATATTTATAGCGAGCATAGCTCGATAGCGGTCACGAAGTGCCCGCTCGAGCGGAGAGCTCTACGGTATTTGTTTCCGCGAGAAATTTGCTAATGCTGATTTAGATTTTTTATGGTCCGGAAAGGGTTATTATTTTTACAGGTCCGGAGTAAATGTTAAAATAATTTATAAGAAAAGAAATAATGCTTAAAAAAAATAATAAATTGCGCTTTTTACAAGAAAATAATATTCTTAAAATAATAAATACACACAAGCTGCTCGTTTCGTCTTGGTTATATGCACGTACGAAAGAAACGTGTCTCGAAGCTTAATCGCCCCATACCATCTCGCCCCAAATACATTAAATAAACAAAACGTAGTCCCTTTTAGCTATGCTCGCATTTAGGCAATGCCTTCTCCATATTAAAATATTTGCTTTGGCGGGTTTTCCTCTGAAATTACCCGAAATTATTGAATTGGCCCGCTAGGTTTGGTGCATATCAAACTAATCGGTCTGGAGCGGATGCATTTTTGGATTTAGTGCTAAAACGGTTTCGTGACGTTGAAAAAAGATGTTTAGAGAAAATACGTGCGCATAATTTGCACGAGCTTCACGTTTTCACTGCAAAGTAAAGCAACGCAGCATCCAGCTTTGATGTTGATTTGTGCACCTGAAAACTACTGAAAGCTACTCTGATGCGAAGGGTGAGTCACTTTTTTTTAAAAAGCAAGTTTTATCTTTGTTTTTTTTTTGGTTATTATTTTCAAAAATATATATATAAAGTTCAGGTTCAACTGTACTTGAAGTTTAGAAAATGTATGGTGCAATCTGCGTGGTTCGACTACAATTGCGTTTATGCATGTATTTTTTTTTTGTTTCTAATAAATTCATATAAAAATTTAACGGCAGTGAAATTGGATTGATGTAAAAGAGGACTTGGTAAAAAGTCATTATTTCATACTATATAGTAAGATTCTTTTTGAAAAATATTGGCGGCTCTGAAAAGAGCCCCTTTCACAGTCACATAAAGGACTGGGTTTTCGGTATTTGGGTGTGCCTTGTTAGAATACTGGGTTATTTATTCTTCTTCAAGTGGACTGAATTCTGGCTCTGGTCCGAATAGTTTTAAATCCTAGCATCTCGGCTTCTTTGTACTTTTCTTCTGTGTATTGGTAGAACAAGTTTATGACTCCTTCAAGCACGTTGATTCTCATACCAAGTGAATATCTGAAACTTCGAATGTTGTCTTTGATGGCCTATTCACACTTTAAAAATATTCTGGATTCTTAGATGTCAACATGATTGGAAACGATCATTTGGAGATGGGTTTGACAGGGCCTTTGTTTTCATAGCTAAAGTGGACCCAGGTGCCTTCCTTCCTTCAAGATTCACATTGCAAATAATTGTCTCATAATTATCTAATTGCTTCAATTAATGATTAGGGATTTGAACGAAGAGTTTGGTTTTTGATCCTAGCAAAAATATTATGAAACTTTTTTATTTGCTTATAATTCCGCAATTATTCAATTTCAACAAGGGGGAGATAAATCACAATTGACTATAAATTCAAGCACATTCGTTGGTTGAATCGAGAAAAGAGATCGACTAAAAACTGGATCGAAAAGTTACAAATGTATTTCATTTTTTAGATCAATTGTTAAAAAAAATAAACAGCAGTAAAATGACAAATAAATATTAGGGGAAAGGCAGCAAAAACGGGGGATGATGACACGATATCGTTTTCGTAGAGGGAAGGGAGTGACAGGCAGTCGTTGTCGTTTAATATAGTGCCGTTTTGATATGCACATTTGTCGCCGTCATATGTGGAATTTTTTTTTGCATATTTATAGCGAGCATAGCTCGATAGCGGTCACGAAGTGCCCGCTCGAGCGGAGAGCTCTACGGTATTTGTTTCCGCGAGAAATTTGCTAATGCTGATTTAGATTTTTTATGGTCCGGAAAGGGTTATTATTTTTACAGGTCCGGAGTAAATGTTAAAATAATTTATAAGAAAAGAAATAATGCTTAAAAAAAATAATAAATTGCGCTTTTTACAAGAAAATAATATTCTTAAAATAATAAATACACACAAGCTGCTCGTTTCGTCTTGGTTATATGCACGTACGAAAGAAACGTGTCTCGAAGCTTAATCGCCCCATACCATCTCGCCCCAAATACATTAAATAAACAAAACGTAGTCCCTTTTAGCTATGCTCGCATTTAGGCAATGCCTTCTCCATATTAAAATATTTGCTTTGGCGGGTTTTCCTCTGAAATTACCCGAAATTATTGAATTGGCCCGCTAGGTTTGGTGCATATCAAACTAATCGGTCTGGAGCGGATGCATTTTTGGATTTAGTGCTAAAACGGTTTCGTGACGTTGAAAAAAGATGTTTAGAGAAAATACGTGCGCATAATTTGCACGAGCTTCACGTTTTCACTGCAAAGTAAAGCAACGCAGCATCCAGCTTTGATGTTGATTTGTGCACCTGAAAACTACTGAAAGCTACTCTGATGCGAAGGGTGAGTCACTTTTTTTTAAAAAGCAAGTTTTATCTTTGTTTTTTTTTTTTGGTTATTATTTTCAAAAATATATATATAAAGTTCAGGTTCAACTGTACTTGAAGTTTAGAAAATGTATGGTGCAATCTGCGTGGTTCGACTACAATTGCGTTTATGCATGTATTTTTTTTTTGTTTCTAATAAATTCATATAAAAATTTAACGGCAGTGAAATTGGATTGATGTAAAAGAGGACTTGGTAAAAAGTCATTATTTCATACTATATAGTAAGATTCTTTTTGAAAAATATTGGCAGCTCTGAAAAGAGCCCCTTTTACAGTCACATAAAGGACTGGGTTTTCGGTATTTGGGTGTGCCTTGTTAGAATACTGGGTTATTTATTCTTCTTCAAGTGGACTGAATTCTGGCTCTGGTCCGAATAGTTTTAAGTCCTAGCATCTCGGCTTCTTTGTACTTTTCTTCTGTATATTGGTAGAACAAGTTGATGACTCCTTCAAGCACGTTGATTCTCATACCAAGTGAATATCTGAAACTTCGAATGTTGTCTTGGATGGCCTATTCACACTTTAATAATATTCTGAATTCTTAGATGTCAACATGATTGGAAACGATCATTTGGAGATGGGTTTGACAGGGCCTTTGTTTTCATAGCTAGAGTGGACCCAAGTGCCTTCCTTCCTTCAAGATTCACATAGCAAATAATTGTCTCATAATGATCTAATTGCTTCAATTAATGATGAGGGATTTGAACGAAGAGTTTGGTTTTTGATTCTAACAAAAATATTATGAAACTTTTTTATTTGCTTATAATTCCGCAATTATTCAATTTCAACAAGGGGGAGATAATTCACAATTGACAAAAAAATTCAAGCACATTCGTTGGTCGAATCGAGAAATGAATATATGTAAAAGAGTCTGACAACTTGATTGAAAAGTTATTTCATTTGTTAGATCAATTGTTAAAAAACCCCAAACAGAAGTAAAATGACAAATAAATATTAAGGAAAAGGTAGCAAAAAAAGGAGAGGGGGGGTGATGACACGATATTATTTTCGTAGAGGGAAGGGAGTGACAGGCAGTCGTTGTCGTTTAATATAGTGCCGTTTTGATATGCACATTTGTCGTCATGTGTGGAATTTTTTTTGCAAATTCATTTAATATTTGCTTTGGTGGGTTTCCTCCGAAATTACCCGAAATTATTGAATTGGCCCGCTAGGTTTGGTGCATATCAAACTAATCGGTCTGGAGCGGATGCATATTTGGATTTAGTGCTAAAACGGTTTCATGACGTTGAAAAAAAGATGTTTAGAGAAAATACGTGCGCATAATTTGCACGAGCTTCACGTTTTCACTGCAAAGTAAAGCAACGCAGCATCCAGCTTTGATGTTGATTTGTGCACGTGAAAACTACTGAAAGCTTCTCTGATGCGAAGGGTGAGTCACTTTTTTTTTAAAAAGCAAGTTTTATCTTTGTTTTTTTGTTTGTTATTATTTTCAAAAATATATATATATAAAGTTCAGGTTCAACTGTACTTGAAGTTTAAAAAATGTATGGTGCAATCTGCGTGGTTCGACTACAATTGCGTTTATGCATGTATTTTTTTTTGTTTCTAATAAATTCATATAAAAATTTGACGGCAGTGAAATTGGATTAATGTAAAAGACGACTGGGTAAAAAGTCATTATTTCATACAATATAGTAAGATTCTTTTTGAAAAATATTGGCGGCTCTGAAAAGAGCCCCTTTTACAGTCACATAAAGGACTGGGTTTTCGGTATTTGGGTGTGCCTTGTTAGAATACTGGGTTATTTATTCTTCTTCAAGTGGACTGAATTCTGGCTCTGGTCCGAATAGTTTTGAATCCTAGCATCTCGGTTCTTTGTACTTTTCTTCTGTATATTGGTAGAACAAGTTGATGACTCCTTCAAGCACGTTGATTCTCATACCAAGTGAATATCTGAAACTTCGAATGTTGTCTTGGATGGCCTATTCACACTTTAATAATATTCTGAATTCTTAGATGTCAACATGATTGGAAACGATCATTTGGAGATGGGTTTGACAGGGCCTTTGTTTTCATAGCTAAAGTGGACCCAAGTGCCTTCCTTCCTTCAAGATTCACATTGCAAATAATTGTCTCATAATGATTTAATTGCTTCAATTAATGATGAGGGATTTGAACGAAGAGTTTGGTTTTTGATTCTAGCAAAAATATTATGAAACTTTTTTATTTGCTTATAATTCTGCAATTATTCAATTTCAAGAAGGGGGAGATAATTCACAATTGACAAAAAATTCAAGCACATTCGTTGGTCGAATCGAGAAATGAATATATGTAAAAGAGACTGACAACTTGATTGAAAAGTTATTTCTTTTGTTAGATCAATTGTAAAAAAAACCCAAACAGTAGTAAAATGACAAATAAATATTAAGGAAAAGGTAGCAAAAAAAAAGAGGGGGTGATGACACGATATTATTTTCGTAGAGGGAAGGGAGTGACAGGCAGTCGTTGTCGTTTAATATAGTGCCGTTTTGATATGCACATTTGTCGTCATGTGTGGAATTTTTTTTGCAAATTCATTTAATATTTGCTTTGGTGGGTTTCCTCCGAAATTACCCGAAATTATTGAATTGGCCCGCTAGGTTTGGTGCATATCAAACTAATCGGTCTGGAGCGGATGCATATTTGGATTTAGTGCTAAAACGGTTTCATGACGTTGAAAAAAAGATGTTTAGAGAAAATACGTGCGCATAATTTGCACGAGCTTCACGTTTTCACTGCAAAGTAAAGCAACGCAGCATCCAGCTTTGATGTTGATTTGTGCACGTGAAAACTACTGAAAGCTTCTCTGATGCGAAGGGTGAGTCACTTTTTTTTTAAAAAGCAAGTTTTATCTTTGTTTTTTTGTTTGTTATTATTTTCAAAAATATATATATATAAAGTTCAGGTTCAACTGTACTTGAAGTTTAAAAAATGTATGGTGCAATCTGCGTGGTTCGACTACAATTGCGTTTATGCATGTATTTTTTTTTGTTTCTAATAAATTCATATAAAAATTTGACGGCAGTGAAATTGGATTAATGTAAAAGACGACTGGGTAAAAAGTCATTATTTCATACAATATAGTAAGATTCTTTTTGAAAAATATTGGCGGCTCTGAAAAGAGCCCCTTTTACAGTCACATAAAGGACTGGGTTTTCGGTATTTGGGTGTGCCTTGTTAGAATACTGGGTTATTTATTCTTCTTCAAGTGGACTGAATTCTGGCTCTGGTCCGAATAGTTTTGAATCCTAGCATCTCGGTTCTTTGTACTTTTCTTCTGTATATTGGTAGAACAAGTTGATGACTCCTTCAAGCACGTTGATTCTCATACCAAGTGAATATCTGAAACTTCGAATGTTGTCTTGGATGGCCTATTCACACTTTAATAATATTCTGAATTCTTAGATGTCAACATGATTGGAAACGATCATTTGGAGATGGGTTTGACAGGGCCTTTGTTTTCATAGCTAAGGTGGACCCAAGTGCCTTCCTTCCTTCAAGATTCACATTGCAAATAATTGTCTCATAATGATTTAATTGCTTCAATTAATGATGAGGGATTTGAACGAAGAGTTTGGTTTTTGATTCTAGCAAAAATATTATGAAACTTTTTTATTTGCTTATAATTCTGCAATTATTCAATTTCAAGAAGGGGGAGATAATTCACAATTGACAAAAAATTCAAGCACATTCGTTGGTCGAATCGAGAAATGAATATATGTAAAAGAGACTGACAACTTGATTGAAAAGTTATTTCTTTTGTTAGATCAATTGTAAAAAAAACCCAAACAGTAGTAAAATGACAAATAAATATTAAGGAAAAGGTAGCAAAAAAAAAGAGGGGGTGATGACACGATATTATTTTCGTAGAGGGAAGGGAGTGACAGGCAGTCGTTGTCGTTTAAAATAGTGCCGTTTTGATATGCACATTTGTCGTCATGTGTGGAATTTTTTTTGCATATTCATTTAATATTTGCTTTGTCGGGTTTCCTCCGAAATTACCCGAAATTATTGAATTGGCCCGCTAGGTTTGGTGCATATCAAACTAATCGGTCTGGAGCGGATGCATATTTGGATTTAGTGCTAAAACGGTTTCATGACGTTGAAAAAAAGATGTTTAGAGAAAATACGTGCGCATAATTTGCACGAGCTTCACGTTTTCACTGCAAAGTAAAGCAACGCAGCATCCAGCTTTGATGTTGATTTGTGCACCTGAAAACTACTGAAAGCTTCTCTGATGCGAAGGGTTAGTCACTTTTTTTTACAAAGCAAGTTTTATCTTTGTTTTTTTGTTTGTTATCATTTTCAAAAATATATATATAAAGTTCAGGTTCAACTGTACTTGAAGTTTAGAAAATGTATGGTGCAATCTGCGTGGTTCGACTACAATTGCGTTTATGCATGTATTTTTTTGTTTTGTTTTTAATAAATTCATATAAAAATTTGACGACAGTGAAATTGGATTGATGTAAAAGAGGACTTGGTAAAAAGTCATTATATCATACAATATAGTAAGATTCTTTTTGAAAAATATTGGCGGCTCTGAAAAGAGCCCCTTTTACAGTCACATAAAGGACTGGGTTTTCGGTATTTGGGAGTGCCTTGTTAGAATACTGGGTTATCTAATCTTCTTCAAGTGGACTGAATTCTGGCTCTGGTCCGAATAGTTTTAAATCCTAGCATCTCGGCTTCTTTGTACTTTTCTTCTGTATATTGGTAGAACAAGTTGATGACTCCTTCAAGCACGTTGATTCTCATACCAAGTGAATATCTAAAACTTTGAATGTTGTCTTTGATGGCCTATTCACACTTTAATAATATTCTGGATTCTTAGATGTCAACATGATTGGAAACGATCATTTGGAGATGGGTTTGACAGGGCCTTTGTTTTCATAGCTAAAGTGGACCCAAGTGCCTTCCTTCCTTCAAGATTCACATTGCAAATAATTGTCTCATAATGATCTAATTGCTTCAATTAATGATGAGGGATTTGAACGAAGAGTTTGGTTTTTGATTCTAACAAAAATATTATGAAACTTTTTTATTTCCTTATAATTCCGCAATTATTCAATTTCAACAAGGGGGAAATAATTCACAATTGACAAAAAAATTCAAGCACATTCGTTGGTCGAATCGAGAAATGAATATATGTAAAAGAGTCTGACAACTTGATTGAAAAGTTATTTCATTTGTTAGATCAATTGTCAAAAAACCCCAAACAGAAGTAAAATGACAAATAAATATTAAGGAAAAGGTAGCAAAAAAAGGAGAGGGGGGGTGATGACACGATATTATTTTCGTAGAGGGAAGGGAGTGACAGGCAGTCGTTGTCGTTTAATATAGTGCCGTTTTGATATGCACATTTGTCGTCATGTGTGGAATTTTTTTTGCAAATTCATTTAATATTTGCTTTGGTGGGTTTCCTCCGAAATTACCCGAAATTATTGAATTGGCCCGCTAGGTTTGGTGCATATCAAACTAATCGGTCTGGAGCGGATGCATATTTGGATTTAGTGCTAAAACGGTTTCATGACGTTGAAAAAAAGATGTTTAGAGAAAATACGTGCGCATAATTTGCACGAGCTTCACGTTTTCACTGCAAAGTAAAGCAACGCAGCATCCAGCTTTGATGTTGATTTGTGCACCTGAAAACTACTGAAAGCTTCTCTGATGCGAAGGGTTAGTCACTTTTTTTTACAAAGCAAGTTTTATCTTTGTTTTTTTGTTTGTTATCATTTTCAAAAATATATATATAAAGTTCAGGTTCAACTGTACTTGAAGTTTAGAAAATGTATGGTGCAATCTGCGTGGTTCGACTACAATTGCGTTTATGCATGTATTTTTTTGTTTTGTTTTTAATAAATTCATATAAAAATTTGACGACAGTGAAATTGGATTGATGTAAAAGAGGACTTGGTAAAAAGTCATTATATCATACAATATAGTAAGATTCTTTTTGAAAAATATTGGCGGCTCTGAAAAGAGCCCCTTTTACAGTCACATAAAGGACTGGGTTTTCGGTATTTGGGAGTGCCTTGTTAGAATACTGGGTTATCTAATCTTCTTCAAGTGGACTGAATTCTGGCTCTGGTCCGAATAGTTTTAAATCCTAGCATCTCGGCTTCTTTGTACTTTTCTTCTGTATATTGGTAGAACAAGTTGATGACTCCTTCAAGCACGTTGATTCTCATACCAAGTGAATATCTAAAACTTTGAATGTTGTCTTTGATGGCCTATTCACACTTTAATAATATTCTGGATTCTTAGATGTCAACATGATTGGAAACGATCATTTGGAGATGGGTTTGACAGGGCCTTTGTTTTCATAGCTAAAGTGGACCCAAGTGCCTTCCTTCCTTCAAGATTCACATTGCAAATAATTGTCTCATAATGATCTAATTGCTTCAATTAATGATGAGGGATTTGAACGAAGAGTTTGGTTTTTGATTCTAACAAAAATATTATGAAACTTTTTTATTTCCTTATAATTCCGCAATTATTCAATTTCAACAAGGGGGAAATAATTCACAATTGACAAAAAAATTCAAGCACATTCGTTGGTCGAATCGAGAAATGAATATATGTAAAAGAGTCTGACAACTTGATTGAAAAGTTATTTCATTTGTTAGATCAATTGTCAAAAAACCCCAAACAGAAGTAAAATGACAAATAAATATTAAGGAAAAGGTAGCAAAAAAAGGAGAGGGGGGGGTGATGACACGATATTATTTTCGTAGAGGGAAGGGAGTGACAGGCAGTCGTTGTCGTTTAATATAGTGCCGTTTTGATATGCACATTTGTCGTCATGTGTGGAATTTTTTTTGCAAATTCATTTAATATTTGCTTTGGTGGGTTTCCTCCGAAATTACCCGAAATTATTGAATTGGCCCGCTAGGTTTGGTGCATATCAAACTAATCGGTCTGGAGCGGATGCATATTTGGATTTAGTGCTAAAACGGTTTCATGACGTTGAAAAAAAGATGTTTAGAGAAAATACGTGCGCATAATTTGCACGAGCTTCACGTTTTCACTGCAAAGTAAAGCAACGCAGCATCCAGCTTTGATGTTGATTTGTGCACGTGAAAACTACTGAAAGCTTCTCTGATGCGAAGGGTGAGTCACTTTTTTTTTAAAAAGCAAGTTTTATCTTTGTTTTTTTGTTTGTTATTATTTTCAAAAATATATATATATAAAGTTCAGGTTCAACTGTACTTGAAGTTTAAAAAATGTATGGTGCAATCTGCGTGGTTCGACTACAATTGCGTTTATGCATGTATTTTTTTTTTGTTTCTAATAAATTCATATAAAAATTTGACGGCAGTGAAATTGGATTAATGTAAAAGACGACTGGGTAAAAAGTCATTATTTCATACAATATAGTAAGATTCTTTTTGAAAAATATTGGCGGCTCTGAAAAGAGCCCCTTTTACAGTCACATAAAGGACTGGGTTTTCGGTATTTGGGTGTGCCTTGTTAGAATACTGGGTTATTTATTCTTCTTCAAGTGGACTGAATTCTGGCTCTGGTCCGAATAGTTTTGAATCCTAGCATCTCGGTTCTTTGTACTTTTCTTCTGTATATTGGTAGAACAAGTTGATGACTCCTTCAAGCACGTTGATTCTCATACCAAGTGAATATCTGAAACTTCGAATGTTGTCTTGGATGGCCTATTCACACTTTAATAATATTCTGAATTCTTAGATGTCAACATGATTGGAAACGATCATTTGGAGATGGGTTTGACAGGGCCTTTGTTTTCATAGCTAAAGTGGACCCAAGTGCCTTCCTTCCTTCAAGATTCACATTGCAAATAATTGTCTCATAATGATTTAATTGCTTCAATTAATGATGAGGGATTTGAACGAAGAGTTTGGTTTTTGATTCTAGCAAAAATATTATGAAACTTTTTTATTTGCTTATAATTCTGCAATTATTCAATTTCAAGAAGGGGGAGATAATTCACAATTGACAAAAAATTCAAGCACATTCGTTGGTCGAATCGAGAAATGAATATATGTAAAAGAGACTGACAACTTGATTGAAAAGTTATTTCTTTTGTTAGATCAATTGTAAAAAAAACCCAAACAGTAGTAAAATGACAAATAAATATTAAGGAAAAGGTAGCAAAAAAAAGAGGGGGTGATGACACGATATTATTTTCGTAGAGGGAAGGGAGTGACAGGCAGTCGTTGTCGTTTAAAATAGTGCCGTTTTGATATGCACATTTGTCGTCATGTGTGGAATTTTTTTTGCATATTCATTTAATATTTGCTTTGTCGGGTTTCCTCCGAAATTACCCGAAATTATTGAATTGGCCCGCTAGGTTTGGTGCATATCAAACTAATCGGTCTGGAGCGGATGCATATTTGGATTTAGTGCTAAAACGGTTTCATGACGTTGAAAAAAAGATGTTTAGAGAAAATACGTGCGCATAATTTGCACGAGCTTCACGTTTTCACTGCAAAGTAAAGCAACGCAGCATCCAGCTTTGATGTTGATTTGTGCACCTGAAAACTACTGAAAGCTTCTCTGATGCGAAGGGTTAGTCACTTTTTTTTACAAAGCAAGTTTTATCTTTGTTTTTTTGTTTGTTATCATTTTCAAAAATATATATATAAAGTTCAGGTTCAACTGTACTTGAAGTTTAGAAAATGTATGGTGCAATCTGCGTGGTTCGACTACAATTGCGTTTATGCATGTATTTTTTTGTTTTGTTTTTAATAAATTCATATAAAAATTTGACGACAGTGAAATTGGATTGATGTAAAAGAGGACTTGGTAAAAAGTCATTATATCATACAATATAGTAAGATTCTTTTTGAAAAATATTGGCGGCTCTGAAAAGAGCCCCTTTTACAGTCACATAAAGGACTGGGTTTTCGGTATTTGGGAGTGCCTTGTTAGAATACTGGGTTATCTAATCTTCTTCAAGTGGACTGAATTCTGGCTCTGGTCCGAATAGTTTTAAATCCTAGCATCTCGGCTTCTTTGTACTTTTCTTCTGTATATTGGTAGAACAAGTTGATGACTCCTTCAAGCACGTTGATTCTCATACCAAGTGAATATCTAAAACTTTGAATGTTGTCTTTGATGGCCTATTCACACTTTAATAATATTCTGGATTCTTAGATGTCAACATGATTGGAAACGATCATTTGGAGATGGGTTTGACAGGGCCTTTGTTTTCATAGCTAAAGTGGACCCAAGTGCCTTCCTTCCTTCAAGATTCACATTGCAAATAATTGTCTCATAATGATCTAATTGCTTCAATTAATGATGAGGGATTTGAACGAAGAGTTTGGTTTTTGATTCTAGCAAAAATATTATGAAACTTTTTTATTTGCTTATAATTCCGCAATTATTCAATTTCAACAAGGGGGAGATAATTCACAATTGACAAAAAAATCAAGCACATTCGTTGGTCGAATCGAGAAATGAATATATGTAAAAGAGACTGACAACTTGATTGAAAAGTTATTTCATTTGTTAGATCAATTGTAAAAAAAACCAAACAGCAGTAAAATGACAAATAAATATTAAGGAAAAGGTAGCAAAAAAAAGGGGGGGGGGGTGATGACACGATATTATTTTCGTAGAGGGAAGGGAGTGACAGGCAGTCGTTGTCGTTTAATATAGTGCCGTTTTGATATGCACATTTGTCGTCATGTGTGGAATTTTTTTTGCATATTCATTCAATATTTGCTTTGGCGGGTTTCCTCCGAAATTACCCGAAATTATTGAATTGGCCCGCTAGGTTTGGTGCATATCAAACTAATCGGTCTGGAGCGGATGCATTTTTGGATTTAGTGCTAAAACGGTTTCATGACGTTGAAAAAAAGATGTTTAGAGAAAATACGTGCGCATAATTTGCACGAGCTTCACGTATTCACTGCAAAGTAAAGCAACGCAGCATCCAGCTTTGATGTTGATTCGTGCACCTGAAAACTACTGAAAGCTTCTCTGATGCGAAGGGTGAGTCACTTTTTTTTTAAAAAAGCAAGTTTTATCTTTGTTTTTTTTTGTTTGTTATTATTTTCAAAAATATATATATAAAGTTCAGGTTCAACTGTACTTGAAGTTTAGAAAATGTATGGTGCAATCTGCGTGGTTCGACTACAATTGCGTTTATGCATGTATTTTTTTTTTTTTAATAAATTCATATAAAAATTTGACGGCAGTGAAATTGGATTGATGTAAAAGAGGACTTGGTAAAAAGTCGTTATATCATACAATATAGTAAGATTCTTTTTGAAAAATATTGGCGGCTCTGAAAAGAGCCCCTTTCACAATCACATAAAGGACTGGGTTTTCGGTATTTGGGTGTGCCTTGTTAGAATACTGGGTTATTTATTCTTCTTCAAGTGGACTGAATTCTGGCTCTGGTCCGAATAGTTTTAAATCCTAGCATCTCGGCTTCTTTGTACTTTTCTTCTTGTATATTGGTAGAACAAGTTGATGACTCCTTCAAGCACGTTGATTCTCATACCAAGTGAATATCTGAAACTTCGAATGTTGTCTTGGATGGCCTATTCACACTTTAATAATATTCTGGATTCTTAGATGTCAACATGATTGGAAACGATCATTTGGAGATGGGTTTGACAGGGCCTTTGTTTTCATAGCTAAAGTGGACCCAAGTGCCTTCCTTCCTTCAAGATTCACATTGCAAATAATTGTCTCATAATGATCTAATTGCTTCAATTAATGATGAGGGATTTGAACGAAGAGTTTGGTTTTTGATTCTAGCAAAAATATTATGAAACTTTTTTATTTGCTTATAATTCCGCAATTATTCAATTTCAACAAGGGGGAGATAATTCACAATTGACAAAAAAATCAAGCACATTCGTTGGTCGAATCGAGAAATGAATATATGTAAAAGAGACTGACAACTTGATTGAAAAGTTATTTCATTTGTTAGATCAATTGTAAAAAAAACCAAACAGCAGTAAAATGACAAATAAATATTAAGGAAAAGGTAGCAAAAAAAAGGGGGGGGGGTGATGACACGATATTATTTTCGTAGAGGGAAGGGAGTGACAGGCAGTCGTTGTCGTTTAATATAGTGCCGTTTTGATATGCACATTTGTCGTCATGTGTGGAATTTTTTTTGCATATTCATTCAATATTTGCTTTGGCGGGTTTCCTCCGAAATTACCCGAAATTATTGAATTGGCCCGCTAGGTTTGGTGCATATCAAACTAATCGGTCTGGAGCGGATGCATATTTGGATTTAGTGCTAAAACGGTTTCATGACGTTGAAAAAAAGATGTTTAGAGAAAATACGTGCGCATAATTTGCACGAGCTTCACGTTTTCACTGCAAAGTAAAGCAACGCAGCATCCAGCTTTGATGTTGATTTGTGCACCTGAAAACTACTGAAAGCTTCTCTGATGCGAAGGGTTAGTCACTTTTTTTTACAAAGCAAGTTTTATCTTTGTTTTTTTGTTTGTTATCATTTTCAAAAATATATATATAAAGTTCAGGTTCAACTGTACTTGAAGTTTAGAAAATGTATGGTGCAATCTGCGTGGTTCGACTACAATTGCGTTTATGCATGTATTTTTTTGTTTTGTTTTTAATAAATTCATATAAAAATTTGACGACAGTGAAATTGGATTGATGTAAAAGAGGACTTGGTAAAAAGTCATTATATCATACAATATAGTAAGATTCTTTTTGAAAAATATTGGCGGCTCTGAAAAGAGCCCCTTTTACAGTTAAAGGACTGGGTTTTCGGTATTTGGGAGTGCCTTGTTAGAATACTGGGTTATCTAATCTTCTTCAAGTGGACTGAATTCTGGCTCTGGTCCGAATCGTTTTAAATCCTAGCATCTCGGCTTCTTTGTACTTTTCTTCTGTATATTGGTAGAACAAGTTGATGACTCCTTCAAGCACGTTGATTCTCATACCAAGTGAATATCTAAAACTTTGAATGTTGTCTTTGATGGCCTATTCACACTTTAATAATATTCTGGATTCTTAGATGTCAACATGATTGGAAACGATCATTTGGAGATGGGTTTGACAGGGCCTTTGTTTTCATAGCTAAAGTGGACCCAAGTGCCTTCCTTCCTTCAAGATTCACATTGCAAATAATTGTCTCATAATGATCTAATTGCTTCAATTAATGATGAGGGATTTGAACGAAGAGTTTGGTTTTTGATTCTAGCAAAAATATTATGAAACTTTTTTATTTGCTTATAATTCCGCAATTATTCAATTTCAACAAGGGGGAGATAATTCACAATTGACAAAAAAATCTAGCACATTCGTTGGTCGAATCGAGAAATGAATATATGTAAAAGAGACTGACAACTTGATTGAAAAGTTATTTCATTTGTTAGATCAATTGTAAAAAAAAACCAAACAGCAGTAAAATGACAAATAAATATTAAGGAAAAGGTAGCAAAAAAAAAGGGGGGGTGATGACACGATATTATTTTCGTAGAGGGAAGGGAGTGACAGGCAGTCGTTGTCGTTTAATATAGTGCCGTTTTGATATGCACATTTGTCGTCATGTGTGGAATTTTTTTTGCATATTCATTCAATATTTGCTTTGGCGGGTTTCCTCCGAAATTACCCGAAATTATTGAATTGGCCCGCTAGGTTTGGTGCATATCAAACTAATCGGTCTGGAGCGGATGCATATTTGGATTTAGTGCTAAAACGGTTTCATGACGTTGAAAAAAAGATGTTTAGAGAAAATACGTGCGCATAATTTGCACGAGCTTCACGTATTCACTGCAAAGTAAAGCAACGCAGCATCCAGCTTTGATGTTGATTCGTGCACCTGAAAACTACTGAAAGCTTCTCTGATGCGAAGGGTGAGTCACTTTTTTTTTAAAAAAGCAAGTTTTATCTTTGTTTTTTTTTGTTTGTTATTATTTTCAAAAATATATATATAAAGTTCAGGTTCAACTGTACTTGAAGTTTAGAAAATGTATGGTGCAATCTGCGTGGTTCGACTACAATTGCGTTTATGCATGTATTTTTTTTTTTTTAATAAATTCATATAAAAATTTGACGGCAGTGAAATTGGATTGATGTAAAAGAGGACTTGGTAAAAAGTCGTTATATCATACAATATAGTAAGATTCTTTTTGAAAAATATTGGCGGCTCTGAAAAGAGCCCCTTTCACAATCACATAAAGGACTGGGTTTTCGGTATTTGGGTGTGCCTTGTTAGAATACTGGGTTATTTATTCTTCTTCAAGTGGACTGAATTCTGGCTCTGGTCCGAATAGTTTTAAATCCTAGCATCTCGGCTTCTTTGTACTTTTCTTCTTGTATATTGGTAGAACAAGTTGATGACTCCTTCAAGCACGTTGATTCTCATACCAAGTGAATATCTGAAACTTCGAATGTTGTCTTGGATGGCCTATTCACACTTTAATAATATTCTGGATTCTTAGATGTCAACATGATTGGAAACGATCATTTGGAGATGGGTTTGACAGGGCCTTTGTTTTCATAGCTAAAGTGGACCCAAGTGCCTTCCTTCCTTCAAGATTCACATTGCAAATAATTGTCTCATAATGATCTAATTGCTTCAATTAATGATGAGGGATTTGAACGAAGAGTTTGGTTTTTGATTCTAGCAAAAATATTATGAAACTTTTTTATTTGCTTATAATTCCGCAATTATTCAATTTCAACAAGGGGGAGATAATTCACAATTGACAAAAAAATCAAGCACATTCGTTGGTCGAATCGAGAAATGAATATATGTAAAAGAGACTGACAACTTGATTGAAAAGTTATTTCATTTGTTAGATCAATTGTAAAAAAAACCAAACAGCAGTAAAATGACAAATAAATATTAAGGAAAAGGTAGCAAAAAAAAGGGGGGGGGGTGATGACACGATATTATTTTCGTAGAGGGAAGGGAGTGACAGGCAGTCGTTGTCGTTTAATATAGTGCCGTTTTGATATGCACATTTGTCGTCATGTGTGGAATTTTTTTTGCATATTCATTCAATATTTGCTTTGGCGGGTTTCCTCCGAAATTACCCGAAATTATTGAATTGGCCCGCTAGGTTTGGTGCATATCAAACTAATCGGTCTGGAGCGGATGCATATTTGGATTTAGTGCTAAAACGGTTTCATGACGTTGAAAAAAAGATGTTTAGAGAAAATACGTGCGCATAATTTGCACGAGCTTCACGTATTCACTGCAAAGTAAAGCAACGCAGCATCCAGCTTTGATGTTGATTCGTGCACCTGAAAACTACTGAAAGCTTCTCTGATGCGAAGGGTGAGTCACTTTTTTTTTAAAAAAGCAAGTTTTATATTTGTTTTTTTTTGTTTGTTATTATTTTCAAAAATATATATATAAAGTTCAGGTTCAACTGTACTTGAAGTTTAGAAAATGTATGGTGCAATCTGCGTGGTTCGACTACAATTGCGTTTATGCATGTATTTTTTTTTTTTTAATAAATTCATATAAAAATTTGACGGCAGTGAAATTGGATTGATGTAAAAGAGGACTTGGTAAAAAGTCGTTATATCATACAATATAGTAAGATTCTTTTTGAAAAATATTGGCGGCTCTGAAAAGAGCCCCTTTCACAATCACATAAAGGACTGGGTTTTCGGTATTTGGGTGTGCCTTGTTAGAATACTGGGTTATTTATTCTTCTTCAAGTGGACTGAATTCTGGCTCTGGTCCGAATAGTTTTAAATCCTAGCATCTCGGCTTCTTTGTACTTTTCTTCTTGTATATTGGTAGAACAAGTTGATGACTCCTTCAAGCACGTTGATTCTCATACCAAGTGAATATCTGAAACTTCGAATGTTGTCTTGGATGGCCTATTCACACTTTAATAATATTCTGGATTCTTAGATGTCAACATGATTGGAAACGATCATTTGGAGATGGGTTTGACAGGGCCTTTGTTTTCATAGCTAAAGTGGACCCAAGTGCCTTCCTTCCTTCAAGATTCACATTGCAAATAATTGTCTCATAATGATCTAATTGCTTCAATTAATGATGAGGGATTTGAACGAAGAGTTTGGTTTTTGATTCTAGCAAAAATATTATGAAACTTTTTTATTTGCTTATAATTCCGCAATTATTCAATTTCAACAAGGGGGAGATAATTCACAATTGACAAAAAAATCAAGCACATTCGTTGGTCGAATCGAGAAATGAATATATGTAAAAGAGACTGACAACTTGATTGAAAAGTTATTTCATTTGTTAGATCAATTGTAAAAAAAACCAAACAGCAGTAAAATGACAAATAAATATTAAGGAAAAGGTAGCAAAAAAAAGGGGGGGGGGTGATGACACGATATTATTTTCGTAGAGGGAAGGGAGTGACAGGCAGTCGTTGTCGTTTAATATAGTGCCGTTTTGATATGCACATTTGTCGTCATGTGTGGAATTTTTTTTGCATATTCATTCAATATTTGCTTTGGCGGGTTTCCTCCGAAATTACCCGAAATTATTGAATTGGCCCGCTAGGTTTGGTGCATATCAAACTAATCGGTCTGGAGCGGATGCATATTTGGATTTAGTGCTAAAACGGTTTCATGACGTTGAAAAAAAGATGTTTAGAGAAAATACGTGCGCATAATTTGCACGAGCTTCACGTATTCACTGCAAAGTAAAGCAACGCAGCATCCAGCTTTGATGTTGATTCGTGCACCTGAAAACTACTGAAAGCTTCTCTGATGCGAAGGGTGAGTCACTTTTTTTTTAAAAAAGCAAGTTTTATCTTTGTTTTTTTTTGTTTGTTATTATTTTCAAAAATATATATATAAAGTTCAGGTTCAACTGTACTTGAAGTTTAGAAAATGTATGGTGCAATCTGCGTGGTTCGACTACAATTGCGTTTATGCATGTATTTTTTTTTTTTTTAATAAATTCATATAAAAATTTGACGGCAGTGAAATTGGATTGATGTAAAAGAGGACTTGGTAAAAAGTCGTTATATCATACAATATAGTAAGATTCTTTTTGAAAAATATTGGCGGCTCTGAAAAGAGCCCCTTTCACAATCACATAAAGGACTGGGTTTTCGGTATTTGGGTGTGCCTTGTTAGAATACTGGGTTATTTATTCTTCTTCAAGTGGACTGAATTCTGGCTCTGGTCCGAATAGTTTTAAATCCTAGCATCTCGGCTTCTTTGTACTTTTCTTCTTGTATATTGGTAGAACAAGTTGATGACTCCTTCAAGCACGTTGATTCTCATACCAAGTGAATATCTGAAACTTCGAATGTTGTCTTGGATGGCCTATTCACACTTTAATAATATTCTGGATTCTTAGATGTCAACATGATTGGAAACGATCATTTGGAGATGGGTTTGACAGGGCCTTTGTTTTCATAGCTAAAGTGGACCCAAGTGCCTTCCTTCCTTCAAGATTCACATTGCAAATAATTGTCTCATAATGATCTAATTGCTTCAATTAATGATGAGGGATTTGAACGAAGAGTTTGGTTTTTGTTCTAGCAAAATTATTATGAAACTTTTTTATTTGCTTATAATTCCGCAATTATTCAATTTCAACAAGGGGGAGATAATTCACAATTGACAAAAAAATCAAGCACATTCGTTGGTCGAATCGAGAAATGAATATATGTAAAAGAGACTGACAACTTGATTGAAAAGTTATTTCATTTGTTAGATCAATTGTAAAAAAAACCAAACAGCAGTAAAATGACAAATAAATATTAAGGAAAAGGTAGCAAAAAAAAGGGGGGGGGGGGGTGATGACACGATATTATTTTCGTAGAGGGAAGGGAGTGACAGGCAGTCGTTGTCGTTTAATATAGTGCCGTTTTGATATGCACATTTGTCGTCATGTGTGGAATTTTTTTTGCATATTCATTCAATATTTGCTTTGGCGGGTTTCCTCCGAAATTACCCGAAATTATTGAATTGGCCCGCTAGGTTTGGTGCATATCAAACTAATCGGTCTGGAGCGGATGCATATTTGGATTTAGTGCTAAAACGGTTTCATGACGTTGAAAAAAAGATGTTTAGAGAAAATACGTGCGCATAATTTGCACGAGCTTCACGTTTTCACTGCAAAGTAAAGCAACGCAGCATCCAGCTTTGATGTTGATTTGTGCACCTGAAAACTACTGAAAGCTTCTCTGATGCGAAGGGTTAGTCACTTTTTTTTACAAAGCAAGTTTTATCTTTGTTTTTTTGTTTGTTATCATTTTCAAAAATATATATATAAAGTTCAGGTTCAACTGTACTTGAAGTTTAGAAAATGTATGGTGCAATCTGCGTGGTTCGACTACAATTGCGTTTATGCATGTATTTTTTTGTTTTGTTTTTAATAAATTCATATAAAAATTTGACGACAGTGAAATTGGATTGATGTAAAAGAGGACTTGGTAAAAAGTCATTATATCATACAATATAGTAAGATTCTTTTTGAAAAATATTGGCGGCTCTGAAAAGAGCCCCTTTTACAGTTAAAGGACTGGGTTTTCGGTATTTGGGAGTGCCTTGTTAGAATACTGGGTTATCTAATCTTCTTCAAGTGGACTGAATTCTGGCTCTGGTCCGAATCGTTTTAAATCCTAGCATCTCGGCTTCTTTGTACTTTTCTTCTGTATATTGGTAGAACAAGTTGATGACTCCTTCAAGCACGTTGATTCTCATACCAAGTGAATATCTAAAACTTTGAATGTTGTCTTTGATGGCCTATTCACACTTTAATAATATTCTGGATTCTTAGATGTCAACATGATTGGAAACGATCATTTGGAGATGGGTTTGACAGGGCCTTTGTTTTCATAGCTAAAGTGGACCCAAGTGCCTTCCTTCCTTCAAGATTCACATTGCAAATAATTGTCTCATAATGATCTAATTGCTTCAATTAATGATGAGGGATTTGAACGAAGAGTTTGGTTTTTGATTCTAGCAAAAATATTATGAAACTTTTTTATTTGCTTATAATTCCGCAATTATTCAATTTCAACAAGGGGGAGATAATTCACAATTGACAAAAAAATCTAGCACATTCGTTGGTCGAATCGAGAAATGAATATATGTAAAAGAGACTGACAACTTGATTGAAAAGTTATTTCATTTGTTAGATCAATTGTAAAAAAAAACCAAACAGCAGTAAAATGACAAATAAATATTAAGGAAAAGGTAGCAAAAAAAAAGGGGGGGTGATGACACGATATTATTTTCGTAGAGGGAAGGGAGTGACAGGCAGTCGTTGTCGTTTAATATAGTGCCGTTTTGATATGCACATTTGTCGTCATGTGTGGAATTTTTTTTGCATATTCATTCAATATTTGCTTTGGCGGGTTTCCTCCGAAATTACCCGAAATTATTGAATTGGCCCGCTAGGTTTGGTGCATATCAAACTAATCGGTCTGGAGCGGATGCATATTTGGATTTAGTGCTAAAACGGTTTCATGACGTTGAAAAAAAGATGTTTAGAGAAAATACGTGCGCATAATTTGCACGAGCTTCACGTATTCACTGCAAAGTAAAGCAACGCAGCATCCAGCTTTGATGTTGATTCGTGCACCTGAAAACTACTGAAAGCTTCTCTGATGCGAAGGGTGAGTCACTTTTTTTTTAAAAAAGCAAGTTTTATCTTTGTTTTTTTTTTGTTTGTTATTATTTTCAAAAATATATATATAAAGTTCAGGTTCAACTGTACTTGAAGTTTAGAAAATGTATGGTGCAATCTGCGTGGTTCGACTACAATTGCGTTTATGCATGTATTTTTTTTTTTTTAATAAATTCATATAAAAATTTGACGGCAGTGAAATTGGATTGATGTAAAAGAGGACTTGGTAAAAAGTCGTTATATCATACAATATAGTAAGATTCTTTTTGAAAAATATTGGCGGCTCTGAAAAGAGCCCCTTTCACAATCACATAAAGGACTGGGTTTTCGGTATTTGGGTGTGCCTTGTTAGAATACTGGGTTATTTATTCTTCTTCAAGTGGACTGAATTCTGGCTCTGGTCCGAATAGTTTTAAATCCTAGCATCTCGGCTTCTTTGTACTTTTCTTCTTGTATATTGGTAGAACAAGTTGATGACTCCTTCAAGCACGTTGATTCTCATACCAAGTGAATATCTGAAACTTCGAATGTTGTCTTGGATGGCCTATTCACACTTTAATAATATTCTGGATTCTTAGATGTCAACATGATTGGAAACGATCATTTGGAGATGGGTTTGACAGGGCCTTTGTTTTCATAGCTAAAGTGGACCCAAGTGCCTTCCTTCCTTCAAGATTCACATTGCAAATAATTGTCTCATAATGATCTAATTGCTTCAATTAATGATGAGGGATTTGAACGAAGAGTTTGGTTTTTGATTCTAGCAAAAATATTATGAAACTTTTTTATTTGCTTATAATTCCGCAATTATTCAATTTCAACAAGGGGGAGATAATTCACAATTGACAAAAAAATCAAGCACATTCGTTGGTCGAATCGAGAAATGAATATATGTAAAAGAGACTGACAACTTGATTGAAAAGTTATTTCATTTGTTAGATCAATTGTCAAAAAACCCCAAACAGAAGTAAAATGACAAATAAATATTAAGGAAAAGGTAGCAAAAAAAAGGAGAGGGGGGGGTGATGACACGATATTATTTTCGTAGAGGGAAGGGAGTGACAGGCAGTCGTTGTCGTTTAAAATAGTGCCGTTTTGATATGCACATTTGTCGTCATGTGTTGAATTTTTTTTGCATATTCATTTAATATTTGCTTTGTCGGGTTTCCTCCGAAATTACCCGAAATTATTGAATTGGCCCGCTAGGTTTGGTGCATATCAAACTAATCGGTCTGGAGCGGATGCATATTTGGATTTAGTGCTAAAACGGTTTCATGACGTTGAAAAAAAGATGTTTAGAGAAAATACGTGCGCATAATTTGCACGAGCTTCACGTATTCACTGCAAAGTAAAGCAACGCAGCATCCAGCTTTGATGTTGATTCGTGCACCTGAAAACTACTGAAAGCTTCTCTGATGCGAAGGGTGAGTCACTTTTTTTTTTAAAAAGCAAGTTTTATCTTTGTTTTTTTTTGTTTGTTATTATTTTCAAAAATATATATATAAAGTTCAGGTTCAACTGTACTTGAAGTTTAGAAAATGTATGGTGCAATCTGCGTGGTTCGACTACAATTGCGTTTATGCATGTATTTTTTTTTTTTAATAAATTCATATAAAAATTTGACGGCAGTGAAATTGGATTGATGTAAAAGAGGACTTGGTAAAAAGTCGTTATATCATACAATATAGTAAGATTCTTTTTGAAAAATATTGGCGGCTCTGAAAAGAGCCCCTTTCACAATCACATAAAGGACTGGGTTTTCGGTATTTGGGTGTGCCTTGTTAGAATACTGGGTTATTTATTCTTCTTCAAGTGGACTGAATTCTGGCTCTGGTCCGAATAGTTTTAAATCCTAGCATCTCGGCTTCTTTGTACTTTTCTTCTTGTATATTGGTAGAACAAGTTGATGACTCCTTCAAGCACGTTGATTCTCATACCAAGTGAATATCTGAAACTTCGAATGTTGTCTTGGATGGCCTATTCACACTTTAATAATATTCTGGATTCTTAGATGTCAACATGATTGGAAACGATCATTTGGAGATGGGTTTGACAGGGCCTTTGTTTTCATAGCTAAAGTGGACCCAAGTGCCTTCCTTCCTTCAAGATTCACATTGCAAATAATTGTCTCATAATGATCTAATTGCTTCAATTAATGATGAGGGATTTGAACGAAGAGTTTGGTTTTTGATTCTAGCAAAAATATTATGAAACTTTTTTATTTGCTTATAATTCCGCAATTATTCAATTTCAACAAGGGGGAGATAATTCACAATTGACAAAAAAATCAAGCACATTCGTTGGTCGAATCGAGAAATGAATATATGTAAAAGAGACTGACAACTTGATTGAAAAGTTATTTCATTTGTTAGATCAATTGTAAAAAAAACCAAACAGCAGTAAAATGACAAATAAATATTAAGGAAAAGGTAGCAAAAAAAAGGGGGGGGGTGATGACACGATATTATTTTCGTAGAGGGAAGGGAGTGACAGGCAGTCGTTGTCGTTTAATATAGTGCCGTTTTGATATGCACATTTGTCGTCATGTGTGGAATTTTTTTTGCATATTCATTCAATATTTGCTTTGGCGGGTTTCCTCCGAAATTACCCGAAATTATTGAATTGGCCCGCTAGGTTTGGTGCATATCAAACTAATCGGTCTGGAGCGGATGCATATTTGGATTTAGTGCTAAAACGGTTTCATGACGTTGAAAAAAAGATGTTTAGAGAAAATACGTGCGCATAATTTGCACGAGCTTCACGTATTCACTGCAAAGTAAAGCAACGCAGCATCCAGCTTTGATGTTGATTCGTGCACCTGAAAACTACTGAAAGCTTCTCTGATGCGAAGGGTGAGTCACTTTTTTTTTAAAAAAGCAAGTTTTATCTTTGGTTTTTTTTGTTTGTTATTATTTTCAAAAATATATATATAAAGTTCAGGTTCAACTGTACTTGAAGTTTAGAAAATGTATGGTGCAATCTGTGTGGTTCGACTACAATTGCGTTTATGCATGTATTTTTTTTTTGTTTTTAATAAATTCATATAAAAATTTGACGGCAGTGAAATTGGATTGATGTAAAAGAGGACTTGGTAAAAAGTCGTTATATCATACAATATAGTAAGATTCTTTTTGAAAAATATTGGCGGCTCTGAAAAGAGCCCCTTTCACAATCACATAAAGGACTGGGTTTTCGGTATTTGGGTGTGCCTTGTTAGAATACTGGGTTATTTATTCTTCTTCAAGTGGACTGAATTCTGGCTCTGGTCCGAATAGTTTTAAATCCTAGCATCTCGGCTTCTTTGTACTTTTCTTCTTGTATATTGGTAGAACAAGTTGATGACTCCTTCAAGCACGTTGATTCTCATACCAAGTGAATATCTGAAACTTCGAATGTTGTCTTGGATGGCCTATTCACACTTTAATAATATTCTGGATTCTTAGATGTCAACATGATTGGAAACGATCATTTGGAGATGGGTTTGACAGGGCCTTTGTTTTCATAGCTAAAGTGGACCCAAGTGCCTTCCTTCCTTCAAGATTCACATTGCAAATAATTGTCTCATAATGATCTAATTGCTTCAATTAATGATGAGGGATTTGAACGAAGAGTTTGGTTTTTGATTCTAGCAAAAATATTATGAAACTTTTTTATTTGCTTATAATTCCGCAATTATTCAATTTCAACAAGGGGGAGATAATTCACAATTGACAAAAAAATCAAGCACATTCGTTGGTCGAATCGAGAAATGAATATATGTAAAAGAGACTGACAACTTGATTGAAAAGTTATTTCATTTGTTAGATCAATTGTAAAAAAAACCAAACAGCAGTAAAATGACAAATAAATATTAAGGAAAAGGTAGCAAAAAAAAGGGGGGGGGGGGTGATGACACGATATTATTTTCGTAGAGGGAAGGGAGTGACAGGCAGTCGTTGTCGTTTAATATAGTGCCGTTTTGATATGCACATTTGTCGTCATGTGTGGAATTTTTTTTGCATATTCATTCAATATTTGCTTTGGCGGGTTTCCTCCGAAATTACCCGAAATTATTGAATTGGCCCGCTAGGTTTGGTGCATATCAAACTAATCGGTCTGGAGCGGATGCATATTTGGATTTAGTGCTAAAACGGTTTCATGACGTTGAAAAAAAGATGTTTAGAGAAAATACGTGCGCATAATTTGCACGAGCTTCACGTATTCACTGCAAAGTAAAGCAACGCAGCATCCAGCTTTGATGTTGATTCGTGCACCTGAAAACTACTGAAAGCTTCTCTGATGCGAAGGGTGAGTCACTTTTTTTTTAAAAAAGCAAGTTTTATCTTTGGTTTTTTTTGTTTGTTATTATTTTCAAAAATATATATATAAAGTTCAGGTTCAACTGTACTTGAAGTTTAGAAAATGTATGGTGCAATCTGTGTGGTTCGACTACAATTGCGTTTATGCATGTATTTTTTTTTTGTTTTTAATAAATTCATATAAAAATTTGACGGCAGTGAAATTGGATTGATGTAAAAGAGGGCTTGGTAAAAAGTCATTATTTCATACAATATAGTAAGATTCTTTTTGAAAAATATTGGCGGCTCTGAAAAGAGCCCTTTTCACAGTCACATAAAGGACTGGGTTTTCGGTATTTGGGTGTGCCTTGTTAGAATACTGGGTTATCTATTCTTCTTCAAGTGGACTGAATTCTGGCTCTGGTCCGAATAGTTTTAAATCCTAGCATCTCGGCTTCTTTGTACTTTTCTTCTGTATATTGGTAGAAAAAGTTGATGACTCCTTCAAGCATGTTGATTCTCATACCAAGTGAATATCTGAAACTTCGAATGTTGTCTTTGATGGCCTATTCACACTTTAATAATATTCTGGATTCTTAGATGTCAACATGATTAGAAACGATCCTTTGGAGATGGGTTTGACAGGGCCTTTGTTTTCATACCTAAAGTGGACCCAAGTGCCTTCCTTCCTTCAAGATTCACATTGCAAATAATTGTCTCATAATGATCTAATTGCTTCAATTAATGATTAGGGATTTGAACGAAGAGTTTGGTTTTTGATCCTAGCAAAAATATTATGAAACTTTTTTATTTGCTTATAATTCCGCAATTATTCAATTTCAACAAGGGGGAGATAATTCACAATTGACTAAAAATTCAAGCACATTCGTTGGTTGAATCGAGAAATGAATATATATGTAAAAGAGACTGACAACTTGATTGAAAAGTTATTTCATTTGTTAGATCAATGGTAAAAAAAACTAAACAGCAGTTAAATGACAAATAAATATGAAGGAAAAGGTAGCAAAAAAAGGGGGGGTGATAACACGATATTATTTTCGTAGAGGGAAGGGAGTGACAGGCAGTCGTTGTCGTTTAATATAGTGCCGTTTTGATATGCACATTTGTCGTCATATGTGGAATTTGTTTTTGCATATTTATTTAATATTTGCTTTGGTGGGTTTCCTCTGAAATTACCCGAAATTATTGAATTTTGGCCCGCTAGGTTTGGTGCATATTAAACTAATCGGTCTGGAGCGGATGCATATTTGGATTTAGTGCTAAAACGGTTTCATGACGTTGAAAAAAGATGTTTAGAGAAAATACGTGCGCATAATTTGCACGAGCTTCACGTTTTCACTGCAAAGTAAAGCAACGCAGCATCCAGCTTTGATGTTGATTTGTGCACCTGAAAACTACTGAAAGCTTCTCTGATGCGAAGGGTGAGTCATTTTTTTTAAAAAGCAAGTAATATCTTTGTTTTTTTGTTTGTTATTATTTTCAAAAATATATATATAAAGTTCAGGTTCAACTATACTTGAAGTTTAGAAAATGTATGGTGCAATCTGCGTGGTTCGACTACAATTGCGTTTATGCATGTATTTTTGTTGTTGTTTCTAATAAATTCATATAAAAATTTGACGGCAGTGATATTGGATTGATGTAAAAGAGGACTTGGTAAAAAGTCATTATTTCATACAATATAGTAAGATTCTTTTTGAAAAATATTGGCGGCTCTGAAAAGAGCCCCTTTCACAATCACATAAAGGACTGGGTTTTCGGTATTTGGGTGTGCCTTGTTAGAATACTGGGTTATTTATTCTTCTTCAAGTGGACTGAATTCTGGCTCTGGTCCGAATAGTTTTAAATCCTAGCATCTCGGCTTCTTTGTACTTTTCTTCTGTATATTGGTAGAACAAGTTGATGACTCCTTCAAGCACGTTGATTCTCATACCACGTGAATATCTGAAACTTCGAATGTTGTCTTTGATGGCCTATTCACACTTTAATAATATTCTGGATTCTTAGATGTCAACATGATTGGAAACGATCCTTTGGAGATGGGTTTGACAGGGCCTTTGTTTTCATACCTAAAGTGGACCCAAGTGCCTTCCTTCCTTCAAGATTCACATTGCAAATAATTGTCTTATAATGATCTAATTGCTTCAATTAATGATTAGGGATTTGAACGAAGAGTTTGGTTTTTGATCCTAGCAAAAATATTATGAAACTTTTTTATTTGCTTATAATTCCGCAATTATTCAATTTCAACAAGGGGGAGATAATTCACAATTGACTAAAAATTCAAGCACATTCGTTGGTTGAATCGAGAAATGAATATATATGTAAAAGAGACTGACAACTTGATTGAAAAGTTATTTCATTTGTTAGATCAATGGTAAAAAAAACTAAACAGCAGTTAAATGACAAATAAATATGAAGGAAAAGGTAGCAAAAAAAGGGGGGGTGATAACACGATATTATTTTCGTAGAGGGAAGGGAGTGACAGGCAGTCGTTGTCGTTTAATATAGTGCCGTTTTGATATGCACATTTGTCGTCATATGTGGAATTTGTTTTTGCATACTTATTTAATATTTGCTTTGGTGGGTTTCCTCTGAAATTACCCGAAATTATTGAATTTTGGCCCGCTAGGTTTGGTGCATATTAAACTAATCGGTCTGGAGCGGATGCATATTTGGATTTAGTGCTAAAACGGTTTCATGACGTTGAAAAAAGATGTTTAGAGAAAATACGTGCGCATAATTTGCACGAGCTTCACGTTTTCACTGCAAAGTAAAGCAACGCAGCATCCAGCTTTGATGTTGATTTGTGCACCTGAAAACTACTGAAAGCTTCTCTGATGCGAAGGGTGAGTCATTTTTTTTAAAAAGCAAGTAATATCTTTGTTTTTTTGTTTGTTATTATTTTCAAAAATATATATATAAAGTTCAGGTTCAACTATACTTGAAGTTTAGAAAATGTATGGTGCAATCTGCGTGGTTCGACTACAATTGCGTTTATGCATGTATTTTTGTTGTTGTTTCTAATAAATTCATATAAAAATTTGACGGCAGTGATATTGGATTGATGTAAAAGAGGACTTGGTAAAAAGTCATTATTTCATACAATATAGTAAGATTCTTTTTGAAAAATATTGGCGGCTCTGAAAAGAGCCCCTTTTACAGTCACATAAAGGACTGGGTTTTCGGTATTTGGGTGTGCCTTGTTAGAATACTGGGTTATTTATTCTTCTTCAAGTGGACTGAATTCTGGCTCTGGTCCGAATAGTTTTAAATCCTAGCATCTCGGCTTCTTTGTACTTTTCTTCTGTATATTGGTAGAAAAAGTTGATGACTCCTTCAAGCATGTTGATTCTCATACCAAGTGAATATCTGAAACTTCGAATGTTGTCTTTGATGGCCTATTCACACTTTAATAATATTCTGGATTCTTAGATGTCAACATGATTGGAAACGATCCTTTGGAGATGGGTTTGACAGGGCCTTTGTTTTCATACCTAAAGTGGACCCAAGTGCCTTCCTTCCTTCAAGATTCACATTGCAAATAATTGTCTCATAATGATCTAATTGCTTCAATTAATGATTAGGGATTTGAACGAAGAGTTTGGTTTTTGATCCTAGCAAAAATATTATGAAACTTTTTTATTTGCTTATAATTCCGCAATTATTCAATTTCAACAAGGGGGAGATAATTCACAATTGACTAAAAATTCAAGCACATTCGTTGGTTGAATCGAGAAATGAATATATATGTAAAAGAGACTGACAACTTGATTGAAAAGTTATTTCATTTGTTAGATCAATGGTAAAAAAAACTAAACAGCAGTTAAATGACAAATAAATATGAAGGAAAAGGTAGCAAAAAAAGGGGGGGTGATAACACGATATTATTTTCGTAGAGGGAAGGGAGTGACAGGCAGTCGTTGTCGTTTAATATAGTGCCGTTTTGATATGCACATTTGTCGTCATATATGGAATTTTTTTTTTTGCATATTTATTTAATATTTGCTTTGGCGGGTTTCCTCTGAAATTACCCGAAATTATTGAATTGGCCCGCTAGGTTTGGTGATTATCAAACTAATCGGTCTGGAGCGGATGCATATACGGATTTAGTGCTAAAACGGTTTCATGACGTTGAAGAAAGATGTTTAGAGAAAATACGTGCCCATAATTTGCACGAGCTTCACGTTTTCACTGCAAAGTAAAGCAACGCAGCATCCAGCTTTGATGTTGATTTGTGCACCTGAAAACTACTGAAAGCTTCTCTGATGCGAAGGGTGCGTCACTTTTTTTTTTTGAAAAGCTAGTTTTATCTTTGTTTTATTATTTAAAAAATATATATATAAAGTTCAGGTTCAACTGTACTTGAAGTTTAGAAAATTTATGGTGCAATCTGCGTGGTTCGGCTACAATTGCGTTTATGCATGTATTTTTTGTATGTTTCTAATGAATTCATATAAAATAGCTGACGGCGGTGGAATTGGATTGATGTTAAAGAGGACTTGGTAAAAAGTGATTATTTCATACAATATAGTAAGATTCTTTTTGAAAAATATTGGCAGCTCTGAAAAGAGCCCCTTTTACAGTCACATAAAGGACTGGGTTTTCGGTATTTGGGTGTGCCTTTTTAGAATACTGGGTTATCTATTCTTCTTCAAGTGGACTGAATTCTGGTTCTGGTCCGAATAGTTTTAAGTCCTAGCATCTCGGCTTCTTTGTACTTTTCTTCTGTATATTGGTAGAACAAGTTGATGACTCCTTCAAGCACGTTTATTCTCATACCAAGTGAATATCTGAAACTTCGAATGTTGTCTTTGATGGCCTATTCACACTTTAATAATATTCTGGATTCTTAGATGTCAACATGATTGGAAACGATCATTTGGAGATGGGTTTGACAGGGCCTTTGTTTTCATAGCTAAAGTGGACCCAAGTGCCTTCCTTCCTTCAAGATTCACATTGCAAATAATTGTCTCATAATGATCTAATTGCTTCAATTAATGATTAGGGATTTGAACGAAGAGTTTGGTTTTTGATTCTAGCAAAAATATTATGAAACTTTTTTATTTGCTTATAATTCCGCAATTATTCAATTTCAACAAGGTGGAGATAATTCACAATTGACAAGAAATTCAAGCACATTCGTTGGTCGAATCGAGAAATGAATATATGTAAAAGAGACTGACAACTTGATTGAAAAGTTATTTCATTTGTTAGATCAATTGAAAAAAAAACAGCAGTAAAATGACAAATAAATATTAAGGAAAAGGTAGCAAAAAGGGGGGGGGGGGTGATGACACGATATTATTTTCGTAGAGGGAAGGGAGTGACAGGCAGTCGTTGTCGTTTAATATAGTGCCGTTTTGATATGCACATTTGTCGTCATATATGGAATTTTTTTTTTGCATATTTATTTAATATTTGCTTTGGCGGGTTTCCTCTGAAATTACCCGAAATTATTGAATTGGCCCGCTAGGTTTGGTGCATATCAAACTAATCGGTCTGGAGCGGATGCATATACGGATTTAGTGCTAAAACGGTTTCATGACGTTGAAGAAAGATGTTTAGAGAAAATACGTGCCCATAATTTGCACGAGCTTCACGTTTTCACTGCAAAGTAAAGCAACGCAGCATCCAGCTTTGATGTTGATTTGTGCACCTGAAAACTACTGAAAGCTTCTCTGATGCGAAGGGTGCGTCACTTTTTTTTTTGAAAAGCTAGTTTTATCTTTGTTTTATTATTTAAAAAATATATATATAAAGTTCAGGTTCAACTGTACTTGAAGTTTAGAAAATTTATGGTGCAATCTGCGTGGTTCGGCTACAATTGCGTTTATGCATGTATTTTTTGTATGTTTCTAATGAATTCATATAAAATAGCTGACGGCGGTGGAATTGGATTGATGTTAAAGAGGACTTGGTAAAAAGTGATTATTTCATACAATATAGTAAGATTCTTTTTGAAAAATATTGGCAGCTCTGAAAAGAGCCCCTTTTACAGTCACATAAAGGACTGGGTTTTCGGTATTTGGGTGTGCCTTTTTAGAATACTGGGTTATCTATTCTTCTTCAAGTGGACTGAATTCTGGTTCTGGTCCGAATAGTTTTAAGTCCTAGCATCTCGGCTTCTTTGTACTTTTCTTCTGTATATTGGTAGAACAAGTTGATGACTCCTTCAAGCACGTTTATTCTCATACCAAGTGAATATCTGAAACTTCGAATGTTGTCTTTGATGGCCTATTCACACTTTAATAATATTCTGGATTCTTAGATGTCAACATGATTGGAAACGATCATTTGGAGATGGGTTTGACAGGGCCTTTGTTTTCATAGCTAAAGTGGACCCAAGTGCCTTCCTTCCTTCAAGATTCACATTGCAAATAATTGTCTCATAATTATCTAATTGCTTCAATTGATGATTAGGGATTTGAACGAGGATTTTGGTTTTTGATCCTAGCAAAAATATTATGAAACTTTTTTATTTGCTTATAATTCCGCAATTATTCAATTTCAACAAGGTGGAGATAATTCACAATTGACAAGAAATTCAAGCACATTCGTTGGTCGAATCGAGAAATGAATATATGTAAAAGAGACTGACAACTTGATTGAAAAGTTATTTCATTTGTTAGATCAATTGAAAAAAAAACAGCAGTAAAATGACAAATAAATATTAAGGAAAAGGTAGCAAAAAGGGGGGGGGGGGGGGTGATGACACGATATTATTTTCGTAGAGGGAAGGGAGTGACAGGCAGTCGTTGTCGTTTAATATAGTGCCGTTTTGATATGCACATTTGTCGTCATATATGGAATTTTTTTTTTGCATATTTATTTAATATTTGCTTTGGCGGGTTTCCTCTGAAATTACCCGAAATTATTGAATTGGCCCGCTAGGTTTGGTGCATATCAAACTAATCGGTCTGGAGCGGATGCATATACGGATTTAGTGCTAAAACGGTTTCATGACGTTGAAGAAAGATGTTTAGAGAAAATACGTGCCCATAATTTGCACGAGCTTCACGTTTTCACTGCAAAGTAAAGCAACGCAGCATCCAGCTTTGATGTTGATTTGTGCACCTGAAAACTACTGAAAGCTTCTCTGATGCGAAGGGTGCGTCACTTTTTTTTTGAAAAGCTAGTTTTATCTTTGTTTTATTATTTAAAAAATATATATATAAAGTTCAGGTTCAACTGTACTTGAAGTTTAGAAAATTTATGGTGCAATCTGCGTGGTTCGGCTACAATTGCGTTTATGCATGTATTTTTTTTTGTTTCTAATAAATTCATATAAAAATTTGACGGCAGTGAAATTGGATTGATGTAAAAGAGGGCTTGGTAAAAAGTCATTATTTCATACAATATAGTAAGATTCTTTTTGAAAAATATTGGCGGCTCTGAAAAGAGCCCTTTTCACAGTCACATAAAGGACTGGGTTTTCGGTATTTGGGTGTGCCTTGTTAGAATACTGGGTTATTTATTCTTCTTCAAGTGGACTGAATTCTGGCTCTGGTCCGAATAGTTTTAAATCCTAGCATCTCGGCTTCTTTGTACTTTTCTTCTGTATATTGGTAGAACAAGTTGATGACTCCTTCAAGCACGTTTATTCTCATACCAAGTGAATATCTGAAACTTCGAATGTTGTCTTTGATGGCCTATTCACACTTTAATAATATTCTGGATTCTTAGATGTCAATATGATTGGAAACGATCATTTGGAGATGGGTTTGACAGGGCCTTTGTTTTCATAGCTAAAGTGGACCCAAGTGCCTTCCTTCCTTCAAGATTCACATTGCAAATAATTGTCTCATAATTATCTAATTGCTTCAATTGATGATTAGGGATTTGAACGAGGATTTTGGTTTTTGATCCTAGCAAAAATATTATGAAACTTTTTTATTTGCTTATAATTCCGCAATTATTCAATTTCAACAAGGGGGAGATAATTCACAATTGACAAAAAATTCAAGCACATTCGTTGGTCGAATCGAGAAATGAATATATGTAAAAGAGACTGACAACTTGATTGAAAAGTTATTTCATTTGTTAGATCAATTGAAAAAAAAACAGCAGTAAAATGACAAATAAATATTAAGGAAAAGGTAGCAAAAAGGGGGGGGGGTTTAATATAGTGCCGTTTTGATATGCACATTTGTCGTCATATATGGAATTTTTTTTGCATATTTATTTAATATTTGCTTTGGCGGGTTTCCTCTGAAATTACCCGAAATTATTGAATTGGCCCGCTAGGTTTGGTGATTATCAAACTAATCGGTCTGGAGCGGATGCATATACGGATTTAGTGCTAAAACGGTTTCATGACGTTGAAGAAAGATGTTTAGAGAAAATACGTGCCCATAATTTGCACGAGCTTCACGTTTTCACTGCAAAGTAAAGCAACGCAGCATCCAGCTTTGATGTTGATTTGTGCACCTGAAAACTACTGAAAGCTTCTCTGATGCGAAGGGTGCGTCACTTTTTTTTTTGAAAAGCTAGTTTTATCTTTGTTTTATTATTTAAAAAATATATATATAAAGTTCAGGTTCAACTGTACTTGAAGTTTAGAAAATTTATGGTGCAATCTGCGTGGTTCGGCTACAATTGCGTTTATGCATGTATTTTTTGTATGTTTCTAATGAATTCATATAAAATAGCTGACGGCGGTGGAATTGGATTGATGTTAAAGAGGACTTGGTAAAAAGTGATTATTTCATACAATATAGTAAGATTCTTTTTGAAAAATATTGGCAGCTCTGAAAAGAGCCCCTTTTACAGTCACATAAAGGACTGGGTTTTCGGTATTTGGGTGTGCCTTTTTAGAATACTGGGTTATCTATTCTTCTTCAAGTGGACTGAATTCTGGTTCTGGTCCGAATAGTTTTAAGTCCTAGCATCTCGGCTTCTTTGTACTTTTCTTCTGTATATTGGTAGAACAAGTTGATGACTCCTTCAAGCACGTTTATTCTCATACCAAGTGAATATCTGAAACTTCGAATGTTGTCTTTGATGGCCTATTCACACTTTAATAATATTCTGGATTCTTAGATGTCAACATGATTGGAAACGATCATTTGGAGATGGGTTTGACAGGGCCTTTGTTTTCATAGCTAAAGTGGACCCAAGTGCCTTCCTTCCTTCAAGATTCACATTGCAAATAATTGTCTCATAATTATCTAATTGCTTCAATTGATGATTAGGGATTTGAACGAGGATTTTGGTTTTTGATCCTAGCAAAAATATTATGAAACTTTTTTATTTGCTTATAATTCCGCAATTATTCAATTTCAACAAGGTGGAGATAATTCACAATTGACAAGAAATTCAAGCACATTCGTTGGTCGAATCGAGAAATGAATATATGTAAAAGAGACTGACAACTTGATTGAAAAGTTATTTCATTTGTTAGATCAATTGAAAAAAAAACAGCAGTAAAATGACAAATAAATATTAAGGAAAAGGTAGCAAAAAGGGGGGGGGGGGGGTGATGACACGATATTATTTTCGTAGAGGGAAGGGAGTGACAGGCAGTCGTTGTCGTTTAATATAGTGCCGTTTTGATATGCACATTTGTCGTCATATATGGAATTTTTTTTTTGCATATTTATTTAATATTTGCTTTGGCGGGTTTCCTCTGAAATTACCCGAAATTATTGAATTGGCCCGCTAGGTTTGGTGCATATCAAACTAATCGGTCTGGAGCGGATGCATATACGGATTTAGTGCTAAAACGGTTTCATGACGTTGAAGAAAGATGTTTAGAGAAAATACGTGCCCATAATTTGCACGAGCTTCACGTTTTCACTGCAAAGTAAAGCAACGCAGCATCCAGCTTTGATGTTGATTTGTGCACCTGAAAACTACTGAAAGCTTCTCTGATGCGAAGGGTGCGTCACTTTTTTTTTGAAAAGCTAGTTTTATCTTTGTTTTATTATTTAAAAAATATATATATAAAGTTCAGGTTCAACTGTACTTGAAGTTTAGAAAATTTATGGTGCAATCTGCGTGGTTCGGCTACAATTGCGTTTATGCATGTATTTTTTTTTGTTTCTAATAAATTCATATAAAAATTTGACGGCAGTGAAATTGGATTGATGTAAAAGAGGGCTTGGTAAAAAGTCATTATTTCATACAATATAGTAAGATTCTTTTTGAAAAATATTGGCGGCTCTGAAAAGAGCCCTTTTCACAGTCACATAAAGGACTGGGTTTTCGGTATTTGGGTGTGCCTTGTTAGAATACTGGGTTATTTATTCTTCTTCAAGTGGACTGAATTCTGGCTCTGGTCCGAATAGTTTTAAATCCTAGCATCTCGGCTTCTTTGTACTTTTCTTCTGTATATTGGTAGAACAAGTTGATGACTCCTTCAAGCACGTTTATTCTCATACCAAGTGAATATCTGAAACTTCGAATGTTGTCTTTGATGGCCTATTCACACTTTAATAATATTCTGGATTCTTAGATGTCAATATGATTGGAAACGATCATTTGGAGATGGGTTTGACAGGGCCTTTGTTTTCATAGCTAAAGTGGACCCAAGTGCCTTCCTTCCTTCAAGATTCACATTGCAAATAATTGTCTCATAATTATCTAATTGCTTCAATTGATGATTAGGGATTTGAACGAGGATTTTGGTTTTTGATCCTAGCAAAAATATTATGAAACTTTTTTATTTGCTTATAATTCCGCAATTATTCAATTTCAACAAGGGGGAGATAATTCACAATTGACAAAAAATTCAAGCACATTCGTTGGTCGAATCGAGAAATGAATATATGTAAAAGAGACTGACAACTTGATTGAAAAGTTATTTCATTTGTTAGATCAATTGAAAAAAAAACAGCAGTAAAATGACAAATAAATATTAAGGAAAAGGTAGCAAAAAGGGGGGGGGGGTTTAATATAGTGCCGTTTTGATATGCACATTTGTCGTCATATATGGAATTTTTTTTGCATATTTATTTAATATTTGCTTTGGCGGGTTTCCTCTGAAATTACCCGAAATTATTGAATTGGCCCGCTAGGTTTGGTGCATATCAAACTAATCGGTCTGGAGCGGATGCATATACGGATTTAGTGCTAAAACGGTTTCATGACGTTGAAGAAAGATGTTTAGAGAAAATACGTGCCCATAATTTGCACGAGCTTCACGTTTTCACTGCAAAGTAAAGCAACGCAGCATCCAGCTTTGATGTTGATTTGTGCACCTGAAAACTACTGAAAGCTTCTCTGATGCGAAGGGTGAGTCATTTTTTTAAAAAAGCAAGTAATATCTTTGTTTTTATACCCCCGCTTCGAAGAAGAGGGGGGTATACTGTTTTACCCTTGTCCGTTCGTCCGTTCGTCCGTTTGTCCGTTCGTCCGTTCGTCCGTAACAAAACTTCCGTCGCAGTTTTCTAAGCAACTACATGAGATACAGTTTTGATATTTTGTATATAGCTTTATCCTATAGTACCATATGGTGTATACCGATTTTATGCTCCTAGGTAGTTTACTTCCTGTTTACCGAATACTTAGGTTTTTACACATAATGGACAGAAATGCAAAATTTCCGTCAAATTTTCCCAAGCAACTACATGAGATAGAGGTCTGATATTTTGTATATAGCTTTATCCTATAGTACCATATGGTGTATACCGGTTTTATGCTCCTAGATAGTCTACTTCCTGTTTACCAAATACTTAGGTTTTACACATAATGGACATAAATGCAAAATTTCCGTCACATTTTCCCAAGCAAGTACATGAGATAGAGGTCTGATATTTTGTATACAGCTTTATCATATAGGACCATATGGTGTATACCAATTTTATGGTCGTAGGTAGACTACTTCCTGTTTACCGAATACTTAGGTTTTTACACATAATGGACATAAATGCAAAATTTCCGTCACAGTTTCCCAAGCAACTACATGAGATAGAGGTCTAAATTTTGTATACAGCTTTATCCTATAGATCCATATGGTGTATAGTGATTTTATGTTCCTAGGTCAACATTTTCCTGTCTACAGAGTATTCAAGATTGTATGCGTGGCTTAGTTTGGGGAGCGGGGGTATCACTAGCGAGCATTAGCTCACAGATTTACTTGTTTTGTTTGTTATTATTTTCAAAAATATATATATAAAGTTCAGGTTCAACTATACTTGAAGTTTAGAAAATGTATGGTGCAATCTGCGTGGTTCGACTACAATTGCGTTTATGCATGTATTTTTTTTTTGTTTCTAATAAATTCATATAAAAATTTGACGGCAGTGAAATTGGATTGATGTAAAAGAGGGCTTGGTAAAAAGTCATTATTTCATACAATATAGTAAGATTCTTTTTGAAAAATATTGGCGGCTCTGAAAAGAGCCCTTTTCACAGTCACATAAAGGACTGGGTTTTCGGCATTTGGCTGTGCCTTGTTAGAATACTGGGTTATTTATTCTTCTTCAAGTGGACTGAATTCTGGCTCTGGTCCGAATAGTTTTAAATCCTAGCATCTCGGCTTCTTTGTACTTTTCTTCTGTATATTGGTAGAAAAAGTTGATGACTCCTTCAAGCATGTTGATTCTCATACCAAGTGAAGATCTGAAACTTCGAATGTTGTCTTTGATGGCCTATTCACACTTTAATAATATTCTGGATTCTTAGATGTCAACATGATTTGGAGATGGGTTTGACAGGGCCTTTGTTTTCATAGCTAAAGTGGACCCAAGTGCCTTCCTTCCTTCAAGATTCACATTGCAAATAATTGTCTCATATTGTTTTTGATCCTAGCAAAATATATTATGAAACTTTTTTATTTGCTTATAATTCCGCAATTATTAAATTCTAAACAAGGGGGAGATAAATCACAATTGACTATAAATTCAAGCACATCGTCTAGGGGAGGTGTGGGGGAGACAGGCCGTCTTTGTTGTTTGATAAATAAATATCAGGGAAAAGACGGAAAAGGGCTGTCAGAATTTCGTGGTTTTAATTTTTTTGAGCTATGGTGTTAATTTTCTGTCCAACACGCTATATATATTTTAGTCATTACTGAAATACACGTACATTTTTGTTTGTTTCAAGAAGATAAAACTGTTATTTTATAAGTGACGGTATGATCACACATTAAAGAAATGTCTTTCCGGAAACAGTTTTTTTTAATTATACTAGTGGCTCATTTTAATGTTTTGTTTATAAAAAATACACTTTCTGGGGGAATAAAAGAGAAAAAAGAATTTTTGACTGATTTTTATTATAAACATTCTTAAACAAAACCAACTTTACAATCATCGGAAAATAACATTCTTCCGTAAATGACTCTTTTCAGTGTGAGATGACCAGGTTGAGATGCGAGCACGTGCAGCGATCTCACACTGGTCAATTATCCAATAATAACCGCCAGTACTGATATTGATCGATGATGTCGACCAATGAAATGCACTGTTATTTTATACTTTCGGTTTTTAAAATGAAGTCCTCTAAGGTTTCAGAATATAAAATTTAATTTCTTACGGAAGAAATAGGTACTTACACGCGTTCTTGGAAAACCGGCAATGATCTTTCACTCGTGATGAATTTTTTGGATCTTTTGACTCGTTCCGCTGCGCTCCACTCGCAAAAAGACTGAAAAATTCTATCACTCGTGAAAGATCAGCCGGTCTTTTCCAAGAACTTATGTAAGAACCTATAATGCTTTTTTCAGACATTTTTTTAAAGGAGAAATTGGCATTTGGGAATAACCATGGTCAGAAAGCAGACCTTTTCAATGCAGTTGGCTCTAAATACCGTAAACCCCATTAAAAGAACATATTTATTGTTTGATGTGATTGACAACACTATATTTAAAAGAAGTGTCATGCCGGTAAGATTCTGCGAAATCAAGGTTTGCTTGAATTTTCTCATTGTTCTATTGCTTTCTGAAACTTGGAATTTAGGCTCGGGTAAAATCATTCAATACGATATACCCTTATTTTTAATATGCCCTTTCATTTTCAATTTTGTAGGATGCAAAATTGTCACACACAGTCTAATATCCAACGGTTCTTGTATACAAAATATCAGATTATTTCATTGAAATATGAAAAAGGGTAACATTTTAAAATGTGGTCGTGCTTAACTTTTGCGAACTGTTAATTATAAAGTTTATCAATATCATGTCAAAAGTCCATACATGTACGTATGAACTTCCGTCAAGCTTTTTACAGAAACCCAACATGAGAATAATTATTATACCCCCGCAAACAAAGTTTAGAGGGTATATAGGAAACACCCTGTCTGTCTGCCCGTCCGTCCATCTGTCTGTCTGTCCGTCTGTCCACATAACTCGTAAGCGCTTCTCCTCCGAAACCGCATGAAGGATTTTGATGAAACTTTACCTGAAGGAAGAACATCATATGTAGATGTGCATCAAAAATTTTCATCGCTCTTGGATATCATTCAGGGGAAATAATTGGACTTACACTTTTTAAATACATTATTCAATGGGAGACCTCGTAAGCGCAACTCCTCCTAAACTGCTCGAAGGATTTTGATGAAACTTTACATGAAGGAAGTACATCATATGTAGATGTGCATGAAGAATTTTCTTTGCAATCAGACATCATTCAGGGGAGATAATTGGACTTAGACTTTTTAAATAGTTTATTTAATGGGAAACATCGTAAGCGCAACTCCTCCTAAAATACTTGATGGATTTTGTTGAAACTTTACATAAAGGAAGTACATCATCTGTAGATGTGCATGAAGAATTTGTATTGCTCTCGGTTATCATCGATGGGAGATAACTGCACTTGAGATTTTTCTTTTACAGTACAGAGTCCAATATGAAGCGGGGGTATCATTTTGTGAGCTTGCTCACAGTATTACTTGTTTTAGCTTGGCAGGATGGTTTAGTATGACAAAATGTACGTCCTTGGCGACTTTCAGACCTGTCGAACATCTACTTCCTGTTTGGGACGGTAGGTCGAGCTGAAAATTTCTGTCAAGCTTTTCTTAGAAACCGTACATGAGACTGTAACTTGAAAGTCTATAGCCCCGAATGCCTCTTTTGTTTGTGGGAGATATCCGTTTGCGCCACTTTGACATCCTTTTGTGCCATCATATTTTTTAAAAGGTATAGGATCTTTGCGCCTAATTATGTGTTATTCCAATTGCGCCACTTACATTAAAGTTAATGAAATAGCATATGACTTATGTTAATTACATTTCAATATATTATTACATGCCTTCTTTCTTACACTTTCTTAGAATATACCACTGTGAAGCTATATTTTTGAAAGAGGAGACTTTTTACATAAAAAAATGTATATAAATGTATATTGGGGGTGTCACAGCCCCCGCCCCCGGAATACCAAATACAGTTTAAAAAAGGACAGAATAGCGTTAAAAAGACTGGAATACCGAATATCCTGGCTCACGGCGTACGCGTATACGTACCAAAAGCCTTAAAATTCGGAACATCGCGTACCGCGTACCACACCTTGGCGTACCGAATACCCTTTAAAAGGCACGGAATACCGCGTACCATAAGGGCTGTGACACCCTCTATTTTTGTACAAGTGTATATTTTATACAAGTCACATGTAAATGTTCAAGACCTCCGTTTACAAGTAAATTGGCGCAAATTAGTTCCGAAAACTGGCGCATATCAAAACTACCAAAATATAAATATATGGCGGAATTGATTCTTCGAAAAATTTGTAATCGGTGCAATTGGATTCTTCCCTTGTTTGAACAATGTACAAAATATTTTTTTATGAATATTTCTTATTTTGTAATTCTAAAACATTTTCCGAAGAAACGTTCAAGCTTCCTTTCCGTTAAATTAAAACCAATTTATGCTATTTAGTATTAGAGGGTTGCGATTATTGAGCTATTTCATGAAGATAGGATGCCCCTGGGTACCAATATACGACAATAGACATTCTTCCATTTGTCTTTTATGAAAAAAAAAAAATATTTTACTTTTCCCTATTTCATGCCCCAGCGCAAAAAACATGTCGAGGGGATTATAATTTGCTCATGTCTGTATATATGACTGTCCATTCGAACGATTTTTGTCAAGCTTTTTAAGAAACTGTACATAAGAACGATTTGAAATTTGACAGGGTGGTTTAGTATCATCACATAATGACAAAGGATTATAAGGCATCTACGGCGTTCCATACTCCTGTGATTACACATATGTTTCATTCCCCTTCAAAAACATACCCAACGGGAATGTGTAAGACAGAATACGCAGAGACGAGAAACAAGAAACAGAAACCAAGACAGATAAAAATGTAAATTATAATATTGATAAATCTTAATATCTTGCATATTAGTTTACATTGTAACTATAGCTGCCAAAACATAGCACTTGAGGTTGATTTTTTTTTTCATTTGGATTCTTTAATTGCAACCAAAGATTTGATAGAGAACAAAAGTGATCAACATCTCAAAATCTACCAGCTCTGAAATTTTGAAGAAGATCCAACAATCCATCATGTCCATGTGGGAGTTATTGCCCTTTTTTTTTTGATTTTTTGCTAATTTTGCACCTATTGACTCAATTAATATTTGAAAAACTTATTTGAGAAATTTAAATTGCATATTGATAGGCACTGGATACGGTTACCTGGAAAAGAAACAATAAGAAAAAAATTATTGTTACCTGACACCGGAAGGACGGACTAACAGAAAACCGTGTAACGGACACAGACCTGTTTTAATGAAGTAACAATAAGTATTTTTCTTATTGTTACTTGGGGTTATTATTACCTGAATTGATGAGTTTGAATATGATTGTTATATTTAAGAATAATATTAATAACAAGTTTACATGTATATTTCGTTTTATATCACGTTTTTGTAATTGAAAACTTGAAATAAAAATTAATTTATTTTACCTTTATTTTACCATAGACATGTCTAATATACAGGTCTATGATTTTACCTAATAAAACCATCATTGTGATCATGAAAATACATATAATGAAACGCCGTCTTTTCTATAATACAACCCCAAATTAATAGTACATTTGGTCTCTTTTGCCTTCGGTCCTAGGTTAAAAAAAAACCAAATTCACAACATATCGAAATAGCTTCCGAGATGCCGATGGTGAATAAAATTCAATTCACTTATCGAATTTGAAGAAAACCTGAAGCAACTTACTAATGCAGCCAAAAATGAAATTACTTTCATTTAAGATAATCGTAATTCAAATTTTATGATTGTTTTCATGTCACTATATCATGTCATGTGTATGCGCCTTATAAATATATATATTTTTTAAATCGCTGTTATAGTTAATATATTTCAGGTAACAATAGCAATCGGTAACAATAAGACAAATTCTTATTGTTACTTTCTTAAAAACAGGTCCGCGTCCGTGGACCGGTTAATATTTTACTTTGACTTCCGGCGTCAGGTAACAATAATTTTCTTCTTATTGTTACTTTTCAAGGTAAATCCAGGTAATCGTAGCCACTTTGATATTGATAAGCACATCAAGATCTACAAAATATGTAATGGGGTCAACATTGTAGTACCCTTCCTTTTCAGGTTTATTCCCCTTAGAAATATAAAAACATTTTTGTTAAGATGTGCATTTCCTTCATTCACTTGGAATACACATGTGAAGGTGTGGGTGGGGAATAGGCCCACAGTGCTAAGCTTGTCGGTAAAGAGGGACATTAAAGAGAGCTTAGAAAACTTACATCGAGCCAGGCCGCTTTGACCACAATTCGACTGGGATGTGTGTCCAAGGTGATTGAATAAGGGCAGTCCTGTCATAAAAAAATGGATACAATGTTCAGTTTCTCGCACGTTGAAGAACCCTGATGCACGTCTCGATAAGAGTAGGACCCATAAGATCCCTTTGAACGAAGCATAATTGTCTGATCAAACCCTAGCTTTCATCCATTTTACAATTTACAATGGCAGTCAACTTTCAAACCCAATTGGCTTTTGTGTCCCCATTTCTTCTACTTTATCATCATTTCATGTTCATTTTATGTTCATCTCCTTGATATAGCCGAAATCATGGTGCTTGGAAGAAAAGCAATACAAGTAGCTGACTAACTGACTGGTTGCAAACAGAGTTATTTTAAAATTTATAGACAGCAGAAGGTTTATTAACTAATTCACTCTGGTGTATCTTCTATCGTCTGTTTTTTAGATGTTGCCTTTTGCACATGCTCTAGGTGGTTGTGACTCGACATCATGACTTAATTTTCGCTTTCAGAAGAGAAGTGGCAAAAAGACCTTGTGTAACGCAATGAAAACGAATCTGGATCGTTATGGAAATCAAACGATGACCATGATGACGCTATTGAAAAAGGAAGGATTTTTATACCCCCCGCAAACAAAGTTTGGGGGGGTATATAGGAATCACCCTGTCTGTCTGTCCGTCTGTCCGTCTGTCCGTCTGTCCGTCCGTCTGTCCACATACCTCGTAAGCGCAACTCCTCCTAAACCCCTTGATGGATTTTGATGAAACTTTACACAAAGGATGTACACCATATGGAGATGTGCATGAAGAATTTTGGTTGCTATCAGATATCATTCAAGGGAGATAATTGGACTTAGACTTTTTGAAACATGTTGTTCAATGGGAGACCTCGTAAGCGCAACTCCTCCTAAACCACTTGATGGATTTTGATGACTCTTTACAGGAAGGATGTACACTATATGGAGATGTGCATGAAGAATTTTGGTTGCTGTCGGATATCATTCAAGGGAGATAATTGGACTTAGACTTTTTAAACTTGGTGTTCAATGGGAGACCTTGTAAGCGCAACTCCTCCTAAACCGCTTGATGGATTTTGATGAAACTTTACACAAATGATGTACACCATATGGAGATGTGAATGAAGAATTTTGGTTGCTGTCGGATATCATTCAAGGGAGATAATCGGACTAAGACTTTTTAAACTTGGTGTTCAATGGGAGACCTCGTAAGCGCAACTCCTCCTAAAACGCTTGATAGATTTTGATGGCATTTTACATGAAGGATGTACAATATATGGAGATGTGCATGAAGAATTTTGGTTGCTGTCGGATATCATTCAAGGGAGATAATTGGACTTAGAATTGTTAAAGCGGGGGGTATCCTCCGTGAGCTCGCTCTCAGTATTCCTTGTTGCAGTTTTATATAACCAGAGTTTCTTATATAGAACTCTGAACCTGTTATTTTTTGATTTAATTATTACTGCAGACTTTTTAAGAACCTTGATTTGTTTATGCAGTTGTAAACATGTTGTGTTACTAAATGTGTCTGTAAAGAACAGGATCTTTCGTGCACATGTTTGTGTCTTTGTCAAAATGAGGAAAACTGTTGCTTCCACCAAACTGTTGTTACAACTAATGCAGTTGAGGTGCCTAAAGAATCAGATTTTCTAAAGTGTTGTTATTTGAGACCATTTCAGGGATAATTGCCGTACTTCACACGCTAATGTAGTCAGATATACATACGTGTACGAGAAAAATAGCATAGATTGACGTGTGCTGCATGTTCAAAATTTCTTAACTGGGGAGGAGTGTAAACCATTTGTATAACACATGAATAGTGAAATAAACGCTAATTATACTTAATTTTATACAATCCTATTTTGTTTTGCCATCCTGATGGAATATTTAAAAGAATATCCCAATATAAATCCGATTTTTATTTTTCATGCAACTTGACCTGTGACAGAAACTCGAACAGATTTCAAAAAACGTGAATAAAGATCCGTTAAATCATTTGCCATAGTAAAGCTGGGTAACACAGCTAATCATGTGAACAAAAACAAAATCAAATTGTCAATAAAATTTAAATGAAATAATTATTTTTTACATACAATTTTAGCAGACCGGATGTGGCGTCTGTGAGTGACATTTGAAACATTTTTTTCTTGTAATAGCTTTATAGTTCTTTATGTTAATCTTTTATTGGTGTTGCTTTCATTTTGTTTCCCTATTTTTAGGTTTTAATGCATTTGTACTATTCTATACTTCATGGAACGTTTTCCACTCATGACCTTTGACCTTGATCTTTGACATGATGGCACCAGATATTATGGGGACGACATTCATTTCCTGAAAGAAGAATGATTTTGCTTATCAAACAGCTTTTCAAAATCCATGTGACAGATGGGTCATTTAAATTTTTCAAAATTGACATTTCGTCACTCTACTACTATATGCCTCAGGGTTGTTGATATGAGCATAGACCTGTGTATTAGAATGGATTTGTATATTGGTGAAATCTCACAATATGTCATGCAAATTAACGGGATTTCTTACAAAATAAAAAAAAATTGAAATGTGCAACTTTAAACTGTAATATCACAAAAACCATAAAAGATTTTTACATGATTCTTTTTCACACCCACTCTTAAATGTTCTGAGATTGTACATGTGTTAAATTTACCATTATAACCTTTTGGCACTTTAGAGGAATATCAAAAGAGCTCATACTATCCTACATTGTAGTTTACATGAAAATACAATATTTTTACAAATTTTGGGTAAAGTTTTCATTTTAAATTGTCACAAAAAGTTTTTTCTCAACCAAATTAAACTCCACACATATATATACCTAAATCCATTATTATCAAACAAAAACCAACATCCTTCAAGTCAACATCATGATTAAGTGATCTTAGAAGAAAAAATATAGGGAAGGAGCATCTTGCCTTTAATTAAAAGACATATTGTTGTTTCAAGAAATGCTCAATTCATGATACTAATTCTGTTTTATTTTTTACAGCTACACCATTGATTGGAACATGTGGTTCTTGCATTGTCTCGGTGATTTTCAACAACTCTGCCATCCTCCCTTGCAACATAACAGCCAATCAGCAGGTCACATCAGTAACATGGCAAAGACTGGAAAATGGTGTCTATGTAGATTTTTACACAACCACCATTATGGGATCTCCAACTTTAACGATTGAGTCAACCACTTTTGAAGATGCTGGGATCTACAGATGCACAGTGAATAGCTCTGATGGGCAAGGATTTGGGGAACCAGTTTCTCTCACTGTGCTTGGAGGTAGGATGTAAACATTAAAGTATATCTTTTTAAGGCTGTTGGACCAGGTAAGGGGGTAGGGCGCGACCGCACTCTCTTTCTGAAAAGAAAACACAAAATAATATAAATATAAATATATTGCAAAACATTCTAAGAAAACACAAAAACCCACATTAACAGGTCCAATTGCATTTTTACATGTAGTTTATATACCATGTTTAAACCAACATTGCATTTATTTGTAGATACTCCAGAAGTTTGGATTAGGCATGCAAGTTACAGTGTGCAATATGGTGGGACTGTTACAATATCCTGTGAACACTACTCAGAACCAGAAGCCACGTCAGTTGTCTGGTGGAAATTCACAGACATGTCCGTGATGGATAAAGTCCATGACAGCTTGGTAACAGGATGGTCCGTTTATTTAACTATTTCGAATGCAACAAGTAAAGATGAAGGATACTACTTCTGTGAGGTGAAGAATCTGATTGGTGCAACTCAAGGTCACATGATATGGCTTTCTGTGAATGGAGGTATGAACACGAAAAATAATTATGAGAATTTTACAGATCAAAAATGTCCATATGCAAAAATGAAAATCCATACTAAAAAAAACAAAAAAAAAAGCGGCAGTGCGCAAATTCAATGGTAAATTATTTGAGTAACTGGCAGGGTATAAAAATAACCTGCAATCTGAAGACCTTTTGACTTCTGACCTTCTTATGGTTAAAAAAACTAATATGCTGTAAAAGGGACCTGACTGCTGAAGAATAAAATATCAAGACAAAAAAAGTAGCTAATATAATCATTTTGTAATTACAGCAATTGACCTTTTTGAACATTTTTATGTTACCTCACAAAAGTGAGGGGCTTTTGGGGTACCATGAGATCCTGATCTACTTACAGAAGAATGGTTAAGGTCCATACTGTCAAGTGCCAAATCAACCATATTGGTATATATGGCAAGCTTTTTCTTGAAACCATGTATGAAAATGGATTGAAATAATTATGGGAGGTTGTTTTGGTATAGCAAACTGTATTGTCCTTTGCCATCTTCAAACATGTTTACCTCCTGCTTTCTGTATTATATGTATTATATTCAACAATATGTAACTCAAGCTTTTCTTTATCAGATACTCCAGTTATCACTCCTTTACCAGCATCACAAACAAACATGAATGTCAGTTCTGGAACCACAGTTTCCTTCCCCTGTTTAGCACAAGCGACCCCACCTATCAACAACCTCGTCTGGACTAAACAGTTAGGAAATGATGCGTACTCTATTGTTAACAGCAGTTATGGTGTCATGGTCCCAAGTTTAGATTTGTTGGACGTTGAAATTACAGATAGAGGGAATTATCAGTGTAAAGTTAAGAATTCCGTAGGTGCGGCTACAACTTTGTACCAGCTGGATGTATACCAAAGTAAGTGAGTAATTGCAAGGGTTTAAAACCCTTTCATATGCACATTACACACACTGTACAAAGGAGTTAATCATTTTGGTGAAATGCATTACGACACAGTGAAGTGAGCTCATAACAAAAAATAGTGCTGGTAAAGAAATGCTAATTTATTGAAACTTCATATTTTAAAGAGGGTGTTTTGTTTGGAATCTTTAACAAATTAATTGAAAATGAATTTCTGACATTAATAATGTGTAAATAGAGCTTAGTTGAAGTTACGTCTCAACATGTTATTCATGAGCTAATTTCATTGTGTTGTAAAGCATATCACCTAAAGGGTTGGTTGTATGGTGTGATACAAGGCAGTCTGTTTTAATATTGGAGGAACTCACCAACCAGAGAAAGATAACTAACAAACATAATTACACACGTGTTCAAGTCCTGTTTTGTTTATTACAAATTAAAGCATGACCTTTAACCTGTGAACTATCACCTTTAAGGTAGTGATTAGTGATCAATACATTATAGTTTGGCATTCAAACCACCGCCTTAGACCACTTAGCAAATCTGGCCCCATTTCAAATATGTCTTTTCAAGAGTTAAACACTCATTTCAGTGGTATAAATTAGTTCCTTTTTATAACTACAGAGAATTATGAAACATGAAATTAGAATTTCATTACATGAAGCAACTTTCACTTGCATTTGTACCTGAATGAACAGATTTCAACATGCTGCTGTCATGTTTGGCATAGGCCTTTTTAATGCCCCTTTCATATCTGCCCCAAACCAGGTTAATTTTCAGGTTAAAGTCACTTTTGCATGTTGCAAGGTGGGGCATCATGCCTCTTGTACATACCTTTTTTGTTTTTAATATCTATACAATCTTTATTTTATTATTGTGAATTTCAGAGAATCCATTTGTTTCACTAAGAGTAAGAGAAGAAATAGTACCATATGGTTCTAACATTACATTTCATTGTGGAGTATTGGGTCTGGATAACCAACAAGTCCTTTGGAAGCATGAAAGTGGAACTCAGACAAGATTTATCTCCCTTGAAAATGGAGAATCTGATCTATTTTTAGAAGGGGTTACCCAGAAGGATGAAGGACTATATACCTGCCAAAGGACTGCTAAAAACGTACAGAAAACTTACAGTGTTGTTCAACTTAAAATACTTCTTTGTAAGTATTTGTAAATCATTGCCCTGTTTTCATTTTAAAATGAATTATATTGTTAGTATATGTCTTTTATTGGAGATTTAAAAAAAAGGATAACAACCAAAGAAAAACCATTTGAACAAAAACCAAAAAAAACCAAACACTAATGGAGAACAGAAAAGCTTTTCCACCATGAAACTTTGTCAGAATTCTAGTATTGAACACATATCTACATATTTCTATCTTGGACAAAAAAATTGATGAAATTCTGTGTATTCATTGTTGGTACCAATTTTCATGGTTTGATTAAAGGATCAGTTTGTGGATTCTTAAACTCTCAATTCTGATTCTGAAGTCTACAGCATACATATCAATAAAGGTAACAACAAATCTACTGTCAGAACTTGGATGATCAATTTCATATATATTCAAGAATGAAAGACAAAACAAAGCATGCATAACTGAATATTTTGAGAAATTGAAGATTGCAATTGGTCCTTTCTTGGAACAGGCATTTCAAATGAAATGGTGGGTTGAACTAGGTTTTATGGTCCCAAATTGCAAATTGATCTTAGGGTACGGTAACACAAAACACCACATGTTTTTGAGACATAATAGGGATAAAGAGGTAATCATCTCAGTACAACAAACTGTCACAAACTAATTGATGTTAGATTTCCTTTTCGTAAGGTATAAACTTTTGTGGGTCATTTTTAGGCACACCTGAAAACCATGAAAATTGATAAAATATCTAGAAGTGGTAAGCTTTTGAATAAGGCATAGAAAGAATCTTGAAAAGTCTAAGGTAATCACCATCAATATGCTTGAAGGAATTTATGCTTATTTTTCTATGCATATATAATAATGTTCTTTTTGGTTGCCTTTCAGATCAGCCAGTTTTAGTTATTAGAGAACCAACATTAAACTCTGTTCATTTTGGAGTACAAATGGTTTTCCACTGTGACTTGGATTTCCCTGGACCAATTTCTGGTGTTGGCTGGATCAAGTCAGATAGAGAAAAGACGTTTTTTATAGGGGATAAAAATCCAGTGTTGATGATTAATAATGTAACAATGATCAACCAGGGGTTTTACAGCTGTTTTCTGCAAACTGATGAACAAAAATATTTCTACAGTGAACCAGTTTATCTAAGGGTAAAAGGATGTAAGTTGTTTTTGTGGCAGCAACAATATATCAATGAATTCTTAAAATAAGCTTTGGCTTGAAAGCCATTATGAAAAATATCAAAGATTCACATCACCTCCCGCTTGGATTTTCTCAGCCTCCTAAAAAAATTCTATTTTCATTTTTTGGCAAATTATGTCTGTTTTTGGACTTCTTTCTTTCTTTCCTTAAAATGGCAGCATTTTTTATCAAAATAGATAAAAAATAAAATCTAAAATTTTCCCGCTCGCCTGCCCCATATTTTCAAGAAATTTTGAAAAAAAAAAGTGTGGATCTGCCCCTGACTACATCTGACCAAAGGCCTTGAATTTTATTGCTATCTGAAGGTGTGCCACTGTCCATTGTTTTTATGTTTAGTTTGAAAAATGTTAGAGTTCTAAAATACCTCTATAAATTGCGACATATCTCCCTCGACCCATTTCATACCCTCGAGCCATAGCTCTCAGGATGATAAAGCCATTTCATCAGGAAGATATGATATAAAGATAGCCATATGATATTTTATATTTAATTTTATTTATTTTTTCTATGTATATAGTCGAGTATTAAGTGGTGACCTAGGTTATCCTCTTGTGAGCATACTCAAAGTTTTTCAAATTAAATCATTATTTTAAAGCTTTTGCAGCAGTTAAATTTTTAAAGTTTCTTAAATTTGATATCTTTATTATTTTAAACTTTATTTTAGCTATGCCTTCTGCAAGAATTAAGCTGTCACATTTGGCCTTGAGGAATGGAGATGACATCACCATACCATGTGACATCACTTCTGACTTGACATTGACATTGATTCAATGGAAGAAGGATGGTCATGTGATATTGGAAGAAAATTTGACCAATGTGACAAGTCATGTGAGCAATGAATACAGTACAAATGGTCATGTGACAGTGTATTTGGAACTTTTTAATTTGACCACACTAGATGAAGGGAAATATACATGCACTGTAGAAAACTTGCTCGGAAAAGTGACGTCTGCTGAGATTGAGGTGTTTGTGGATAGGCAATGTAAGTGTTATATCCAGATTACTGTGCATTCTGTTTTATACCATGCCCATGAACAGAGCAAACCATGGCAACAAGCCATGTGTAAATCACCAATATAATCTGAGTTGAAGTCACAGTACCTTAAGCACTAAAACTAGCCACATCATAATATGATTTGTGCACAAAATAACTCCCATCAAAATACAAATGAAAACAAAGTTCCAGACAATAAATTTTGCTACGCCTGACGCGCGTTTCGTCTATTCAAGACTCATCAGAGGCGCTCTACCAAAAATATTGAAAATGCCAAACACTGTATGAATATGAAGAGCATAGAACAGTATAACCAAAAATACCAAACTGGGGAACCAAATTATTACTAAGATATTCAACCTATGTCTGGGGTAGGAAGAACCTTAGGGTTAAGACAAGTTTTTTAATTTAGACAGATAATTTAAAGCTTTGATGTATTCTCCAAATCAAAAGTGTTGGTGCCGTATTGGAAGACGTATTGTCTTGCATTACAAGTCAAAAGAAACACAAAACAACATATCCAATTGAAATAAGTGATGGCTCACAGTGGTTTATTGTCAATTTTAACATTGTTATTCAATGTTTTCGTATATTTTACCCCTTGCTTTGCAGTGCTACACTCGTGGCAAAATCATTTACGAAAACAATGGCAAAGCATGTTAAATTAATCAATTAACCACAGGCTGGCATATGAATTATTTATTAAATGTCAACAAATATACAGATCTAGCTGTGCAAAGTATAAAACATTGCATATGGCGAAAGTTTACTTAAATTTATTTGTTGAAACAATTGGAGGTCTTTAAAAATGTTAAGCAATTGTCATGATTGTTACTCCTAAAATTTATTTTGACATCACATATAAATAGATTTTATTTTCATCTGAAATAGAATAACCAAAGTTTTTTTTTAGGTCTTTTTAAAAAAAAGCATGTACATTTCCTTATTTTCCAAATCAAAAAGATTACAAAGGGCTTGCTCTTATTTATTGAAATGTTAAAATTTTTGGCCTAATTTCAGGACGTGAAATATCAGTGGTTATAATATTGTGAATGATGGATGGCAGGAGTGCAGATGGCTGTGGTTCATAGCTCATAAGGTCCTTTTACTTTTTTTCTGATTTGGCGACCATACAGACAATCTTATCACAAATAAATGTCAATATGTACTTTTTTAAACATTTCTAAGCTGTGTTAGAAATTATTAGAAATAAAGCTTAGAAATGTTTAAAAAAGTACATATTGATATTTATTTGTGATGAGAAAAATACGCTTTCAATCTGGCAAATGAAAAAATAAAAAAAGGACCTTATTTAAGAAAGCTACAAACGGAGCTAATAGGCGGGAAAGCAGGGGCTGGGGAAATAATTTTCATTTTCATTTCATCGTTATGATATTTGGTATGCAGCATAAGTATGGGGACCATATGGTGGGATTTAGATTTAGGCCTGTTGCTCGCCTATTTAATCAACCCCAACCATTTTTGACTGGTAGATTTTTTTTCAGTGAAACCTTTTGTCCAGCTAGTAACTTCTCAGTCAAACACAGGCACAATTACTCAAGGTAGTAGTTTAGAACTGAACTGCTCCATCATAACGATAGTGTCTAATACCTCAGTCACATGGCAGAAAGAAAACCAAGGGGAAGTAACTCTGATAGAACCAGAAGAGACGGAAGTTTTTGTGGAGTATGCAGTACACCGACTTATGATTGACAGCGTAACAGGAAAAGATAATGGGACGTATAGATGTGTGGCTTTTAACAAGTATGGAACTGGTGTGTCTGATGCCTTTGCTTTGAAGGTCACAAATGAAAGTTAGTAGAAAATTAGAAATAAGATAGGGCATCTTTACATAGATCGGATTCTTTGAAAAAATTAACAGCTTGAAATTGTTTTAAAAAAGTACATATAGAAATTTATTTGTGATGAGAAAAATACACTTACATTGTTGTTCCAAAAAAAAACCTCACAAGAAATATACTAATTTTTCGCTAATATAATGGCGGTTAACAAAAATCCACAAAAAACAGTACATGCATGATGCAATTTTTATATGTAAACAAAGTATAATGATTTAAAACTGAAAATAAATAGCCACTACAAAAAGACATTGAATAAGTGATTTTCAAGTTCATTGCTTTTCTGGAAAAATCCCCCAATTAGACAGAAATTATGACGTGACTTTAACAGTTTTTAGTCAAGCTGGTTTGCTGCCCCATAGACTTATGCAAAGTGTTTGTAGGTTTATTAAAACAGTGATATCTTTATAAACGGTAAATAGTTCAATAGAATGAAAAATTATTCTTACATGTGTAGAAATATTTCCAGAATTGAAGTTTCCATCATTAATAAACAACAAAGCAGTATTTATTTTGATCTATTGCTCTTTCTTGCACAGGAAGTCGTCATGCCCAGAAAAAATTATAATAAAAGAACCTTTTCCGTGTTCACTAGCTATTCCACGCTATCGTGAAAATGATATATTGAATGCATGAAAATTAGTAGCTATGTAAATTAATATGTTTACAATGTTTACAGATGTGGACTAAGTGAATGTGACACAACCTATACTTAAATTTTTTAAAACGTGTAAGATTTAACAGTAAAGAAAACATACAAGTGCATATATATAAAGGTTGTAAAACTCTGAAAATGCTTATCAATTTAGATGTCTTTCACAGGCATACCAATGATCACAGCTCCAGTCTTGAGGTACAGTGCAAAAGTAGGTCAAAATGTTACATTGGACTGTGTCATGGAACCCTCAGAAACCAACACATTTATCTACTGGGTCAAGGTCAATGGTGGTGTTAAAAGAAAGATTTTAGAAGACAGGAACAAGTATAGGTTGACTTCCAATAAGTATACATCACTGACAATACTGAATGTTGATTATAATGATGAAGGGCATTATATGTGTCATGTTGAAAACACAGTGGGATTGGCACATAGTGAAGAGATAGATTTGACAATAGAAAATTGTAAGTTGACTTATTGACTATATATTATAAGCATGAAAATTTTAGTGAGGTTATTTTTGCTTAATTGGCCATAATATCTGTGAAAATATCCCTCTCATGAATGATTAGTTCTTTCAGATAAGAATATTTATTGTCAGAAATATCACAAATATATCCCCCACAGGAAAGTTAAGTCGAACAAATTAAGATATGAAAATCACCCTGCAAAAAATTTACACGTTTATAATATTACTGTAATTAAGTATGATGTAAAAGCCTGTAATGCAGAATGAATTTCATTAAAAACTTGACAACAATTCAAACAAGTCTTTCTCACATTCTATTTTACTTTTAATATTTAACATACATGCATCTTTATGAAATTTTCTTTTTCCATCCATTGCTGTATAAAAACCCAAATGAATATGAAAAAAAAACAAGTGCACTGTATAAATTCACACATCTTAATTACTTATTTTAATCACTCACATTATATTATATAAGTTCTTTTAAACATTACAATTTTTAATGCATGGAAAGTTCAAAATTAGTTTGAGTTGGAGTTTTGCCCCTTTGACCATGAAACTCAAGTTCTTGGTGACCTTAAAAAAGCACTGTTCACTTCAATTTTCCTGTTTTAGATATACCTTTAGTGGTTACTGGCAAGAGAAAAGAATATTACGTTAGCATTGGTAAAGAAGTGACCCTCTCTTGTGATGCTGCAGACGGCTCATACAGCTCTGTGTCATGGGTCAAAAACCAGGTCAAGCTAAAAGATATAGACAAAGACCTAACAATTACTGGTGCAAAAGTGGAAGACCAGGGAACCTATACTTGTATGTTTTTTGATGGAGTTGAAACCAAGCAGTCTGAAATGTTTCTTCATGTTCGCAAGTGTGAGTAGACTCAATTGATGCTGTATTATGGAAGAAGGACTTGTTTTTAAGTCAGAAACTTTGAATAAACTCACAGCAATTAATATATAAGATTTATATATGATAAAGTCTTTCAAAGATTCAAAATTCTCCATTTCATAACAATAGATAACAAGGGATTAAATGCATACAAATTTAATCAGTGGGTTATAGTTAAATTTCTATTGAATTTTTACTGCCATTTAGAATTTTTGACATTTTCTCTCAAATTTCTTTATTTCAGATGCCCCTTTTGTATCCATCCAACAACCATCCTACTTCATTAACCATGGTCAGACAATTATCGTCCACTGTAAAATCCAATCCTCCCCACCCCACACGGCTGTATCATGGACACGGACCATTGAGGAGAAACAAACCACCAGGATAACCTCATTACTGTTGGGTGGGAGACTCCAACTGTGGGACAGAGATAACCAATCACTAGTCATATCACAGGCAAGGGAGGAGGACAAGGGGTGGTATACCTGTCTGGCTACGAACATGTTTGGAACCACAAGTAGTCAGATGACATATTTAACAGTCTTAGGTGGTGAGTCAGAGAATTTAAATGTTTTATAGAATTAAATAAAGAAACACATCATTTGGGCAACTACATCAACTTAAAAATTTGAAAAAAAGGTTTTAAAATAGAAACAAAGATATTGGTATGACCTTCCAACTTTGTTTTGGTTTGAAAATTTTTACTATTTGTGTCAGAACATTAAGCACGATTAATAATTTTGTTATTTTTATTTGAACTCAGTAAATTATTTAATTCATAAGATTATAAAGACAAAAATAGTTGTCTTAAAATTGTTGAGCAAGCATAATTAATCTAACTAGACTGTTAAAATACCTTGAAGAAACATTTTTTTTGTTCATTAGGGAATCCACCATCAGTCAGCATCCTCTTCAGTTCTCTTTCTGTGTATAGAAATGACAACATCACATTACCATGTAAGGTTTCAAACTTTGACCTTCCACTCCAGTCTGTCACATGGTTTAAGGTCAGAGGTCAAGATAGAAAAGAAATTATGATTGATGAGCAGAAATTTTATGGGTCATCCATTGTCGACCCAACCTTGACCTTGATTGACCTTGAACTTGAGGATGAAGGATATTACATCTGTGAAGCAGAGAATAGTGCTGGTGTTGGTCGCAGTCAGCCATTTTATCTTTCCATTAGTAAGTTTATCAGTAAATTTCCTTACCAACTTGATAATATTGTGTTTAAAGCACAAATATGAATAAACAATAAAAGGGATGTGGAATATGGACGCGACATAACCAACATTAAAGAAACGGCAATTTAAAAAATCACAATGGAAATCATTATCTTTGACTTTTGTTTCACTGGAGCCTAGTTATTTGTTAAAGCAGGGGGCAGGGAAGAATTTTTCCTAACAGTTTTCTAAGCAACTACCTATACAGCCTTTTGATATTTGGTATACAGCATTAGGGTGGGGTCCCATTATTTGGGATTTGATTTCAGGTCTGTTGCACACCTACTTCCTGTTGAATGAAATCTGGCCATTTTTTACCATGACAGATTTTTTTGTCTCACTTGCAACCAATAGTTGTGTAAGGTGAGACATAGGCTTTACTTTCTGACAGCAGCGTAAACTTTTTTGTAAGACTTTTGTGGACAATGAATTGCTTTAAAAGTATAATAACTTGGCATCTAATTTTAGTATACAGAAAGTTGAAGTTATGGTCTATGGAATTATTACCATACAGTGTGACCCTGACCACATTACATGCTCCAGTGACTCTGTGAACTAAGGTCTTTTTTGTGGATAATGAATTGCTTGAAAAGTATAATAGTTAGGCATCTAATATTGGGTATACAGACAGTTGAGGTTGCAGTCTACGCAACTGTCACCATGCCCTGTGACCTTGAACTTACAATGTATGTCTTTTTTTCAGACCATAATTTTTTTTGTAAGACTTTTGTGGACAACCAATTTCTTTAAAAGTATAATAGCTAGGTCTCTGATATTGAGTATACAGACAGTAGATGTTATGGTCTATGCATCTGCACTATGAAGTGGGACCTTGACCTCATTTTTACCCTTCAGTGATTTTGTGAACTTAGGTCTTTTTTAGGCTGTAAACTTCTTTGTAAGACTTTTATGTAAAATGAATTTCTTGAAATGTATAATAGCTTGGCTTCTGATATTTAGGATATCGATGAATTAGATTAGGGTTTTTGCATTTGCCACCATGTCATCTGAACCTGACCTCATTTCTACACTAAATGACTGTTAATATTGTTTTTTGTGTTTAATCTTTTATGTTAAGTCTGTTTCTCAATGACTATGATATCTAGAATCACTTAAGTTGGTCCATGGGAAAATGTTGAAAATTAATGAATGAATAGTTGAATAACTCGGTATTTCAATAATGCCAACAGGCGACACATACTCTAGTGTCAACTCTTGCTTTTTTAAAAGGACAATAAACCTAGTATATAGTAAAAGCAAAACTAAGGAAATAAGCAATACAATACTTGAGAAAATAACACTTTTCCATTTAAGAATTTTTTTTAGGATGTCTTTTTCTGAAAGGTCAAAATTTTCTTTAAGTTTTTCCCCAGACCTACATTTTTTGAAATGCTAAGATCCTGGGAAGACCATATTTGAAAACAATATGCTGGTGTGCATTTTAGTTCCCTACAGCCAAAAATGTGCCTCTTTAGGCCAATGTTAAGACATCAAAAAATAAGTAAAAATCAAGAGTAAACGAGACTGAAACTTAAGAAGAATACATCCTTTAATCTATACATAGTTTACAGTGATGTTATAAAAGAAAATGTTTTAATTTTTAAAACTTGACCTGTCCTGCTGTTATAGAGGAGTTCACAGTTATCACTCCAGTGGAAGAGTATTTTGTATGCTACGGAGATACTGTCACGCTTCACTGCTTGATCTTCGATGACGAAGTACAGTCAGTATCCTGGTACAAGATAAAAGATGGTGGAAGAAAACTTGTAACGTCAGATCCTCTAAAATATTCAGAGGTAACGACAGAAAATCCTAATTTGACCATCTACAGTCTGACTGATAGTGACAGTGCTGTTTATCGATGTCAAGGGACAAATAAGGATGGAGAAATTGATTGGGATGAAACGGAAGTGATTGTTGGATGTAAGTTACTGTGAATTGATGTATTTTCAGGGGTTCAAAATTTTGTGGTCTGATAATAACGGATTATTTCATGGATTCTTAAATTTGTGGTTCTGAAGTCTTCAGCAAAGGAGATAACTGTCAAATATTTCTTTTTTGTGAGGCATAGAATTTCATTGGTCAAGGAAAACCACAAAAATTGATTCCCTATGAATAATAATGTGGCTTTTTTAAGGGGGATACCAATATCCCATTTCCCCACAAATTTTTCATCGAGTATCTCGTATCTGAAAAAGTGTTTTTCCAATATCCCATATCTGTAAAAATAAAATGGATCCAAAAATATCCCATATCCCTGTATGTTTGCCTCAAATATCCTGTATCCCATGAATAAAACATGTGAATATCCCATATCCAAATGTATCCTAAATAAGCTTCAATAATGAAAACGCAGTACTTTATATGATCAATCAATGCTGAAGAAAACTGGGCAGAATGTTTTGTAATACTTGAAACAATTACAAATAAATTAATTTAGATCAAGATCAATCTGCATGCTTCAAGCATAGATAAGAACATGATATACAGATGAAATGTTTACAATTTGAAAACTTGTGTTATTTCTCAATGGATGAGGTTTTTGAACAAGTGGGGTTCAAAATAGGGAGTTTAATTTAATAATTGTTAAAAACTTTTTTGTTCCTATCATACCATTTTTGAAAAAAGAAATGTGTAATTGAAATTAATTTATAAGAAATGACCACAATATTTTTTCTGTCTATTTGAAATAATATTTTAAAATTATATTGTGTTCATTCCTTAATGGAAAAAGCTAAATGATAAAACAGTTAGAAAATAGATATTTCGGATATTGCAGTATGAAAACATCAAAAACTGCTGACGCTCTTATGTATTTATTTTTAAATTACTTAATTTTACTTTGTTTGTTATAGACGTCTACTTTGGATCCTTGCAACTCTATGCAAGATGGATTCCTTCTTACGCTCACCTGTCTGAGTCAGAGGAAATTAAACAGTACTTTGAACTTCAGGTATGTATCTTCAAATACAAAATACATGTACAGTGCATATGTTTCATTTTGTATGCCCCTGCAACGTCTTTTTATGTGCTCATCTACTTCCTGTTTATCTACTTAGTTAATTTTTGACATTGATGTTCAATAGTAGAAAGTTTTCTATATCCTGTTAACCGACTTAGTTAATTTTTGACATTAATGGTCAATAGCAGAACATTTTTGTAACAGTTTTCTCAGCAACTACTAATCACAGCCTTTTGATATTTGGTATGAAGCATCAACATGGACTCCCATAACTTGAGATTTGATTTCAGGCCTGTTGCTCATGTACTTCCTGTTTATCAACTTAGTTAATTTTTGACATTGATGGTCAATAGTAGAAAATTTTGTAACAGTTTTCTCAGCAACTACCGTCTTTGACCCATTTTTGTCAAGCTTTTGCCAGAAACTCTTCATAAGATGAGTATAGCTATCATGATAGAGATACATAAAAAAAATTTCCCCTTGAAAATAAGCCTTACTTTAAACAGATACATTTTCCCCTAGAAAATAAGCTTTTATACAGTACTACCACATCTTGATAATGTTTTTATCATTGTGCAAGCTTGTATATGCATAAGGGGTGTAAAATAATGCTTCAATATGTCCTCTTCTGGAAGATGGCATCATCATTAAACTATTAAGCCACAATTTTGATTTTATACAGAAAAGATGATCTAGTCCAATTTTTGTTTTGTTTTTTACTCTAACAGCTGGACACATTTTATAAGAGGAGTACTTTTAGAACACATTTCCAGGAAATTATGATTACTGGCGCAAGGTAAGATTTATCTCTCTGTCAAAAACCATTTTGTAAGAAAAAAATAATGAAGTTGGTGGACCAAATGTCCAAGAGAAAAGACAAAACAAGGAAGACATACTAGAGAATTTTAGTGATTTCTTGTGCAAGGTAAGACTTATCTGTTGGTCAAAAATTGTTTATTTGAAATCAGCTATTTTGTAAGAAAAAATCACTGAGGTTGGAGAATCAATCTCAAATGTCTGAGAGAAAAGACAAGGAAGACATACTGGAGATCTTAAAGATTGCAATGGTCCTGACTTGGTACAGGCATTTCAAAAGAAATTGTGGGGTTAAACCTCCAAATAAACCAAATAAGAAAAGTTGAATTAGTAATTTCTGCAAACAAATTTAATTTTTTTAACGATTTTCATTTCTTTCACATGTGTTTTATTAACTCACATGGAAAATGGCCATGTGAGCTTATGCCATCATTTAATTTGTCCGTAGTTACCTGTTGTCCATTTTTTGTGGTCTGTGTTTGGGCATTTATAGTTTATCAAATCTTCATCTATAAAAACTATAATTTGAAAGAATGATTAATAGCATATTGGCAACAAAAGGTCGCTATTTAAAATTCATCTCATAAGAAACATGGCTGCTGTTACTAAAAATAAAACATGTTTTTTCGTTCGTGAAAGAATTATCATAGTTTCATTATATCTAATATTCAGCAGCATATCAGCATTGGTTCCTTCATTGTGTGGTTTATATAGTTTAAGTTTTTCACTTACTTAATTCCTTTAAAAAATAATTTGGGCTTTATTTCACAGACTGACAAATTCGGGTTATAAAATGATAAATGTTAAGCGGAGGGCAGGAAAGAAAATTTTGTAACAGTTTTCTATGCAACTTCTAATCACAGCCACTTTAAATTTGGTATACTACATCGGGGGGGGGGGGGGGGGGGGGGGCTCCCATAATGTGGGATTTGATTTCATGTCTGTTGCTAACATTTTTCTTATAATAAGAAATATGGCCATTTCTTACTTGAACAGATTTATAAAGTTTTGGGTGGGGTATATAGCAATCACCCTGTCTGTCTCTTTGTCGGTCTTTCCACATATCTTGTAAGCACAACTTCTCCTAAACCACTCAATGGGTTTTGATTGAAATTTACATGCAATAAGTACATCACAATATTCTTTGTTTTGTCAAGCTAAACTTTGTGAAATGATATTATTTTAACAGAGAAGTAGTGAAGTCTTACTCTGGTGTCATGAAGGTAACGAAAGACACCAACATTCCAAGCTTCCAGGATGACCTTTTATATCTGCTGTATCCTGTAGAGGAAATAGATCCTAACGATCTTCCATTGGCTAATTTGACTGTGTCTTATGGTGATTATGAAAAATATTCTATGGTTTCATTATTATTCCTGGGGTACCAGCTTTCATGGTTTTTGAGGATAACAGTCAACCACGAAAATAAGAATCCAACGAAGTGTTATTTTTACATTGATTCCTATAAGCCACATGACCAAACCACGAAATTAACAATCCAACGAAATGTCTTTTTTTTGAGAAAACCACAAAAATTTATACCCACAAAAGTAAATGAATCAACAGAAGTTACTTGTGTTGTTTTTTTTCTTGGATACTTACTAGGGTCTGGCATTTAAGAATCGGAGAAGCCTATAGCTTTCACTTTGTTGGGTGGGGTCTGTCTGTCTGTCTTTCCATCACATCTTTTTTGAATGCTAAAATCCATTTCAAACTTAGTAATAAGGGGTGCAGATTAACGGTATTTTGCACAGTGATATAGTAATATTTTTTTCCAATCAAAGAGTCAATGTGAGCTTCTAAGGTGATGTCTTTTTCATACTAAAAAATCAATTTTTACCCTTATTGACCCTGTAATTGCTTAATTAGCAATAAAGGTGGGATAAAGAAGAAATTTAATTTATGACAAATATTAAACCTAGCAAAAAAAGTTTAAAATGGGACAAAAACAATTTTATCCCAGCAAATTTATTGTTTTAATGTATTTTTGGACTCATATATAAAACAAAAATCACCAGGATTCGTTTGAAAGCAACATGGATGATTTGTGATTCTGCCTTAAAGTTCATGAACAAAGCAACCAAATTTTGCAAATATGCAAGAGTTATCTCCCTATTTTTGCATATTTTCAATGCATTCTATATAAATTATATCTAAGTTATTACTTATCAATGAAAATTTTGGAAAAACAAAATTTGTCATGTGCCAGCTATTGCCTGGGTTTTGCTTGGACAGCCTCTTAATGGATAAAGGGCGAGGATATTGAAAAATATTCAAAATATTCAAAACCACAGGATCGTATCTGTAAAATTTCACAGCAATCAATCAGTCAACCAGAACTAAAGTTATTTTGGAAAAAATGGGATGTGCACATCTTCAATTTATCTGTCATCACTTTGTAAAATTTTAGAAACATTTAATGCTTGGTTTTTGAGATTCAGATAAAACAAGACAGGCACCCCTATAACATAACAGACGGACAAACAGACCTGCTTTGCCTTCGGCGATGCAGGTGATAAGACAGCTGAATTAACATAGTATTCATTTGATAGATTGCTACCAGGTATTTCAATACCGATACTAAGATTGAAAACTGTATACATGAGTTACCGTATAAGTGGTTTTTTTTTCGCGGGTGGAAAACTTCGCGATTTTGTTGAAAAAGGGGATGATTTTATTTACGCGTAATATATATTTCGCGTTTTAGAATATATTATAACACTTTATACAGGCATTTAATATTTCGCGAGTTTTAATTTTCGCGCCCCGTTGTTGGTCGCGAATAAAGCGAAAATTAAATCACCGCGAAAATAACCACTTATACGGTAATTTAAAGTTGCTATTTAACATATTTAGAAATGCAGAATACCAATTTTATGTATATTCAATGTTTAGAAAAAAGAACTAAGATGCAATTTCATTTAAAATGGCTTTCTGTAAGGGCATTGATGTTTTTTCTTATATAATGTTTGATGATAATATATATCTTTTTTAGAAAGTTTTTCAGAACATTTTAATACCTCTGAGGTTTTACAGATGGTAAATGATACAGGCTCTGGTGAGCTAGTAGGAAAGATCAATGCATTTCTGTCGGTCAGTATAATGAACTCTGCATGGCTATATTTAGATATGTCAAGATTGTAAATTATGTCAAACAAAATCTTAAAAAATGTTAAAATTTTCAGAAACTGCTAAAAAGTCAATTTTCTGAAATAATATTTTTTTAACCAATACAAATAAATTCTATACATTTGAGCAAAAAAAGGGATCAATTGATTAACCTGAGGCCTTAGCTAAACTCCTTACACTTCAGTGATTTTACTCTTACTGAACCTTAAGAATTTACAGAATGATTGCTTCAAACCTCCTTATGGTCCCTTAAATCTGCCACTTAATATTTGAGCCCAAAAGATTAGACATGAACTGTGTTAATGGAAGATACAGGCATGTATCTTACTTTCAGATTGTAAATTCAAGTGGTTTCCAGAGTTTTGGAAGTGCAGCTGTAGATGTGTCATATAGGTTTGTACTGTGTATACTTTTAATACTTAATAATTTCAGAAAGGATATGGAGTAAATGAACATGAGACCACAACACATATGTTAACTCCAACTGTAATTAATTTTTATGAGATGTATGGCATTTCGGAAAATTATTCCTCATCAGCAGCACTAGAACCCAAACCAAGGAAATCCACAATTCAAAAGATGTGCAAAATGCATAAAGCCAAACAAAATTCAAATATATATAGCTAAGGGCAAAACTATGATGGTCAATTTACAATGTAAACAGGTTATATGTAATATCATCCTTTTGGTTTGGAGTCTGTCTGTTTGTTTTTACAATGGATCCTGGATAATTTGCAAGTGTTTCGATGAATAAAAATGAAATTTGGTACAGCTGTTAAACATAACAAATTGAGATCGTGTAAAGTAAAATGAAAATCCCCCAAAAACGTTATTTTTCTATGTTGCTTGCACAGTATAGCAAAGCGGCATATGCATATAGGGGTTACTTTGGCACCATTTGACCTCTTGTGTTTCCCATTTTCCGAGGGCATCATAAATTTTTCTGTCACAGTGTTTGGGGCTACTACATGAATCAGCCTCTTGATTTTTATACGACCGCAAATTTTTTGCGATCGTATAATGGTATGGCGATGTCGTCGTCGTCGTCGTCGTTGTCGTCGTCTGGGGACATTTGGTTTCCGTGCGATAACTTGAGTAAATATTGACCAATTGTTATGAAATTTTGATATGATGTTTCTAACCACTAGAAGAAGGTTCCTATTGTATTTGGGGTTGGTGGCCCCTACCGTTTTGGAAAAAAGGGCCAAAAGGGGCTAAAACGGGTGTATTGACAAAACTGTTGTAGAATGTTTATTATTCATTTGATTTTTAAAATTCTTTTTTTATTGAATTCCTCATTAAATTCTGTCAACAAAATGTGTCAAAGGTTTTGATGTATATCGAACTGTTACATTGTTACAGGGGGCCAAAGATAGGCCACACCCAAAAAATCAACTTTTTTATTTGTGGTCCGATTTTCAAAATCTTTTTTTCATTGGAATCCTTGTGAAAATCCCTGCCTGCATTTTTCAATCAGATTTGCAATATCTCTTACTGTTTTTGAGATATTAGGGGTCAAAGGGGCAAAAATGCCATTTTTAAAAGTAGCTCAAGGCAAATGTTTTTACACAGGAAATTTAGCTGATTGATATGAAGTTTGAATATGATGATTATATCCACTGAAGGAAGCTTTTTATTGCATTTGGGGTTTGTGGTCCTAACCTTTTAAAAAAAGGGGCCAAAAGATGGCTAAAACGGGCCAAAAATGTCAATTAATATAGAAATAAGATTTTTCTATTAAATGTTAATATAAATATATATGTGTTAAATGTGCATTTTAAAGTCCACCATGGGATGCATGTGTCAAAAATCTTTGTAAGTCCACCATGGGCTGCATGTGACAAAAGCAATAGACTATCCATATTGGGCCTCCAATGTACAGGGTTCAACTTGTTGCGGTCGTATCATGCTGCGCTCGGCGTAGCTTTTTATTGGCATGTTGTTCTATAGAACTTTTATGTGTAAAGCCATTTAAAGTGAAGGACAGTGGTCATGTGACTTGCCCAAAATTAAATAAAATTTGAAAAAGATTTTGAGATTTTTGTTTTTTTAGAATCTTTATACCTAGTTTAGGCACATTTTATCGATATGAGTAAAATTTGTATTCTTAAAGTAGTATAAATTCTTAGCTAAGGTATGGTCAAGGGAGGTAATTTGGCAAAAATCATGAAAAATCATCGTTTTTGGCTCCTATCTTTGCTTGTACGTAAAAATCAAGTAAAGAATCCGAACTTTAAATAAGATGATGAATTGTTGCAATATCTATAAAATGTAAAAAAATGAGGAAAATCTATTGACAGGAAATATAGTAATGGAACATTTTTGTGTATTTTTATGGCTTTTCCTATATAAATTCATAGTAGAATATTGATACTTTAATTTGATATAACTCGAAAAGTTGATAAGAAACCCATGAATTTGAATCAAATTATGAAAGAGTACATCATTTTGGACATGCCAATTTTGAAGAAAATCTATAGGCAAATTCATTTTGGACCCAAGTGCCACTCTCTACCTTAATGGTCATATATCATCTTCCAAAACTATCCGGGGTACAAATCTAGAATTGTTCACAGTTATTTGGTACAGTTTGAGAATGTGCATATTAAAATTTTGTGCAATCCAAATATTTTTGAAAATTACTAAGTTTTTTGTTGATAATGCCCTACTGGACTTCATCTTATAAGTTTATCAACAGTTTGTTTGTTCCTGAAGTTGACATCACCATGGTGATCAGTGACCAATCAAATCATGACAGCAGCTCATTTATTCAACTGGTTACCAGCTATACACAATACCAGAGTGGTAACAGTAGCCTTGACATAGTAGAAGATATTTTTCCTGGAGATGTTGTATTTGTTGATTCAAGTCAAGTCCGTAAGTAAAAAAAAAAATACTGAAGCAAAAACAAATCTTAACAACAGTTATTTTTTTGGGGACCAGATTTCACAAAAAGATAGTTCTTGAAATAATTTATGGTTTATTTCAATCAGAGGACTCGTGATCAGGCTTCGAAAATAGTTTCATAACATTAGAATATCATGGCTTGCCGCTTTAAATTTGGTATGTAGCATCAGCATAGGGTCACTTATTGGTGCTTTTTTTGTGGGATTAAGTTTCATGCCGGTCATTCACCTACTTCTTGTTTAATCACACTGGCCATTTTGATATCTCACATGGATATTAATGCTTTGGCTACAAAAGTAGAGTTGTTTGGTTTGTTTGTCTATTTTTCCCTCCATATCAATTTAACATTCCATATCGTCATGAAACTTTGTATACATATTCATTATGATAAAAAAAGAGATTTTATGTTGCTTGCAAATGTTTGTCTTTTTGTCTGTCAATCAGTAACAAGTACTAAACTTCTTTCATTTGAAATCAATTTTTTTCCTTTGCCTGACCTTTCAATATATATGCTGCAGCATTACCAAGCATACCACCTCTACAAGATGTATTAACAGTTTCCCTGGGCAGTAACCATACATTTAACTGTATCAGTGATGACAATCATGCTGTGGACTATAGCACGGTGCTGAAAATAAGACATGGTGTCGTGGATGAATTGACTGACACGTCTTTTGAGATTTATGTTGATGAAATGACAGATGGCACAACATTTGTTTGTATACTAACCAATAGACGTGGAACTGTGTTTAGAGCCTTCGAAGTGCATGTTTTAGGAGGTGAGTGAAGTATTAATTTGGTATAGCATATAAATCATTTCCTATTGTAATGAAACCAACTTATGTTTGAGACTATTTTATTTTACGATTTAGTTTGGGAGGACAATTTCAGGACTAAATATTTTTGTTAATCAGGGGTGAATCCAGGACGTTAGTTTAAGGGTATGTGAAAACATTATTCGTCTAGTGAGAGAGCTGCAAATTTTAGGGGTATTTTTTTCATTTGATGGCAAATATCTAATTTTTGCCCGTTTTAGTAACTGCACGCCCTTAATAAGTCCTCTGAATCCAGGCTTGTTAATTGCTGCAACTGATAGGTATTTATAGTCGTGACTATAGGGAAATGCCCCTCTGCATCGACTATTACCTATACAGGTATAGACTCGCTATGTGCCATAGGTCGTCCAGCCCATGACACACCACCGCCCTGAGTGTTAGCTGCTCAATAGTATCCTTTGTTATTGATGGATGCAGGGCCCCCCGTCTTCCACCACGAGGAGGTACTGGTTGGAATTCTGGAAGACAGGCCTGTTAATCATCAGATGACACTTTTTATATTAAAAAAATAAAGACTGTTCTAAACAATACATCTTTTTCACAATATTGCGGAATGGCTGGTGAACCCAGAAAAAGCTCTTTTATTATAATTTTTCTGGGCATGACAACTTCCGGTTCAAGAAAGAATGAATACCCCTTTGTTGTTTATTAAAGTGCAACTAAAACGGTCATAACAACTTTATCTTATTTCAAAGTTTTTAATTTTCTAAGATCAACGCAAGAAATCTGATCAAAATCCGTTGACAAATAACGGAGATATGAGTGTTTGAAGTGCAAAATTTCGCACCTTTCAAAATCTAATCAACAATACTTCCCGAAAAGAATTATATGCGAGCTAACCATAAGTGACGCACATGGGGGAACCGAGATAGTTTGCTAGTATAGTGGGAATGTGTTTTAAAGATATTAAGCAATGAAATATAAATAATTTTAGGCGGCAATTTTTTACATAAATACTTAAAGGAAATACCCAACGAATGCATATACATTTTCCAAATTTCAAAAATGCATTTTACATCAGATAATATTCTAAAAAGATAGGCTGTCACAGGAATAAAGTTAAGAGCTTTTTAAAATTTGTATTAAATGTTAAATCAAGGAATTAAAGTACTCGAATTCCTTGGTTAAATTTAATTCCTTGATTTAAGCAAATAATTGTCATATTGCACAAAATTTAAAGTTTTTACCGCAGCAATCAGTACACTTACAGGATACAATCAAAGGAACATATCAATTTTAAACAGTTGTTGTCTTTATTGTTCAAAGTGTTAATTTAAATCATATATGTCAAATATGCAGGTCTTTGTTGGAATTGGATGGTGTCAGGATTCTAGTCCTCATGATATTTACCTGATTTATTAACCCATGCTGAGTATGGTCTGATTAAACAAATGCAGGTGTGAAGTGAAACGAAATTAGACGATCAATCTGCACCGTAGGGGGCAATTCACAATTTGGGGACAAGCAATTTTTGTCTCGCCTGCGACGAATGTCGCAAAAGGCGAGACTTAGGTATGGTGATGACGGCGGCGACGGTGGCGGCGGCGGCGGCGTCCACAATTGGTTAAAGTTTTTGCTTAAGTCTGTTTTGTGTGAACTAGTTATGTTACACCATTGATATTTGGTATGCAGTTGCATCAGCATCAGTACAGACCAGTTTTAAAAGGATTTCACCTGTATGCTCCTGCAGTCACGGTCTACTGACTTTGAAATTTTACACTGATTTGGCCGAGGTTAACCTTTTTTCTTAAGTCTGTTTAACATGAAGCAGTTATGTTACAACATTGATATTTGGTATGCAGTTGCATCAGCATCAGTACAGATCAGTTTTAAAAGCATTTCACCTGTATGCTCCTGCAGTCACGGTCTACTGACTTTGAAATTTTACACTGATTTGGGCGAGGTTAACCTTTTTTCTTAAGTCTGTTTAACATGAAGCAGTTATGGTTCACCATTGATATTGGGTATGCACTTGCATTAGCATTAGTACAGATCAATTTCAAAAGCATTTTATCTGTATGCTTCTGCAGTCACGGTCTACTGACTTTGAAATTTTACACCGATTTGGGTGAGGTTAACCTTTTTTCTTACATCTGTTTAACATGAAGCAGTTATGGTACATCATTGATATTGGGTATGCACTTGCATTAGCATCAGTACAGATCAATTTCAAAAGTATTTTATCTGTATGATCCTGCAGTCACAGTCTACTGACTTTGAGATTTTACACTTTTTACTTCATTTTATACTGTGTCCAGTTGTGACAGGCGAGACATGTCTCTGTGTTAACAGTTTATTAAACTCGAGCATCTTCTCAAATTATGTCAAATTATCGTATTTAAATAGAAACATCAATAAATTAAATTCTGATTCTACAGTTTTTGCAATAAATGGCTTAATACTGTTGTTTGGCATATAATGTTCATATCAGCGTCAAAAATTTTATTTCATTTTTTTACAGTAAAAAAAAAACATGTTTAAACATCATGCATATCCTAGACCATCGTTGTTTGGTGCCATCTGCACACAAACAAATTTAAATTCAGAAATAAATTCTTCAATATATTTTTTTCGTAAAAAGAATTTATTAAAATATTAACATCAGATCATATATAGATTTTCTCTTCTAAAACTTCTCTATTTGGCAAATACTAAGTAAACACAAATATGTAAGTATGCTTATTTATTATCTTTAACCTTTAATAATTATAGTTTTAAACAATAACCAAACACATCATATAGTGTATTCGTAACTTTTTATGTGGCCCCGGACACTGATATGCGCAATACATTCGTAGATGGGCATACAAATTCTGCCTCGCAACCTTTTTATCATAAAATGTCCGATGAACTATAAATCATCTGGCGTCAAACTTTCCTAGAAATCCAACATTATTAAAACTAGAAAATGTGTCTATAAGCCACAGATGGCCCCCGTTTTTAAAATGTATCAGAGTTATGGACCTTAACCAATAACTTAACAAAAGAGTTAAGGACGTATGCACGGACGGACAAGGGTTAAACTATATGACCGATCCACATGCGTGGTCGGGCCATAAAATAGCGAGAACAAACAAACGGGTACACGTCTCGTAAATCTGTATATGCTAGAATATAGGTAACCATGGATTAATGTTGAATGTGTGAATTGATGTCTTAGCTTCCCGTCGGTTACATCACATCGAAAATATCTGAAAGCCACGAAAATTTGGAATAGACCCACATATGTGCTCTTTCCTCAAAGCTTAATTTCATGCGAGAGACCTCAAATATGAACAGTATCATTACTGGCCAGTCACATTTCTGACTTATAAGATTTTGAAAGAATAAGCATTTTTCTTTTATTATTTTTTTTCATCTTCAAAATCTTGTTAAAGTATTGTATAAAGTTTTTACGTAGTGATTAAATATATATTTTACATGTTTTACATCACATACATGTATTTTATTTCTTGATATCATTTCATTATTAATAAGTTGTAAAGATAAACTACCGTTTGCTATTGTAACTAGTGTAAACAAATTAATCGGTTCCCCCTCTGACGTAGCACGGTCAGTGGCATTAGTGACGCGAAAGCGGAAGTTATAAAGGTGAGATTTTAAGAAATTAACACTAAATTGCCAATATCTTTGTAATTTGTCATCGGAATCAAGTCAGGTTTTTTGCTTTGATCTTAGAAAATTAAAATCTATGAAATGAAATAAAGTTGTTGTAGACGTTTTAGTTGCACTTTAAAGATGGAATCTTCAATTCTGGAAATATTTCTTCACATGTAAGAATACTTTTTCATTCCATTGAAGTATTTACCATTAATAAAGCTATCACAGTTTTCATAAACCCACAAACACTTTTGCATAAGTCTAGGGTGCAGCAAACCAGTTTGACTCAAAAACTGGTAAAGTCACATGAAAATTTCCGCCTTATTGAAGAATTTTTCTGGAAAAACCGAACGTATTTGTCTTCTTGAATATTTTATCCACGTGAAAATAGCAAAAATTTATTGCTCGTGAAAATTAGTGGCTAAACTGTTTATTATAATTAACTGCATAGGAAATAATGAAAACCCATGACTATATTCAAAATTATGACTACAAAATAATTTTTGTTGCAATCACAACAATTAGTGCACAGCTAGCTGTAAATCTGACAAATATTATATTTTATTCCATGCACACTCATTGATTGTGAATGACAAAAATCCATTTTCTGTAGTTCCATCACACTTTTATTTGTTCAGCCACAGCTAAAATTAGGGGTACAACTAGCAGGGCTGTCAAGTTTTGGTGAGCTGCTCGTGTGAGATATGTCCCAAAAAATGAAAGATCAAAGAAAAAAATCAAAACGTCAAAGGAATTTGTCGCCAAATTGCAAGATGCGTGAATCTCACGCAAGCTGCGTGACACTTGACTGGTCTAATAATATTAATAACAGATTATTTTTTAAAGATAGAGTTTCTCAAATATTCTAGAATCATGTTGTGATTTCTCTTAGTTAATATTAATTGGCTCACAGATTTCTTGTTCTTTTATTGCAGAAATTACTTTACCCAAGGTCAATACTGTTGGAAGGTCAAATCATATTGTTAAGTATGGAGACAATGTTTTGCTTGAGTGCTCCTATGATGGTGGCAAGCAAGATAAGCATGTGTTTTGGAGAAAGCATGAGAAGGGGAATGAAATGAACCTTACTTTAGAGGAACATATTGGTGTGATGTCAAATGAGACATCTCTGACAATTTTCAACGTAACAAAGAGTGATGAAGGGTTTTATACTTGTTATGTGAGGAATAGAATAGGAATATCTTGGAGCCAACCAGTTACTGTAACTGTGGAAATAGGTAGGAGGCTTATATATAGAGTTATGTTTCATTTTAGCATGTATCAAATTATTAAAGCTAGAATATTTAAAGGTGAAAATCTGAAATATTAAAAATTGTATATACATTTGTTTACTATTTATAAAACAAATTAGATTTGTTATATATATATATATATTAAATTTGGTATAATGTTTTTGACTGGTAGGTCTGTCCGTTTGTCCGAGAGTCCCTTCATAATCAAGATTCTCAGCAATTATTAATTGTATGCTTTTGATACATGTATTTGGAATGTAGTTTCACATAGGGAATCATATGGTGGCTGGGATACCTTTTCAGATCTGTTTATCATTTACTTTTTTTAAAGCGCCAAAACAGACTTTTTTCACTTAAATTTCAATATTGAAAATTTTCGTAACAGATTTCAAAGTTAAACACCAACATACATACACACAATAGCTTCATTTATTACATTTCAGATCCACCTAAAGTTGACATCACATCAGAATCGTTCTACCTTGGCTATGGAGAGACTGTAACTCTTGGATGTGAGGTCACAAGCATATCTGCCATCAACGCCATCTACTGGCAGAAAACTATTTCTACTGGTTCTATGGTTGCTATGATGCAGTTAGAGACGACACATGGTACCAAGTATCGTGGTGGTAATTTGACCAGTCCTTCTTTAGAAATTTACAACATTAATCAGACGGATGAGGGATATTATGCATGTTATGCAGAAAATAAAGTTGCGACAGGAAGGTCTGATTTTGTCTACCTCAAAGTTGAAGCAAGTTAGTATTGATAAATTAGAAGTGATAAAAAGGGAAGCTATTTTTAGATACTGTGGTTTCATTATTTTTTATGGGGTTTCAATTTTTGTGGTTTTTGTGGGTGGTCTTGACCCACAACATTAATACCCCACCAAAAAAAATTTAACATTGATACCACGGATTTAAGATTCCATGAACTGATCCTTTTTCATCAAACCGAGAAAGTTGATACCCACGAAAATAAATGAATCCACAGTCAGGGTTTTACAACTTGATGAGAATAGAAAATATTTCTGGCTTAAGATGAGTGAAAGGAAGGCAAGTGGCATTTAACTATTTGGTTTGTAACTTAAAAATTATATATTTAAAATATAAAAGGATTTTTTTTCAATGCATAACCAGATCATAACATATTTTTTAATGTAAAAAAAAGGCAAGATAGATGTTTTAGGTTTCTTAGGGGCATGGCATTCACCTAAATGTATAACTGTCAAATCTTATTAGTTCAAACTTAGTATATTTTTTCCATACTTTTGCAATTCAAACAAATGTATTTTATACCCCCAAAACAAATAATTACCCTGTATGTCCCTCTGTTCACATATATCTGTGTCCACACAAATCTAAGAGCAACTTCTTCTAGTTTCTTTATTGATTTTGATGATACTTGATATAGAGATAGTGGTCATAAATATCATCCAGGGGAGATAATCTGAGTTTTTTTTTGCAACATGGAGTTCAATGTATAGTGTAGGTATTTTCTTGATTTACTAGTAGAATTATTATTTAAGGTGGTTCGGGGGTATAAGCAAAATCCATCAGTTTTTTGTTAAATTTTGCAGAATTAATTTTTTATAATCGAACATTGAAAAAATGCAAAAACAATTGGGGGTCACGGACCTTCCTACAGATTTATGACCTTGCGAAGTTGGTGATTTGGAGTTCTGTTTTTCAATAGATTATAAAGGGAAAAGAGTTATTTAGCATCGCTGTGAACTAGAAACCCATCAGATTTTAGTTATATTTCACAAATGACAAGACACAAGTACTATCTTTTGAAAAACAAGAAAAAAACTTGGGGTCACGGACCTTCTTTTCTAGAGATTTAAGAAAAACTCAATTTTCCTACACATTTCTATATAAAATTTTGTCACACAGTTTCCCCCCAATTATCTCCCCTGAATATAGAACTTTTCAGAAAAGCTTAATTTCTTTTTAAATATTTGTGTTATATTTATTTCATTAATAAATAAAATAAAAAATTAAATTTTGCATGTCTTGTCTTATTTTAAGTCATTTTGATTGAAATACAGACTAAAAATTTGCAAGATGCCCGAAAAAGATGCTCAGTTTTATACTCCCGAACCACCTTAAATAAAAAAACTAGAATAGTATTTGTATGACAAAGATTGAAACCAACAAATTTAATTCTGGCATGTATCCATGTTTTTTTTTACCTAGGTCCTCCAGATGTTTACATTCCAAAACATCAGGGAAAATTCATAGCTGGTATCAATTCCACGCTTCAGTGCCTCGTGACCTCTCAACCTCAATCTGCAGTGACCTGGTTCAAGCAAATTAATGGTATCTTCACCAACATTTCGAAAGGTCTGGCCAGCCATTTTGTTTCAGCTGACAACAAGTTGCAAGTTTATGGCCGCCCTTCAGATTCTGGATTTTACATGTGTGTAGCAGAAAACCCTATAGGTTTTGGATCTGATGTAGTCTATTTGAGCATTATTGCAGGTACTGTATTTAGATTTAAAGAATTAAATTATAAAATAGATGTTCATAGTTCATATTGTGAAAATATTCCATAGCATTGGAAACTATGAAAAAAGTTGAAAAGATGTCTTAAAAGTTGACATATTCCTAATTTTATTATCATCTTTATACATATACAATTAAAATGTGACCTTGCATATCTTTAGGGGTACTCTTTGAGAACCAAATAAAACGAGCCTCTCACTGGGTTAAAAAAAAACTGATGGCATTTACCTAGTGTGAAATGTCTGCATAGTTTAAATGATATTAGTTAAAATTAACTTTGAAAAGAAATCTTGACACAAAATAGCACTTATTTGACCAAGATTATATTTGTTTTAGATCCCCCAAAATAATGAGCATGACATTCAAAACATGTACATGCATGAAAAGTTTCTACTTGCTACATCCTACACTATCATAAAAAGTAACTTTTGATAAAAAAGAAATGTATAATCCATATATTTGAATCTCATTTCAGATTATCCTATTGTTTCCATACAAGAAAAGGTCAAAAGGGTCAAAATAGGTCAAGAGGTCAGATTAGATTGTGAGGTCATATCATACCCTCCCTACATTGGTTTGACTTGGATGTCAGAGGTCAATAATTATAGCAAACCTTTAGATATGAGCTCATCAAAGTATGCAAGCACTGTTGTGGACTTGACATCACTTGTCATTAATAATGTCAGAATAGAGAATGCTGGGAAATATAGATGTCAGGCCCAGAACTCCATAGGGGTGGGAGAAAGTGAAAATGTGCTATTGGAAGTTGGTAAGTTTATTTTTATGTAGCTTGCATTTCACTTTGCATTTCTTTGGGAGCACTATCTCCTATCTGAAAATATTTTCTAAACAACAAGTTCTTTAAATACATGTATAAGGAGCTTTCAGAAATTTTAAGAAGTTTTCATCCGAAAAGTGAATTCCTTTATAGAATTTTCATTTACTTTCACTCACATGCATTAAGAAGGACATCTATTCACTTAAGTTTAATAAGTCACAAGTTCTAAAAATAATTAGGATTTTAAGGATGAAAAATTGATTTTCTTGTTATAATTTTTGGAATTCATTAATTTACTCACAGTTAAGCTTATACCATAACTAAGAAATGTAATGGTTAAGTGCTCAAAAGGTCAAGGTCACAAGTTGTCAAATTCTCAGATTGTTGTTTAAAGAAAAACTTTTGAATACATTCATAGAGTTGTATGTTTACTTTCATTAAATCTGCTGTAACAATAAAAATATATATTGACTGAAAGACCCCAACCAGACATGTTAACTTTTCAGAGGGCCTGTCAGGGAGATTTTTAACTTTTCAGACAACCTCTCAGGGAGATTTTTATCGACATACCGGAGTGTCATTTAAAACCGCAAAATGATTGCAGATTTTAATTTATACCAGGATTTTTTCAGCATTTTTGCTGTTTTGCAAGTCTTAAAGTCAGACTGACATGATTTTGGTTTATATTATAAATTCTACCAGAAATCACCAGCAGATTCATTCATCACTGAAAAATTTACATTCTGATGTTTGTTTATAAAAGTGGTATGAAATTGTATTTGATAACTAAGGTGAATTTTATGAAATAAAAGTACAAAAATAATATTTTTAATGGTAAAATTTTATTCTATTCAACCAAATTTTATATATTTCTTTGCATAATTAAGAGCAAAAAACTAAAATATTTGAAAAAAAAATGCCAATTTTTAAGAATTTTTGTTTTTTAAAGGGACATAACTCAACTTCATATAATTATCATGTCGTTTTGCCGAGCGATGTATAAGGTGTCAAATTAGGGGTTATACCTTGTCAATTTGAAAATCAACACTGAAAGCTTGATATGGCTTCATTAATTAGCTTGGGTGACAGGTGGAATGACCTAATCAACAAGTAATTAATTGCATTTGATCTTGTAACTCTGCCCAAGGAAAATCAAAATGACGATTTTCGTGACTAATCTATTGACAATTTAATTTTTAGCTCACCTGAACCGAAGGTCCTTGTGAGCTATTACCATCACTTGGCGGCCGTCGTCGTCTTCGTCGTCTGTCGTCTGTTAACAATTTTTCAAAAATCTTCTCCTCTGAAACTACCAAACAGAATTTAATGAAACTTGGTATGAATGATCCTTAGGGTGTCCTGCACCAAACTTGTGTTTCGATTTTTGATCCGTTAAAAAACATGGCCGCCGTTACTAAAAATAGACTAGGGGGGTCAGACTACTGTTTTTGGCTTATAAATCAAAAAGTATAAGAGATAGAGGAAATCTGAGGCCACGCTACTGATTCAGCATCAAAAGTTCTACAAAAGTCTCCATGTGGTCAAAGTTGTCAGATGACCCCTTATAGGGGTGACGGCCCCTTAAAGGTGAAAAATAGCATTTTTTCATGTTTTTGGCCTACAGAATGAAAACTATTGCAGATAGAGATTAGCTGTTGCTTGCTTAAATGTTCAGCTCATTTAACTCTACAAAAGTCTTCATAGGGTCGAAGTTGTCAGATGACCCCTGATAGGGGTTACGGCCCCTTAAAGGTGAAAATAGCCATTTTTCATGTTTTGGCCTACAGAATGAAAACTATTGCACATAGAGATTAGCTGTTGCTTGCTTAAATGTTTAGCTCATTTAGCTCTACGAAAGTCTCCATAGGATCGAAGTTGTCAGATAACCCCTTTTAGGGGTTACAGCCCCTGAAAAATGGCATTTTTTCATGTTTTTGGCCTACAGAATGAAAACTATTGCACATAGAGATTAGCTGTTGCTTGCTTAAATGTTCAGCTCATTGAGCTCTACAAAATTCTCCATAGGGTCGAAGTTGTCAGATGACCCCTTATAGGGGTTACGGCCCATGAAAAATAGCGATTTTTCATGTTTTTAGCTCACCTGACCCGAAGGGTCATGTGAGCTATTGTCATCACTTGGCGTCCGTCGTCCGTCCGTCGTCCGTCGTCCGTAAACTTTTTAAAACGTTAACTCCTCTGACACCATAAGTCCAATTGCAACCAAACTTGGTATGGTTGTTCATTAGCATTCGGTGCTTAGAACTGTTGTGGGGATTTTTGATTCGTCGTAAAACATGGCCACCATGGCTAAAAATAGAACATAGGGGTAAAATGCAGTTTTTTGCAAATAACTCAAAAACGGCTACAGATATCAAAATTCTGGCATGGGTAAAAGTGATCAGCACCTCAAGAGCTACCTACCCTGAAATTTTGAAGAAAATCCAACGACCCATGTAGGAGTTATTGCCCTTTTTGTGGATTTTTTGCAAATTTTGCACCTGTTTAGCTCAATATCTAGAAAACTATACTAGATATTTGAGAAATTTAAATTGCATATTGTTAAGCACATCAAGATCTACAAAATATGTAACAGGGTCAACGTTGTAGGACCTTTCCTTTTAGGAGTTATTGCCCTTAGAACGTCAAAATTTAGCATTTTAACAGCATTTCCTCATTACATTGAAAACGTTAACTCCTCTGACACTTTAAGTCCAAATGGAACCAAACTTGGTATAGTTGTTTATTAACATTAGGTGTATAGAACTGATGTGGGGATTTTTGATTGGTCGTAAAACATGGCCGCTGTGTCTAAAAATAGAACATAGGGGTAAATGGCAGTTTTTTGCAAATAACTCTAAAACATTGACAGATTTCAAAATTTTGATAGGGAACAAAAGTGATCAGCACCTCAAGATCTACCAGCTCTGAAATTTTGAAGAAAATCCAACAACCCATGAAGGAGTTATTGCCCTTTTTGTGGATTTTTTGCAAATTTTGCACCTGTTTAGCTCAATATCTTGAAAACTATACAAGATATTTGAAAAATTTAAATTGCATATTGATAAGCGCATCAAGATCTACAAAATTTGTAATAGGGTCAACGTTGTAGGACATTTTCTTTGAGGAGTTATTGCCCTTGGAACGTCACAATTGAGCATTTTAACTGCATTTCCTTATATTGAAAATGTTAACTCCTCTGACACTTTAAGTCCAAATGTAACCAAACTTGGTATTATTGTTTATTATTATTAGGTGTATAGAACTGTTGTGGGGATTTTTGATTGGTTGTAAAACATGGCCGCTGTGGCTAAAAATAGAACATTAGGTTAAACTGCATTTTTTTGCAAATAACTCAAAAAGGGTGACAGATTTTTAGATTTTGATTGAGAACAAAAGTGATCAGCACCTTTAGATCCACCATATTGTCAGATGACCCCCTTATTAATCTTATGACCCTTTCAACGTTAAATAGATTTTGCCTTATAACCTTTACTTCAGGCACATATGTCAGGTGAGCGATTCAGGCTCCTGGGAGCCTCTTGTTGTCCTACAGAATGAAAACTTATAATTGCAGATAGAGATTAGCTGTTGCTTGCTTAAATGTTCAGCTCAACTAGCTCTACAAAATTCTCCATAGGGTCGAAGTTGTCAGATGACTCCCTATAGGGGTTACGGCCCCTGAAAAATAGCGATTTTTCATGTTTTTGTCCTACAGAATGAAAACTATTGCAGATAGAGATTAGCTGTTGCTTGCTTAAATGTTCAGCTCATTTAGCTCTACAAAAGTCTCCATAGGGTCAAAGTTGTCAGATGACCCCTTATAGGGGTTACGGCCCATGAAAAATAGCCATTTTTCATGTTTTTGTCCTACAGAATGAAAACTATTGCAGATAGAGATTAGCTGTTGCTTGCTTAAATGTTCAGCTCATTTAGCTCTACAAAAGTCTCCATAGGGTCAAAGTTATCAGATGACCCCTTATAGGGGTTACGGCCCCTGAAAAATAGCCATTTTTCATGTTTTTGTCCTACAGAATGAAAACTATTGCAGATAGAGATTAGCTGTTGCTTGCTTAAATGTTCAGCTCATTTAGCTCTACAAAATTCTCCATAGGGTCGAAGTTGTCAGATGACCCCTTATAGGGGTTACGGCCCCTAAAAAATATTGATTTTTCATGTTTTTGTCCTACAGAATGAAAACTATTGCAGAAATAGATTAGCTGTTGCTTGCTTAAATGTTCAGCTCATTTAGCTTTACAAAATTCACCATAGGGTCGAAGTTGTCAGATGACCCCTTATAGGGGTTACAGCCCATGAAAAATAGCAATTTTTCATGTTTTTGTCCTACAGAATGAAAACTATTGCAGATAGAGATTAGCTGTTGCTTGCTTAAATGTTCAGCTCATTTAGCTCTACAAAAGTCTCCATAGGGTCAAAGTTATCAGATGACCCCTTATAGGGGTTACGGCCCCTGAAAAATAGCCATTTTTCATGTTTTTGTCCTACAGAATGAAAACTATTGCAGATAGAGATAGCTGTTGCTTGCTTAAATGTTCAGCTCATTTAGCTCTACAAAATTCTCCATAGGGTCGAAGTTGTCAGATGACCCCTTATAGGGGTTACGGCCCCTGAAAAATATTGATTTTTCATGTTTTTGTCCTACAGAATGAAAACTATTGCAGAAATAGATTAGCTGTTGCTTGCTTAAATGTTCAGCTCATTTAGCTTTACAAAATTCACCATAGGGTCGAAGTTGTCAGATGACCCCTTATAGGGGTTACAGCCCATGAAAAATAGCAATTTTTCATGTTTTTGTCCTACAGAATGAAAACTATTGCTTAAATGTTCAGCTCATTTAGCTCTACAAAATTCTCCTTAGGGTCGAAGTTGTCAGATGACCCCTTATAGGGGTTACGGCCCCTGAAAAAAGCGATTTTTCATGTTTTTGGCCTACAGAATGAAAACAATTGCAGATTGCTTAAATGTTCAGCTCATTTAACTCTACAAAAGTCTCCATAGGGTCGAAGTTGTCAGATGACTCCTTATAGGGGTTATGGCCCTGTATAGGTGAAAAATGATGTTTTTGGCCTATAGAATGAAAACTATTGCAGGTAGAGAAAAGCTGTTGCTTGCTTAAATGTTCAGCTCATTTAGCTCTACAAAAGTATAGGGCCAACATCAAGACCAGGTGAGCGATTCAGGCTCCTAGGAGCCTCTTGTTTTATAAAAAATCGGTAACCGGGAGATTTAAGGCATAAATCAGGAGGCGGGAGATAGAGTCTTGAAACCGGGAGTCTCCCGGTGAAAACGGGAGGGTTAACATGTCTGCCCCCTACTTACCATTGGTGAAATGTCAAGGTCATGTACACTTAGATATTTCTTGCCCTTTTATAATGCCAGGAACCATGAGCACTGCTTTTGTTAATTAAAACAGACATGAATTTAGCAATTGTCCATAAATGTTAGCTGTGAAGCTAGTTTTTAGTTTCTTGTTAAATTTTAGTATCTGACTCAAATCCATTCACCTGTTGGCCTATATTTACTTCCCCTGTCTACTGGATCCAGAACAAATGTAGTGAAGATTTTCAAGGGACAATAGACATGAGGTGTACAGGGAACCAGTCAGCCCTACAATGTACAGTAGGAGAGGTCAATGGTGTGTTCCTGATACAGCCACATGATGGAGGGACATTCTCTTGTTGTTATAAACTAAATCATAGTGGATCCTATGAGGTAATAAAAGAGGGGCGATGAAATATTTTTGTGATTTGTTATAAGATTCATTTTAGATTTTCCATGAATTGTGATTCAAAGAATTATGAAGCCCTTGCACTGCAATGAGGACATTTTCAGTGAATCTTGATGCATGATTAAGACTTTCCTATTTCCAATGAAATGTGATATCTGAAATTTGTGAAATTTAGCTCCTGAGGGCTGAGGAAAAAAAACCAAACTCTTACAGTATATCAAAATACAGTCAGCATGATTATATCATTAGTATTAAAGGGCACAATTATATTTATTTTTAGATCCCAATAACTGTATCTGATGGTAAAAGTAACTTCATCTATAAAATACCGATTGAAGTTCAATACCATGACACCATGCCGGTCTTCATTGGGAACCAGCATTCCTGTCAAGTGGGGGAAGATGCTTGGATAAGTGATCCAGTTCCAGAGTGTTATGTTATGGTAGGACAACCAACTGTAGGAAATGTGACCTTTACATTGAAAGGTATCGTATGTGTGGATTTATTATGAACTATTGCCATCACTTGGCTTCCAATGTCTGTGGTCTATTAACAATTTTTCACAAAAATATTATTCTCTCACTAGAAACCACTTGGCCAAATGTAACCAAAGTTGGTAGGGTTGTTCTTTAGTATGTCCATTACAAATCTTTGCTCTTCGATATTTGATGAGACTAAAAACAAGGCTGCCATAGCTAAAATGTTTAACAAAATAAGCTCTACAAAAGTTGTATGATGATTCTTTTTACTATAAGAAAATTACTCTTTCTATCATTATATTGGTCATGGAAGTTATGTGAGCGGTTCAGGCTTCTGGAAGTATCTTATTATTAAAAGTCTCAAACATATTCCTTTGAAATATTTTTGTTATACCCCTGCTTTGAAGAAGAGGGGGGTATACTGTTTTACACTAGTCCGTCTGTCTGTCTGCTTGTGTGAACGTCTGTCCATTCATCTGTCCACAACATAATTTTTGTCAGTTTTCTCAACAACTACATGACCCAGAGGTCTGATATTTTGCATACAGTTTTATCCTATAGTACCATATGGTGTATACCGATTTTAAGTGCCTAGATCATCTACTTCCTTTTACCAAATATTTAGACTTTTACACATAGTGTACATACACACAAAAGATTTGTCACAGTTTTCTCGACAACGACATGACCTAAAGGTCTTTTGAGGTCCATAGGATATTTTGCCTACAGCTTATTCTTCAGTACCAAATGATGTATACCAATTTTATGATCTAGGTCATCTTCTTCCTCTTTACTGAATACTTAGGTTTTTACACATAGTGTGCATACATGAAAACTTTTCCATCACAGTTTTCTCAGCAACTACTGGATGCAGAGGTCTGTTATTTTGCATATAGCTTTATCATATACATGTAGTATCAAATGGTATATACCAATTTTAAGACCCTTGGTCGTATATTTACTGTTTACCGAATACCTAGGTTTTATTTATGACATTTTTTGTGGGTGCAGGGGTATTAATAGTGAGCATTAGTTGACAGATTTACTTGTAGGTAGTTCATTGTTTGGAATAGATGCCCAGAGTGGTCAGATCTTCTGTGCTGGTTACCTTAGAGAAAATGTCACTCAGAGTATTACAGTTCTTGTAACGGTATGTTTTATATTAATAATGTAAATGTACTCATTTTCACGGTTACTTATTTCCTCAATTTTACAATTTCACGAATTTTGTTCATTATTCTTTTCATTTCATACAATTGATTTCATATCGGAGGTATTTAATTTCGTGAAAAAATGTCTCACCGTGAAATCTGTGAAAATAAATACATTGTGAAAATAAGTCTGTTTATAGTATCAAGTGATTTAATTGCATGCAGGGTATTAAAACTCCCACATACAAAGTTTTGGGGTATATATCACCCCATCTGTCTGACTGTCTGTTCTTCTATATTTTGCAAGCTCAACCTCTCCTAAAAACCGCTTGATGGATTTTGATGAAACTTTTACATGATGGAAGTAAATCATACTTGAATGTGCATAAAGAAATGTCATAGCTTTTTGATATCAATCAGGGGGAGATAATTAGACTTGTTTTCTGCATTTTGGAGTCCAATATCAAGCATGGTTATTAAGTCTCCCAAACGAAGTTTGGAGACTTATTGTTTTTGTTGCGTTTCTTATTATTATGTCTCCCAAACGAAAGTTTGGAGACATATTGTTTTTACTCTGTTTCTTATTATTATGTCACTCCACATCGTGGATGTGACATGTTGTTATTCTATGTTTCTTCTTATTATTATTATTATTATTATTATTATTATTCTCCTTCCAATGAATTTTGTCCAGGGATTTTTGAGGAAACCGCTTGATCAAATGTTTTGAAAATTTAAATGTAATTAGACAATCATTTGAATTTATATGAAATTTATTTTTTTAGTCAATCAAAGCAGCCATTTTTAAATTATCGCGATTTTAAAATTTTAAAATTCCCATAGGTTTAACATTGGCTGGCAGAAAGCCAAGTTGGTATTGATTTTCTCAGTTAACATGCGTCGTCTGCTACAGGTAAATAATGGGTTTTGTCCAAAGCTTTTTGAGAAAACTTTTTGATTAAATGTTTTGAAATTTCAAGTATGCTAAGACTATAATTTAAAGTTTTATCAAAAATTTTTTTAAGTTGATCGAAGCAGGCATTTTCAAATTATCGCCAATTAAAGATTTTCTGTTTTCCCCATAGGATTAACATTGACTGGCAATATGCCAAGTTAGTATTGATTTTCTGTCAAGATTGAGTAATTTCTATTTATAAACATATCATTATGATGACTCATGGAAAATCTTGTTAGGACAAAGGTAAAGGTCATGGTGACATATTGTAATTCATTGGAAGGTTTAAAATTGACTCAAATTATGCCAAGTTTGTATTGATTTTCTGTCAATATATGTCATCCTGATACAATAATTTCTATTTCAAACCTATCATTGAGTAATTTCTATTTTATAAACCTATCATAAGGATGACTCATGGAAAGTTTTGCTTGAACAAAGGTAAATGTCATGGTGACATATAGTAATTCAAAGAGCTTTTAAGATGTACTTGATAACCTTTGCACACAAAATGGAGTGACATGTGCTATTTCTTGAAATGGCATTTATATCTAGTTATTATTCTTTTTCTTCTTTCCTCCCGCCATGAACTTGTCCGGTAGTTTTCTCTCAAACGCATAGGGGGATTTGCACGAAACATTGTAGGAAGGTAGATCGGTTACTGAAGTTGTTGACGGACTTTTCAAAAATTTCAAAATGGCCGCCGTTTCCGTGTAATTGGCGAAAGTTCATAATATAGGACATTGCAATATCTCGGTAACCTAGGTGCCTAGGAGGCTGAAATTTTGTAGACGAATAGAGCAAAAGGAGCTCTTCAATAATACGAAAAAAAATTTTGAAGCGATATTTACGGTTTTCGAGTTATTTGCGAAAATGTGATTTTTCGGCCCCGAAAATGCGAAAATCGTCAAAATGCTTTGATTTCGACAAAATTTTGTAACTTGGGGTTTTTAAAGATGGCGAATCATAATACGGGGTCAAAAATGGGTTCGTTTGGGAGACATTTTTGTGTTGGGCATCCCCAACACAGTCAGCACTTGTTATTATTAAGTCGCCCAAAACAAAGTTTGGGAGACTTATTGTTTTTGCACCGTTTCTTATTATTATTATTATTATTATTATTCTTCTGATTCTTTATCGTAAAGTTGTCCTCCCTAATACAAGAAAATGGTACAAGGAAATTGAATAACACTTGTTGGATTGGATAGTGGGTCACTCAAAGGCGTGTAATCAAGTTTTGAAATTTTCAAGATGGCCGCCGTTTCAAAATGGCGGCCGTCCGAAAAAGTGGGCGGAAAATTTTTTTTCATCGGATCGTCTTGAAAATTGGTCATCTGGGTAAAACGGGTATGCTGCATTCAAATCTGCGACCAGATTTGAAATCCGACTTCCGGTTTTAAAATGGCGGCCATTTTACTACACCCGCCCCCCTTAGAAATGTGAACTTTGTCCGATTTCAATGAAATTTTATTTCTATACATATTTTATTGCACTGAATGGGAAGAAAAAGTATCCAAGGCGATTTTGGGCGACTTGTGTGTTGGCATCCCAACACAAATTATAGCTAGTTATTATTATTATTCTTCTTCTTCTTTCTCGCGCCGCCAACTTTGTCCGGGGCCCTTTTGAACTTTATACTTGACAGATTTATTTCAAATTTGGCACAGTGGTAGAACCCTATGAGATGTGGCTTCTCCCTGAAATTCAAGTATGGGGACCCCCCAGGGGCTGTGCCACGCCCCCCCAAATACCCCCAAAAATGATATTTTTTGAATAGGTCGAAAATAGTTCAAATAACTACTTTATAACCATATATATTATTAATCCTTATAATAAGAGGAATCATTTGGTTCCATAGGGGGGTCCCAGGGGGTCATGCCCCGCCCCCTCAAATTACAAAATCCTTCATATCTTTAAAATTATTGAGATCCCCACCCTATAACCATATATATTATTATTCCTTATGATAAGACGAATCATTTGGTACCATAGGGGGGTCCCAAGGGGTCATGCCCCGCCCCCCTCAAATTACAAAATCCTTAATATCTTTAAAATCATTGAGATCCCCACCCTATAACCATATATATTATTACTCCTTATGATAAGACGAATCATTTGGTACCACAGGGGGGGTCCCATGGGGTCATGCCCCACCCCCTCAAATTACAAAATCCTTAATATCTTGAAAACTATTGAGATCCCCACCCTATAACCATATATATTATTATTCCTTATGATTAAACGAATCATTTGGTACCTTAGGGGGGTCCCATGGGGTCATGCCCCACCCCCCTCAAATTAAAAAATCCTTAATATCTTGAAAACTATTGAGATCCCCACCCTATAACCATATATATTATTATTCCTTATGATTAGACGAGTCATTTGGTACCTTAGGGGGGTCCCATGGGGTCATGCCCCGCCCCCCTTAAATTACAAAATCCTTAATATCTTGAGAATTATTGAGATCCCCACCCTATAACCATATATATTATTTCTTCTTATGATAAGACAAATTATTTGTTGCCATACAGGGGTCCCAGGGGGTCATGCCCCACCCCCTCAAATTACAAAATCCTTAATATCTTTAAAGCCATTGAGATCCCCACCCTATAACCATATTTTTTATTACTACTTATTTGAAGAGAGAGCATTTGTAATCATAGGGGAGTCTGAGATTATTACATGGGAGTCAATTGGGAAACTTCGTTTGGGAGACTTAGTAACAGTTTCGCTGTTACACTTATTACTTGTTCTTTTGTGAGCTCACTTAGAGTATTTGTTGTTTATGTCATGTTTGCCAACAAGTTTTGAATATATTACATTTAACAGACTATTTGGGTAATCTCCCCTTATATACTGTTTATTATTTTCGTGGTTACCAAATTTCACAAATTCCTGAAAATATGCCAGTTTGTGGAATATTAGACTGGTGGTTTTGAAGTTTGCACTATGCTAAGTAATGATACAAAAAATAATGAAGATCACATTTTCAAGGGTAGCTAAATTTTGTGGATTGCCCTGCCCAGGAAAACCATGGAAATCAATACCCACGAAAAGTAATGAAACCACAATATTTTATTTTATTTTTGAACAGGCTACAAACACAGTGTCAGACTTAATAGCCAACATAACAGTGACCATACACATAGTTGATGTTGATGAACCTCCTAACTGTCAGGGCACCATGGATGTTGTCAATGTGGGCGTGGCTGTTGGGGAGAGGGTGTTTCAGGCTACATGTATTGATCCTGATACCAATCCAGAATTTATACAGCATTTAAGACTTACACTGGTGTCAAATGAATCAACTACTTTTGAAAACTCAGGTAAAGTTTAGAAATTCTGTAAACCAGGAAATTTTCGTGGCAGTTTTATTATCACGATTTTTGTGTTGGCATTGTAAGGGTGAAACATAAACGGCACTAATATATTTGTCTTCCATTGTAGTCCATGGACAATAATATTACAGTGCGAATACAAAAATGCGCTAATTGAAATTAAATGGTCATACCGCAAAAAAAAAAAATGACATGTAAATTTCCTGGTTTACAGTAAGGGGGATTAGATCTATAGAAAAAGACATGAGAACAGCTCCATTGTTTATTTAACCCAAGAAAACGTATCCAATTCTAAGTTACAATAGTATTGACAATACAATACATTTTTTGTACATCTCAGTTTTGCTTTGGAAAAAGATGTGAGAACAGCTCCATTGTTTATTTAACCCAAGAAAATGTAATGTCCAAATCTTTTGTTACAATAGTATTGACATTTCAATACATTTTTGTACATCTCAGTTTTTCTTTAGAAAAAAAAGAGAGAACAGCTCCATTGTATATTTAACCCAAGACAATGTTATGTCCAAATCTTATATGTCTAAATTTTGTTGAGAAATGTAAAGTTATTGTTTTATAATGAACATAAAGTCTCTGACACACTCATACTTCTTTTTATACCCTTCCACATGAAGAGGCATCACTGGGGCATTCAAAAATTAAAAGTCTGAAAAGACAAAGACAAAATCAGTCAACAGAGAACAGCACAAAGCAACAGATAACAAAAACACATGCTACAACCAATCAGAAACCAGCAACATGAAATCAATTGGTAACATGGTGGTTTCCTCCAACATAAAAACTGACTGCCCTTAACATGGCCCAGGTGCGTCGATAAAGGGCTTTAAACACCAACTTACACACACACTCAATTGGTAACAAGAGTCAACTCAGATGCTCAAATTGGGGTGTCACAGCCCCCGCCCCCGGAATACCGTTTAAAAAAGGACAGAATACCGTTAAAAAGACTGGTATACCAAATACTCTAAAGATTACGGTGTACACGTACTAAAAGCCAAAAAATTCGGAACATTGCCTACCGCCTGCCACACCTTGGCGTACTGAATACCCTTTAAAAAGCATGGAATACCGTGTACCAAAAGGGCTGTGACACCCTCTCAAATAGGGTAAGCAGTTTCTCTTGTCGCAGCACACCTGTTTCATTTGTGAACATGTTTAATATGCAAATTTTTAGATTCATCATTCTTTGAGCTTCAAACTGTATCACAAGGAAAGACAACAATTGTTACCATGGTAACAAGAAAATATCTGTTGCTGACAAAGTCTTTGTATAGTGTGCAAATGGAGGTGTCGGCAGTATTCATGAATGGAAGTTTATTTGTACACGAAGGCGTAGAAACCGTGCCGATTAAAGTAGATCGTAAGTGTTGCAGAATTTTTTATGACATGCATATGAAAGATTCGGTCCATCTGTCTGTCATTTGTCTGTTTGTTTCCCGTTTAGTCTGTTCAAAATCAGATTTACCTTCAAGTTTAAGTTATCTTAAGTACTTTTATGTATGAAAAAAAATAACATTTATTACTGTAACTTAATCTTTTAATGAAATAACTAAAGTTGAACTGGAATTGCTTTAAATCCATCAACTTCTGAACAAATATCTTTTAAAGTTTATTCTTTTATGACACAGTCACTAGAGCTGAGGAGAGAGGATTATTTATAAAATATCTAACATCTGCTAATGTTTATGTTGTAATTGTTTTATTATTATATTTGTACATTTTTCTTTCTAATACCATACAGCTGGTTAGTTTCGGGGGTTGATGGGAAACCAAAAATAAATCCCACCAAAACATCCGTATAATGTAAACATACTTATTTTCGCAATGTATTTGTTGTCTTGTATTTAGTGGTCATGTTTTTTTCGTGAAAATAAATACCCATGGAATGAAATGATTTATATAAAATTAATTGAATAATGAGTTGAATACACAAAATTAAGTACCAGTGAACTTAAATGAAATCATGATTCCATGAAAATAAGTACCCATGAAAATAAATGGGTTTCAGTAACTCATATTACATGTATATACATGTATATACAGACACATTCACATATCTAATGACTCAAAAACTGCAAAAATAACCCGCTTATATTGTACTTCATGGACATTGGAAAAAGTTTGGCATTCATTAAGTCATCTTGTAACATTTCAGTGACTCCTCCCCCTCCCATGTTTGAGGCCAGAGTTGTCAATCATACCAAACTAGAGGTTCACTACTGGTTCCCTAGAGAGGATTTCTATAACATTACAAACCAGTTCATTCTCCATGCAAACGAAATGATAAGGAGGCTGCCTACTGGTGAGAGACACTTCATAGTTGAACTTTATGAAAACAGAATGTATTCAGTGAAAATTATAGCTTATACAGAGCTGGGAATATTGGAAACACCAGTTAAGACGGTCAAAACTTCAGGTAACTTTATGATAACTTTTAATCAGTTAGAATTAGGCAAATCGCATATATAAAAGAAAAGGATGCATACTTTTAATCATGAAATTATTTAAGGAAGCAAAGAGGCACCAATGGGGCATTCCAGTGTCAAAAGTCTGAAAGAGCAAGGATGCAACCGTTAAACACGCACAAAAACAGCACAAAGAAACACAAAACACAAAATCAACCGAACAGAAATCAACAACGTGAACTCAAGTCGTAACAATCAAGAGAAGACTCAGGTGCTCCAGAATGACGACAATATTTTTTATGTCTATAAAGAAAAAACATTTAAAAATGTGGTACACACTGTGTAACCTGTGAATAATCTTATAAATTAATTTCAAATACAAGTTTTCTTAATAAAAAATCATATGATAGAAGAAAATCTTGTTTAAATCAATTTATGAATATAATTCCCCAATGGGAGCCTCCAACCTGATCAAAAATTTCATCCAATAAAAATTAACATGAGTTTTCAAATTGTAAATTGATCACCTCAAAGTGTTATTGTCTCGCCTGCCTCAAAAAGCGAGACAAAGGTATTACTTTCTGGCAATGGCGGCAACGTAAACTTTTTTGTAAGACTTTTGTGGAAAATGTATTCCTTGAAAAGTATAATAGCTAGGCATCTGATATTAGATAAACAGACAGTTCAGGTTATGGTCTAGGCAAGTGTCACCATGATGTTTGACCCTGACCCCATTTTCATGCTCCAGTGACTCTGTAAACTTAGGTCTTTTTCAGGCCAAACTTCTTTGTAAGACTTTTGTGGAAAATGATTTTTTTGAAAAGTATAATAGCTAGGCAACTGATATTTGGTATACATACAGTTGAGATTATGGGCTAAACAACTGTCACCATGCCCTGTGATCTTAACCAGTGTTCTCCCCAGAAATTTTGGATAGCATCACATTTTGCGTAAACAATATCGAGTAACAGAAAGAAAAAAACCATGTCAATCGACATTTCACTATCAATTTATGATAAGTTCTTGACCACGTATCATGTGTAAGTGTATTATGATACCCCCCCCTCTCCCCTCCCATCCCACCCCATTTGATGTAAGTATTCCTTGAAGCTAAAGATACTATAGTTCCATATTAAGAAAGATTGTGAGAAGGACTGATTTTAGCAATTTAACAAATGCTAAATCATCAGTATGTCTTTTGTTATCTGTGAACTTTCAATGAACTGCATCCAGTCACCAAGGATGGAAGAGTAAAAGACAGGCCTGAAAGCCATTTGCCTGGGTTTGATGCAATAGAAAGTAATTAAATAGCATTTATTTTTGGCATAAATAAGTACAAATGTTAACATTTTATTCACACTGATTATATTAATAGTCACTAAGTTGACAGAATCAAATAGATGCCAATGGTTCTCCTGCCAAAAGGAGAAAATGCTAGATAAGGTAATAAGAATCTATTTTTATATCAACTTCCTGTTTTGACCAATGGTCAAACAATATGTCTAGAAATCAATATTTTGGAATAACAAATGTTACAATGGAAATAAATCATGTTTCATTAAGGTAAAAAGCATTTTCTTTATTCTGGGTTTGGGTAATGACCATTAATTAAGAATTTAACGGCTCAGGCTCATGATCACACCTGAATAAAAGCACGTGTGCATATGTTTGTTTTTGTTTTGGTCAAATTCTATTGGTCCTGGTTGGTTGTCCAATAGAAATAATTCAACTCGCAATAGGTGTTCACCTGTAATTTGCATGGCTAATCAGTTCAAAGGTCGATATTTCCTTATTAATTGACAAGACCATGATCATGGATTTATTTGTTAATTGGCTTGGGGTTGTAAATGTGTCAATCACTCAATGATCATCAATCAGTCAGTGGCTTCATTGGGACGTCAACTTAATACCTTTGTATTTTTAGCAATTTTAAATAGCGTCTCGGTAAAGACTGATAGCATCTCGGCAAATTAGGATAGCGTCTCGGTCCCGAGATGCTATAAGGGCCTGGGGAGAACACTGTCTTAACCCAATTTTTTTGCTTCAGTGCCCTAGGCCATAAACATCTTTTTACAATACTTTTGTAGAAAATTAATTACTTGAAAAGTATTATAGCTTTGCATCTGATATATGGTATACAGACAGTTCAGGTTATGGTCTACACAATGTCATTATGACCTGTGACTTTGACCCCATTTTCATGCTTCAGTGACTTTGTGAACTTCGGTCTTTTTTTCAAGCTGAACCATCTTTGTAAGACTTTTGTGGAGAATGAATTTCTAGAAGAGTATAATAGCTAGGCATCTGATCTTTTAGGATATCGTTAGATTAACAATGGGTTTACCAATGGAGGGGATCAAATGTTATAAGTCTGAGAACCTCAATACAAAATCTGTAGACATGCATAAAACATCACTAACACTGTTACTGCAAACACACAACATACAAAAAACACATTTTTAGCTCACCATGTGAGCTTATACCATCACTAGGTGTCTGTCGTTGTCCGTCCTCTGTAAGCAATTTCAAAATCATCTTGTCTGAAACTATTAAACCAATTGGACTGAAACTTCATAGGAATGATATATGACATGTTGGCTACAAACAATCCTCATTTTAAATTGATCCGATATAAAAATATGGCCGTCGTTGCTAAAAATAGAACAGGGGGTAAAACAGCAGTTTTTGGCAAATAACTCAGAAAGGTGGCATATATTAAAATTCTGGCTGGGTAAAAGTGATCAGCATAAAAGATGTACCTGCCCTGAAATTTTTAAGAAATTCCATCAAACCATGTGGAAGTTATTGCCCCTTTTCTTGATTTTTTTCTGCATTTTGCTCTTATTTTGTCTTATATCTCAAGAGCTATATACTGTGGTACTTTCATTATTATTCGTGGGGTATCAATTTTCGTGGTTTGATACCCAAGGAAAAGGAAAATTAATATTGCTTTGTATGCAGCAAACTTCAGAACCACCAATTCAAGAATCCACGAACAAATCCTTTTTCCCTAAACCACAAAAATTGGTATCCACGAAAATAAATGAATCCACAGTAAGATATTGAAGTTATTTTAATTGCATATTGTTCAGCTAAGTCAGCTCTACAAAATTGTCCATTGGGTCGAAATTGTCACATGACACCTTAAATGCCAAAAATAGTGGATTGTACATGAAAAATTGTGCCACACATTTGCTTGCTTATATGCTCAGCTTTAAAGAGCTTTCCAATGGTTTCATGTCATGATGGGCTGTTGGCAATGTTAGATATTGTTACATTAAGTCACTGAAGCCAGGTGAGTGATTCAGGCCCATGGGAGCCTATTGTTATCCAACATGAACTCAGGTCAAAAAGAAAATGAACTCAAGTGCACTGGAAGAGTTAGCAGTTCTTGCCTGCCTAATAACACACCCATCACATTGCTTACAATCAATTTAGTGTGGAACAATTCCAGTAAAGAACAGCAATTCTAAATCTCTTTGTCAAACCATCAGAGAAAGTGAAGCGCCATTATTTTTCCACAAGCAAATAATTATTGCTAAACAAACTTGGAAAAGATTTTACGGAATACAGAAAAATTTGTTTTGTGTATATCTAGCATCATTTTAATTTTTGGCAGGATTTGACTGGGCTATGAAAAGGTGAATGGGGGGTGGGCGGGGAAGATTTTTTCGTAACTGTTTTCTCAGCAACTAGTTATCATAGCCACCTGATATTTGGTATACAGCATGAGGGTGGAGTCCCATAAGGTTGGATTTAATTTCAGGTCTGTTGCTCACCTACATCCTGTTAAACAAAATCCATCCATTTTTGACTTTGACAGATTTTTATAATTTCAGTTATCCCCATCCTATCTAACATGTTAGCATCTTTGAAATTGATGAACCAAACCTTTGATAAAAGCCTGTTTGATCCACTGTCGCAGAGATATCAGTACTTAGCATCATCGGTTACAAACAGGGTAAGATATAAAATATTTATGGAATATTTTATTATTGCAAAGATATCTCAAGCATGAACAGTAAACTATCCGTGACTATTTCAGGGCTGGATTTGAATTATATGCATTTTATTTACACCATGGGCCAATTGCAGAACCGCGAGCAGTGCCAAATGGCCTGGTTGAAGGCTGCTGGCGGTTGTCCATTGTGGTTTTTCTAAATTCCTGTTTAATTGTTGGCTGTGTCGCGTACACTTATTCCACATCTCCTTATTTTCTATTCACTGATTCAGGTGTGGGCTTTCCCCATGTTCCTTCATTGATACAAGTCCAAATAAAACAAGTGCAGAGCTGCCAACCTTCCCAATTTTCTGGTCTTTTTATAATGAATAGAGCATGAAACGTCACAGAAATAACAAAAAACCTTAATTCAAAATTTCTAAAGATGTCAGCTGTTCAAGTGAGGTCTATTTCAACACAACACCACATATCTTTTGTGGAACATATTAAAACTATGAAAACAAGAATAAAATTCAAATTATATTGTCATGATTGTCAATGAAAATCATTCTGACAAGAAAGAACATGCCTAATGCCAAGTTTGGAAGGAATATGATTGACTTGAATGATGAAGTTGTGGACAATGATTGTTCGTGCTTAAATTATTTCTGCATTAAAGTCTACCGGTAGACTGTTCCATTTTGGATTTAGAAGGAGGTCAGAAGAGGATTCCATATTGTTCTTAAATAGCCCACAAGAAGATATTTTTTTTCAAAATTGTCACTTGTACTTTGAATAAAATTGAACAGCCCTGACATTAAGCTTGCCTGAAACAACACACTTATGAGCACAACTGCACTTCACATCTTAATTATGTTGATAGTTTTAGTCACAATTTAATCATTGCATCATTGCTTCATTGCTAAATGCCATTTACTGGGAAAAGTTTTCAATTTTTGCAGAAGAAATTGCAGGATGCATGTATATGTTTTACTGTACATTTAAAGTTTGGTACTTTTGATGTCCCTATGACAACATATCAAGGGACATTAATTTATTACTCATGTTGGTCTGCATTGACTACCAAGTGTAGGTTTTTTTCCATTTTTGGCCGGATTTTATGGAGTATAAAATCTGGCTAATGTGTGGGAGGCGAGAGGGAAAATAATTTTGTAACTACAAATTCACATTCATACAGCATCAGAGTGAGATTCCATAATGTGGGATTTGATTTCAGGTCTGTCATGTTATTACTAAAACACGGAACAGAATACGGAACACTACGGAATGCGGAATGGAACGGAATGGGGAACACAGAATGTTACAGAATGCGGAACACGGAATATACTGAATACGGAATGAAAAAGCGGAATGGGACGGAATGAAAAAAATATTTTCCATATAGCGGGAAATTTTTCTCAAGGTCCAAATTTTCGCTATATTCGCGACCATTTCTCCATGGGGAAAATTAGAACCCAAGTAAAATAGAATCAACATAAATTTGTATTGAGAATATAATAAATCGCGAAAATAAATGTCCCCGTATATAACAACTCAGTCATTTGGAATGAAATCGTGAAATTTGCACGCCACAAAAATTACCCGCTATACGGTATATTAAATGATAAATCTTTATATTAAAACAATAATAACATTTAAGCTTTTGTACATTAGGGACAAATGAATTCCATTGAATCAGTTATTTGTTGGGTTATATTGAGGCATTCAGGGTGATATTCTTTTGAACAATTGTCACAAATGATGTATAGAGCCTTCGTATCCGGTAATCTACTCGTGCAAAATGATATAGTTTATTACACTTGTATACTTACGAATGACCATCGGCTTTCCAGTCTTTTTTGTTGCTTTGGGCCTTAGGTTGAAATAAAAAACAACTTCCACCTTTTGGCCTAAAAGGAATACTGGACACAACATTTTCTGGCTCCGGATTATTCAGTTTAGTGAACGCAACTGTAGCATAGCTTCCGCCATAACTGCAGTTACTATAGCAGTTAGTGATGTTTGCTTATTCTTCCTATTGATTTTCATAACATTCCCTTATTTCATTCCGATCCGTTCCATTTTTCATTCCGCATTGCCATTCCGTATATTTTGTGTTCCGCATTCCGTAGTATTCTGTGTTCTGTTCCGTGTTTTAGTACACACCGTCTGTCGCTCATCTACTACATTATTGTACCTGTAACAACTCAGGGAGTAGATGAGCAAAAACAAAATCTGCCCATGTTTTACTGTGACAGATTTTCTTATAATAATCTTATATCTAAGTTTAATTCTACTTCACTGTTTAACTTCTAACCCTGCATGTTATTTTCACTAATTTGCAGGGCTATGGGAATGTTTCGTTACGCTTTTAATGCAAATGCCAAAATATAGCAATGCAGGTAACTTTTAGCACAAGTTCATGCTCATGACACAACTACTCCAAAAATAGTATTTTGAACGAAGCAAAGAGGTATCAGTGGGGCATTCAAATGTCAAATTTTTTATTGTGAAATTCAAAATTGTTTGAAAGATGAGATTTCTTTCCTTGAACTGCACATGGTAGATATCTCAGTGCTGGATTTGGATTACCTGTTTGAACCTGAACTTTTTCGTATTGAGTACTTTTTGTCCAATACTTTAGTCTAATCTCAAACAAGAAACGGCCAAAGAAACATAATACAACACAATCAACTGATTCTAAGCAATCAACAATGGAAACTAAATACTTTGTAACAAGAGTAAACTGGTGCATTTGAGGGTGAGAAAATTTAGTAAATTAGTATGATAACCCTCATATGACTTTGATGAACACACATATAGCAACTTTTTAGATCTGTCTGCTTGTAGATTTGTCAGAGGTGTTAAGTACAAAAGTTCTTAGAGTGTGAAGAGAATAGAAAAAAATAAAGAACCATTTTTATCTTAAAATGAAAAAAAGATGGTAGCAAAAACAATGGTATACACAAAACTACTTTAGAAACAAGTATCAACATATATGCACATGAAAACCCCTATCACACAATTATTTATTTATGATTTAGTATATTTTTACAGATGACATACATACTGAGAGATGATCCTGGTTTTGTTTCTGCAGAAGTCCTCATGTTTAGGTAAGTTTAGACCTATAGTAGTACGTAAAGAAAATCTTGGTTGTTATACAGAAGTTTTCATGTAATTGTCGGTTTTGATAATTTATATGGTCAAAAATCTATTAAAGAGTTTTATAGAACTTGAAAAGAAATTTATAGAAATTAAAAAGTTGATAAAAAGAAATGTAATAACATGCAAAAAGTTGCAATCTAGATTTTTGATATTTTTAGGATGGGGAGTGTGGTAGTGGATGTTGGTCTGACCGTAAACCAGTCTAGCACCAGTAACCAGATTGACCAGACCTTGACACAGGCTGTACAGGCCAGGGACCTCTACTTTGATCCTGCATTTTATCAATTTTCAATGGGAGGTGTGTAAGAAGAACAAAATTAACTTTACATTCATTAGCATTAGAAATTACAATTTTGATCAAAATCAGAGAGAGGGGGAGTGTGAGAGAGAGGAACTAGGGTGATATTAAAATGGTTTACTCATGTTGCAAAACACAACCTACTTTACAGGAAAGTAACCCATACTACACAGAAAAAGACATATTGTTTTCAAAAATGAACTTTATAATTATAGATTATACATGTAGATTATGACCTTAAAATTATTCTTTTCCCTGCTAATATTAAGATATTTACATCATGATTATCAATAGTGTCCATTGAACGAATAGCATTTCCAGGAAAAAATTACATTGAGGATGGGGGCTCAGGGTGTTGAAGGCATTTCCCATTGACCTTATTAATGGTGCTCATTGAACTTAAAGCTTTTCCAGGAAAAATTACAAGGGGGGGGGGAGGAGTTGGTTGAAGGCATAATGCTTTAATGATACAATAAGAAAAATACCTAACACCTCTAGAAAAAACTTATAATACACTGCCTACAAACACCATCATAGAAATTTTTTTGAAACAACAAGTATAAAGATGAAAACCCTGACATGCCTGACACAAAGGCATTTTCTTTCTTCAGATGGTCGACTTCAGATTAGGACTATTACAAGTTCATCCCCATTTTACCAGGATGTCACGGTGACCTTCACCTGTGTGACAGAAATCATTGGTAGAACAGGGGACATAACTGTCTTCTGGTACCTGAACAACTCACTCATTCAAAGAATTCCTGGATCCAGATGGGTCATGGAAAGAGGACCAGAAAATACTATGATGCCACATTTGAAAGAGTTTTTGCTGACTATTAATAAGCTCAAACCATCAGATTCAGGTATTTCAAGTTCATACTGACTTCTTGTACAGCTTAAAATGCAACATTATTGAACCCAACGAAACTTTTTTTAGAGAGAGGGATGAGAGTAATGCTGGAGTCAATCCATTTTTCTTGCTTGTTAACATACCTTAAAAGCATACCACCTTCTAAGTGCTGTTCCAGAATTAGATGTGTGTGTGTGTGGGGGGGGGGGGATCGGGAGGCACTTTTTTCTTTACCCCACCACCCATCAAAAAGTAATTATTTTTTATCATTGTTTCTTCACAAAATATTTCTAAGAAACCTACCACCCACCATATATGTAATAGAAATTCCTCCCCCCCCCAAATAATTCTGGAACAGCCCTAAATGGTGAATGGAATTTCATGCAATTATACATAAAATGAGTTTGCTTGCAGTTCTAGTTATTGAAACCTTCTACTTTGATACAAAAAAGAGGGGGTGGACAGCTAAGACATTTGCCTGTCTTTCATTGTTCTCAAGTTAGTTTTGGGAGCATATACACCATACATCCATAACAGTAGCTGATCCAAATGGTGAGGACACTCCACCCCAACCCTTTTATTGAAATAATTTGTTACTTTTGGGCAGATTATCAGAACAAATTTGCTTAGGGTTTGTGATCTGTCTAACTGAAAATGCCCAGCCTGTTTGAACATGTGCCTTATAACAACATTCTTATTTTTTTTGTAAGGAAATTTGACTTGTGAGGCTCACAGCATGACAAGTTCCTTGCATGACAGAAAAACCGTCGAAATGCAAGTTGTACCAAAACCTGTGGCATCAATACTACCACTGACAGCCACCATCAAACAGGGTGGCAACATTACTATTGAATGTAACATCACTCGGACTGTCTTGGCGAGTAGTGAAATTTTATGGTTGAAGGATGGAGTTGTACTAGATAGTTACTCTGGTAAGTGTAACCCATCAAAATTACAACAAGTTAGGTCACTTTGAAAAAAATACATATGTATTTCAGAAAGAAGCAGAGGTATTAATGAGGCATTTCTATGTCTAAAGCCGTTAAGGGCAAAGAAAAACCAGTTAAAGCCTGTAAGGGCATAAACAAACCCAGTTAATACTGATGAGAACAGCACAAAAAAAACACAACACATAAAACAACTAAAAAGCACTCACTAAGTCATAACAAGAGTGAACTCAGGTGCTCTAAAAGGATTAGCAGTTCCTGTCTTACACTTACTTCGCATGATCAAAGAAAGAGAACCCAAATTGAACTTTTTTAGCTCACCTGACCCGAAGGGTCATATTAGCTATTGTCATAGTTAAGCGTCTGTCGTCGGTCCGTTAACTTTTCTTCAAAGATCTTCTTCTCTGAAACCACTGAAGGGATTGCATTGATACTTGGTATACATGATCTTTAGGATGTCCTCTACCAAGTTTGTGAATTATATACATGTCGACCAACCAACATGGCCGCCGTTGCTAAAAATAGAACAGGGGGGTGAGACCATTGTTTTTGGCTCATAACTCAAAAAGTATAAGAGATAGAGAAAATCCGAAGCAACCTGCCATGTTTTCAGCATCAAAAGCTCTACGAATCTCTCCATTGAGTCGAAGTTGTGAAACGACTCCTTATAGGAGTTATTGCCCTTTAATCATTAAAATTGACTACTTTTGCAGTTTTTAGCTCACCTGGACCGAAGGTCCATGTGAGCTATAACCATCACTTGGCGTCCGTCGTCGTCATCTGTCGTCTGTCGTCGTCGTCGTTGTCTGTTACTTTTTCAAAAATCTTCTCCTCTGAAACTACTGAACAGAATTTAATGAAACTTGGTATGAATGATCCTTAGGGTGTCCTGCACCAAACTTGTGTTTCGATTTTTGATCCGTCGAAAAACATGGCCACCGTTACTAAAAATTGACCAGGGGGGTCAGACTACTGTTTTTGGCTCGTAAATCAAAAAGTATAAGAGATAGATGAAATCTGATGCCACCCTACTGCTTCAGCATCAAAAGTTCTACAAAAGTCTCCATTTGGTCAAAGTTGTCAGATGATCCCTTATAGGGGTTACAGCCCCTTAAAGGTGAAAAATAGCGTTTTTGCATGTTTTTAGCTCACCTGACCCAAAGGTGAGCTATTGTCATCACTTGGCGTCCGTCGTCCGTCCGTAAACTTTTTCAAATGTTAACTCCTCTGACACCATAAGTCCAATTGCAACCAAACTTGGTATAGTTGTTTATTAGCATTTGGTGCTTAGGACTGATGTGGGGATTTTTGATTCGTCGTAAAACATGGCCGCCGTGGCTAAAAATAGAACATAGTGGTAAAATGCAGTTTTTTGCAAATAACTCAAAAACGGCTACAGATATCAAAATTCTGACATTTGGTTAAAGTGATCTGCAGGTCGAAATCTACCTACCCTGAAATTTTGAAGAAAGTCCAACAACCCATGTAGGAGTTATTGCCCTTTATGTGGATTTTTTGCAAATTTAGCACCTGTTTAGCTCAATATCTTGAAAACTATACAAGATATTTGAGAAATTTAAATTGCATATTGTTCAGCACATCAAGATCTACAAAATATGTAATAGGGTCAACGTTGTAGGACCTTTCCTTTTAGGAGTTATTGCCCTTAGAACGTCAAAATTGAGCATTTTAAAAGCATTTCCTCATTACATTGAAAACGTTAACTTCTCTGACACTTTTTAAGTCTAATTGGAACCAAACTTGGTATAGTTGTTAATTAGCATTAGGTGTATTGAACTGATGTGGGGATTTTTGATTGGTCGAAAAACATGGCCGCTGCGGCTAAAAATAGAACATAGGGGTAAGTGGCAGTTTTTTGCAAATAACTCAAAAACGGTGACAGATTTTAAAATTTTGATAGGGAACAAAAGTGATCAGCAACTCAAGATCTACCAGCTCTGAAATTTTTAAGAAAATGCAACAACCCATGTAGGAGTTATTGCCCTTTTTGTGGATTTTTTGCAAATTTTGCACCTGTTTAGCTCAATATCTTGAAAACTATACAAGATATTTGAGAAATTTAAATTGCATATTGTTAAGCACGTTATGATGTACAAAATATGAAATAAGGTCAAGATTGTAATACATGTTGAAGGAAAGAAAATTATTAAAAGAATATTACTCTGTACAATCATTATTACATTAAGGTAAACCATATTGTCAGATGACCCCCTTATTAAACTTATGACCCTTTCAATGTCAAATAGATTTTGCCTAATAACCTTTACTTCAGGCACATATCAGGTGAGCAATTCAGGCTCCTGGGAGCCTCTTGTTTTTGTATTTTGTTGAACGGTAACAAAGTTAGTTTCTTATTTGGATCTGGGTGGAATGAAGGGCATTGGGGTCAACGTAGCAAGGTGTCATGCAATGTCTCATTAGATACCTTATTTCATAAATGGCTCCTGATTTTTCAGATGAGATGATAGAAGTCCAAGAATATGGAATCAGTGAAAGATTGGTGTTAAAAGATTTACAGAGGAGTACCCTGTACAAGTGTTATGGGAGGAACATTGCAGGGGATGGAAATATTGTATGGACCAACATCACTGTCATAAAACAGGAAGGTAAAAACATACAGCTGGGTATTGGAATAGTGTATGGAACAACATCACTGTCATAAAACAGGAAGGTAAAAACATACAGCTGGGTATTGGAATAGTGTATGGAACAACATCACTGTCATAAAACAGGAAGGTAAAAACATACAGCTGGGTATTGGAATAGTGTATGGAACAACATCACTGTCATAAAACAGGAAGGTAAAAACATACAGCTGGGTATTGGAATAGTGTATGGAACAACATCACTGTCATAAAACAGGAAGGTAAAAACATACAGCTGGGTATTGGAATAGTGTATGGAACAACATCACTGTCATAAAACAGGAAGGTAAAAACATACAGCTGGATATTGGAATAGTGTATGGAACAACATCTTTGTCATAAAACTAGAAGGTAAAACAAACAGCTGGGTATTGGAATATTGTATGGAACATCGTCACTGTCTTAAAATGAATTCGTTGGCACACAATGGGAGCTGACCCAAATGTCCCCTGGAAACAGTATGGAAAATAGTGGCACTATTAACTCTACATTATGCATACGATATTCAAAAACTATGGAAATTATATCCCCTATCTGCCAACCAGCCGCCCTTTATTCCCTATTTTATAATGCAGATTTTTCACTCTGTAAAATCTGTCAAAAAAGTACTTACTCTGGTTAGCTTGGGTTTTCTTTTTTAGACTGATATTTGTACTGGTTGTCTTTATGTTAACATAACAGTTTTTTCAGCAACAAACCACAGACATTTGGTATTTCAGCATGGGGGCGTTTTTGACTTTGAAAGATTTTATATTTTCAGATATTCAGAAGCTGTGTCCTACATCCACTGATGAGTTTGGAATGGTGTGGGAAGAGACAGTGGAAGGTGTAATTGTGATCAAACCTTGTACTGGAGAATTTACAGGTCTGTTTTCCACATTAGAAATTAACTGGTATCAAAACTTTGTTAAGGGACAAACATGTTTTGTATGTTTGGCATTCATACTTTAGTTTAACCTGTACTTGGGAGAATTTACAGATAGTAGACGATAAAGAAATGTAGAACAAGTGACACAACCAACATTAAGGAATCTGCAATTTAAAAAATCACAATGGAAAACAGCCAGCAGTCTTGCTGTCTTGCATTGGCCCAAGCCTAAAAATACAGTACATAAGATTTTAAAAAATCCCAGATTATCTAGATTTGTTTTCAACATTTCAAGCCAAGTGAAAATAGTAGTTGAATATGGTTTGCATAATGTAGAGTTTAAATAGTGTCAAAAGACTTCAATGGAAGAAAGAGTTTGATGCCAAAAAAACTGATTAATCAGTCATACGTTGAAATGCCTGTACCAAGTCAGGACCATTGTAATCTTCAATTTCACTGGTATGTCTTTGCCTTGTTTACTCTTTTCTTCTTTGACATACGAGACGATCAGGTCATCCAAGTTAGGTAGTTTTGTTGTGACTTATATTGGATAATATTTTGCTGGAAAAGGTGGTAGGACATATGGTTTTAATGTTGCCTGCAATAGGAAACTTAGACATTACATTTGTATCAGTTGAATTGGCATCCTGTTTTGTCACAGCAGTTTCCTGTAAATCACATGCAAAAGCCTCATGATATTTGGCATGTTAGGGTACCCAGTTTTTGTCTCGCCTGCGACTTTAGTCGCTGAAGGCGAGACATAGGTATTATTTCCGGCGGCGGTGACTACTACTGCGTAAACTTTTTTCAAGGCTTTTGTGGAAAATGAATTACAAGAAAAGTATAATAGCTAGGCATCTGATATTTGGTATACAGACAGTGGGGTATGGTGTACGCAGCAGCCACCATGCTGTTTGACCCTGACCCCAATTTCATGGTTCAGCGACTCTGTGAACTAAGATGCTTTTTCTGGTCAAAAAAACCCTTTGTAAGACTTTTTTAGAAGATGAATTACAAGAAAAGTATAATAGCTTGGCATCTGATATTTGGTATAGGGACAGTTTGGGTTATGGTCTATGCAACTGGCACCATGCCGTTTGACCCTGACCCCAATTTCATTGTTCAGCCACTCTATGAACTTAGATGTTTTTGGGCAAAAAAACCCTTTGTAAGACTTTCGTGGAAAATAAATTGGGTGAAAAGTATAATAACTAGGCATCTGATATCTGGTATACAGACACCTGGAGTTATGGTCTATGCAACTGACACCATGTCCTGTGACCTTGACACAATGTTCATGGTTCAGTTACTCTGTGGACTTAGATGATTTTTGGGACAATTAAAACTTTTGTGGAAAATAGATGAAGTTAAAAGTATAATAGCTAGGCATCTGATATTTGGTATACAGACATTTGGGGTTTCGGTCTACACAACTGACACCAAGTTGTGTGACCCTGACCCCATGTTCACAGGTCAATGACTTTGTAAATGTAGATGATTTTTGGGTGGAAATGAGTTAAGTGAAAAGTATAATATCATAGCTAGGTATCTGATATTTGGGGATTATGGTAATCACAACTGACGTCACCATGTTATGTGACCATGACCTCATTTTCATGGTTGAATGACTTAGTGAATGTTGGTCTTTTTCATTGTTTCTCAATAACTATGGTATCTAGAACACACTTCAGACATTTTTGTAATGGTTAAATGGAATTCTGTCATCTGTCACATGACCTTGATCTTAACTTTTCTGAAGGCCCAGCTAGACATTCAATGAGTTCTGTGATGGTTGCGACAGGTGAGACATACTTTAGTGTCAACCCTTGTTAGGATTAGGGCCCTGTATCCAGGATGCAGAAACCCTATATTCTTCACATCCATCCATTCGTCTGTCAACAATTTTTTGTGAACACCAAAGCTTCTGAACTATTATTAAGAATATAGATTTGAAATTTAACACAGTAATTAAACACCATTAGAAAACTAAATGGAACTGTCTATTATATTATCGGTGAGTTTCATCTGGGTAATACACATTAAATGGAACAGTCCACTTCTAGTGAGTTCTAATCTGGCCTGAACACTTATTATAAAAAAGTTCACTTCCTGTTAAGCACATGATATCACAAGTGATTAGATTTCTGTTGAACTCATCAGACAGCTAACTACTAGTGGGTTTTGCTTGATTTGTACTCAATTGAAGTTTTCATTACTTGTGAGTAGTGAGCAAGGTTACCACAAATCAGATCATATGAATCACTGTGAGTGAGTAGAAATTGACAACTACCTATTAATCTGAGTTCAAAGCAGATAGACTTTTAAGTGAGGTGTAATCAAGCTTTACTCCTATATTGATATGGAACAGTTCAATCTAAAATTGTAATTTATAAAATGGACCAGTCAAAGGTAATACATGTGAAATGGAACAGCCCACTAAGTGGTGGCCCACACATACATGTAACTACACATGTAGTCAAAACTTAAAAAATAGACCAGTCTACACATGTTGTTCAAAGTTAATACACATAAATGGAACCTTACTTCTACTAACCACAGTATGATAATTGGAATTGTAGTATTTTAATTTTCAGATGTTCTTTAACTATTTCTCGCTTCTTATAAATATATTAATCAAATTTTTATTTTCAATTTGTTCCTCATATTTTCTCCAGAAGGAGTAAGATTTGTGATTCTTTTCTACATGAATATAATTATCAATACACTTCCATATTATTTTGTCTAGTGTTTTATTTTTTGATTGCATGTTCTAAATTCTTTAAAATGTCAAAAATGTCTATCATACACTGTGGTAATATTCTAAACATAACCCTTCCTAATCATTTCTCCTTGTTTCCATCCTTGTCCATCACTAAAAGATGGTTCGTTATATGACATGTCAATGAACATCCTGCTCTTTTGTCGATTGACATGAACTGCTGTTGACTCTCCTGGAGAAATGTCATATATTGTATCCATTACCTCCCCTTGTTCTGCTTTGAAGATTTTTACAACTGACTTTAAATAGATCTCTATTGTCAAAAAGTGATGAATAAGCTGTTAGATTGAACTCTAATAAAGTTGTGAGTTCCTAAGTTCCTTGTCTTCTAATTTTGTCTTTTTAGACTTTATTTGTCCACATGTAATTTCCCTCTGAATGAATCATGTATGGTATGTTGGCAGTTCAACAGAAAACTGGTGAAGCTTCCTACCTCGTATTTCTGACTTATACAAATATTCGCTAGGTCACACCTGGGAAAAGCTAAGTGAAAGAAATGCCAATAATTCGTTAAGATGTGCTGGGATGTTCCTGACTTACTGACTACTTACTAATTTCTGACTTAATTGCCAAACTTTAAATGATAATGTTTACTGATTTCCTACTCGTTATGTTTGTAAGGTAAACATGTATATAGTCCCTACACTTAAGACTAAATAAACAAACAAACATGGTCCGTACAACCAAAGTCACTGATTTCTCCTAGATAAAAAAACATACTGTAAATTGTGGCTCCCGCAGGGTTAAAAATGACCTGCGACCTGAATGCTTTTTTAGGGCGACTTCCGACCTACACTTCATAAAATCGACCTATGCCAAAAAACGACCTGCGACCTCCGCCAAAATATGCCTTTAAAAGCGACCCTGCGACCTCAGACCCATTTTCAAAGGGACCTTGCGACCTGAGGGCTGTACCCTGTGGGAGCCCCTAAATAAGTGAAGCTAGACATTTGTCTATCCATTGTCTCAATCAACACTTTAAATGTTTAAAGTCTTTGGTGGATGTAAAATTGCAATGAACCTTAAACTGTTTATTTCACTTAAACACTGTCTAATGCAGTCTGGCTCTCTAATGTGCATTAGTGAACTGCATTCTTGTCCAAGAACAACAAACACTTTATTTGTATAATTTTGACACAATTTTAATGGTATATCTCCTGTTTAAGTAAACAATAGAAAATCATTGCCCTCTTGACCTTCTTTCAAATATGCTAATGAACTCTTAAGTGTGATACAATATCCATTAGGATTATATGACCTAGTACATGTATAGGTTTAAAGACTAGTATTTGTGTTGTGATTTAATTTTTACGGATTAACAGATATCACAAAAATAAATCACTCAACAATACCCATCCGCAAATCATATATAAACATATTAACAAACTTGCAGATTTTTTTGTCACATACCTTGTGACAAAAATATGATGAAATTTTTTCACAGCCAAAAAGAACTTCTATACAGGATTTGATATTTTTATGCCCCACCTATGAAAGTAGAGCGGCATATATTGTTCGGGTCTTTTTGTCCGTCCATCTGTTGTCTGTCCTAAATCCTCATATTTCCAAAGTCCCACTTACTGACAAGTGCCATAGTAATCATATTGGTATGGCAGATTCAGCTATTGATGCTTCGCATAATGCATGCTTAAGATGCTGGATGTTGCCTATTTCTTTCCGCATGGTTAGATGATCACTTACAGAAAAACAGTTAAAGTCCATTCCAGCTTACTGACAAGTGCTACACCAACCATATTGGTATGGTAGGGGCATCTAGTGATCTTAAGCACAATGCATGCTTCAGATGCTTGATATGAACTATATTTTCCACATGGATGACCACCTACAGAATAATGATTAAAGTCCATTCCTGCTTACTGGCATGTGCACACATGAACTATATTGGGTATGTTTGGTGCACTTGGTGATGCTAAGCACAATGCATGCTTCGGATGTTGGCTGTGACCTATATTTTCAGCATGAATGACTTTTTACATAAGAATGGTTAAAAGTCCAATCCTGCTTACTGACAAGTGCCACATGAACCATATTGGTATGGTAGGTGCACATAATGCATGCTTCAGATGCTGGTTGTGACCTATATTTTCCACATGGATGATCACTTACAGAAGAATGATAAAAGGTTCATTCCTGCTAATAGGCAAGTACCTCTTCAACCAAAGTGATATGGTCCTAAGTTGATGAAACTTGGTATGCATATGCCCTAGTAGTAGCTTAGCACAGTTGCATCCCAATCTTTTGACCTTGACCTTAATTTCCAGTTGAGTGACTTTGACAATTTTCAATGCATATGATAGCAATGGTAAGGTTTTGCGAGCACCTCCATATCTCAAGAACTATAAGTCCTAGGTTGATGAAATTTGGTATGCATATGCCCCAATAGTAGCTTAGCACAGTTGCATCCCCATCTTTTGGCCTTGACCTTGATTTTCTAGTTGATTGACATATATTATTTTTACTACATATATAAGCAATGTTTAAGATCTATAAACACCTTTTGATCTGGGAAACTGAAAATTTTTATACATGTAATTGCAAAAATATAGTGGAAGCAAGAAAGAATTATTGTTTCTGATGGTGCAGGCAGGCGAGACATACTTTTTAGTGTTAACTCTTGGTTTTTTTTTTATTTTAGGAAATGTATCTAGAGTCTGTTCAGGGGGAAAATGGTTAGAACCAGACTACAGTAATTGTTTTAGAAAAGATTTACTGGAGCTTAAAGATCAGGTATTATGGCAAAACCTCTTGAAAACTGATCTCCGAATAGCATGTAAGCAAATACCTCTAAACCAAACTAAGTTTTTTCTTCATTCCCTCCAGTCCCGTGCGGGGCCCGGGAGGCAAATAGGTCCACAGCAGCGCTAAGCTTGTCGGTAAAAGTCCACTAAAGAGTGCTCAGAAACCTGACATCGGGGTCAGGGCGCTTTGCCCACAAAGCGACTGGGGTGTGTGCCCCAGGTGGTTGAATGGGGCAGCCCTGACATTGAGAGATGCGGGGTCGTCAGGCGATAATGCGGAAAACCTGACCGCAAACCATAGTGGTGCTCCTTGTTGGGAAAAATATCACGTTCCTCGCACGTAAAAGAACCCTGCTGCAGGTCTCAGTAAGAGTAGGACCCGTAGGATCCCCATGCAGGAGGCTAAATTTCCCGTCCCTACCCATCACTCCTATTTCCAGTGGCAGTCAAAACTCTCCTACCCGATTGGCCTTGTGTCCCATTTCCTCCACCTCATCATCATTTTTTGTTCATTATGTTCATCTCCCTGATATAGCCGAAATCGCACTGCTTGGGAGTAAAGCAATAACTAACTAACTAACTCATTCCCTCCATGTTTTTCCTCCTATTTGCACATCTGTCTGTCCATCAATCCCATAATGGACGATGACTTGAAAACTCTAAAACTTTCCAAGGAATTCCAAAAGTTTTCCAGCTTCTCATACAATAATGAAAACTAAGTTTTTCTGATTTGTTACAGTACACTAATTGATTGTTGGTCCTTATTTTTGTTACAGTGACACCTGTCAAAACCAAACCCCTAGCTTACAGACTGAAAAAAAACCTGTTTATTATAGACAGGTGTTTGGTGTACACAGGTTATATACCATTATATAAAACAGAAGGAATATGGAAGACAGAAAATCACATTATTAAATTGAAATAAAGAAAAGCAATTTTACAGTGCTTTTATTGTGGTTCTTCATCCTAAAGTCACAGGGGGGTCTTCAATTCAAGCCTAGGACAACCCCTAGCAGTAGTTTTAAGCTGAATTATGTGCTTGATTGTGTAATAGTGCAGGGTAATCATTTAAATCTAGAAATGACTTTGTTTTTTTTTCTGTGTTTTTCTGTTGAGACAAGTTTTTTGTGTCTTTCAGGCTGATAAGCTTAAGGAAGGAGTGGGAACTGAAGTAGTTGATCAAATTCTACAAAGTCTGACAACCCTGACTGACATTGACCAAGGAAAGTTAACTACTGGAGATCTCACTACTACCACCACAACACTTCTAGATGTGGCTGAATATTCTGCTCTTAGAACTGATACTGTGACAAATAACCAACTTGATGTAAGTAATGTGGCTGAATATTCTGCTCTTAGAACTGATACTGTGACAAATAACCAACTTGATGTAAGTAAAGCTGCATACACACGATCAGTTTTTCCCTGAAACTGGTCATCTGATTTTGCTTCAGACAAAAACTTTGATCTCTTTTTGGAACCTTTTGGCTTTTAACTATTACCTGTCTTTTGAAGGAAAATCGATTGCAAAAATTTCGCTTTTGAAAAAGGTAGAGGAAAAAGGAAGGTGATCTTGTGAAAGCAGCTTAATATGTGGCTGACAAAGAAAAAATTATAGATATTAAAACCTGATCACGCCGTCTTGAATAGATTCTCAATATTATACACAAGGTCTTTTATTGTCTCTCCCTGCAACACAGAGTGGGAACATAGAAATGCTGGGCCTCTGTGCTTGTGTCCCTCACACTGTTTTTGTTAACAGATTTCTCAGCTGACTTGCAATTTTTTTGGAGTCAAATATAGAAATTTTTTCCTTACAGATTTCTCAGCTACTATTAATCCTAGGCTATTGATTTTTGGTATCCAGGTTCAGGTAGGGGTTTCATATAGTGGGATATGTTTTCAGGCTTGCAACTTATCTACTTCCTATTAAATGAGCCAACTTAGATTTTTTTTAAAGAGGGTCAAAAATGGATAAAAATTCATAACAGATTTCTCAGTTTCTATTATTTGTAGGCTTTAAATATTTAGTATGTAGCTTCAGGTGGGCTTCATATGGTGGGATGCCTTATAATCCAGATCTGATGCTTATCTTAATCCTACTGTTAAGCAACCGGACTAATTATTTTTACCTGTGTCGCTGAAGGTGAAAGCAGATCTTGGAGTTGGGTCACTCTGTCCTTCTGTCCGTCTGTCCTTTTGTAGCGCTATTGAGGTGTCTGTCTAGTGTAATCTGAGACCAAACTCTATTTCTTTCTGAATTTTTACCTGCGTCGCCGAAGGCGAAAGCAGGTCTAGTAGTCGGGTCACTCTGTCCGTCCGTCCGTCCGTCCGTCTGTCCGTCCGTCCCGATATGGGGTGCATGTCTTGTGTAAACTGAATCTCAAAATTCAAACACTAGATCTTTCTGAAATTTTACACAATGATTACAGATATATTGAAGATGTGCACCTCCCCTTTTGGGGTCATTTTATAATTTAGTTTAGAAATTAGGGGCCCAAAAGGGGCCAAAAAAGCGACTTTTAAATTTTTTTCCACAATAACTTTTGTTCTGGTTGACCAAATGCTATGAAACTTTACAGTAATGTTACTTACCATAAAAGGAAGGGTTGGGCTGATTTTGGGTGTCCCCTCTTTTTTCGTTTAGAAATTAGGGGCCCTAAAGGGACAAAAAAAGTGACTTTTTTATTTGTTTCCACAATAACTTTTGTTCTGGTTGACCAAATGCTTAGAAACTTTACAGTAATGTTACTTATCATAAAAGGAAGAGTTGGGCTGACTTTTGGTGTCCCCTCTTTTTTCGTTTAGAAATTAGAGGCCCAAAGGGGCCAAAAAAGCGACTTTTTAAATTTTTTCCACAATAACTTTTGTTCTGGTTGACCAAATGCTATGAAACTTTACAGTAATGTTACTTACCATAAAAGGAAGGGTTGGGCTGATTTTGGGTGTCCCCTCTTTTTTCGTTTAGAAATTAGGGGCCCTAAAGGGACCAAAAAAGTGACTTTTTTATTTGTTTCCACAATAACTTTTGTTCTGGTTGACCAAATGCTTAGAAACTTTACAGTAATGTTACTTATCATAAAAGGAAGGGTTGGGCTGATTTTTGGTGTCCCCTCTTTTATCATTTAGAAATTAGAGGCCCAAAGGGGGCCAAAAAAGCGACTTTTTAAATTTTTTCCACAATAACTTTTGTTCTGGTTGACCAAATGATATGAAACTTTACAGTAATGTTACTTACCATAAAAGGAACTGTTGGGCTAATTTTGTGTGTCCCCTCTTTTTTTCGTTTAGAAATCAGAGGCCCAAAAGGGGCAAAAAAAAAAACTTTTTTATTTGTTTCCACAATAACTTGTTTTGGTTGACCAAATGCTATGAAACTTTACAGTAGTGTTACTCACCATAAATTAAAGGGTGGGGATGATTTTGGGTGTCCCTTCTCTTTTTGTTAAGGATAGAGGGGCCCAAAAGGGACAAAAATGTGACATTTTTAGCTCACCTGGCCAAAGGCCATGTGAGCTATTGCCATCACTTGGCGTCCGTCGTCGTCGTCGTCGTCGTCGTCCGTCGTCGTCGTCCCATCGTTAACTGTTCTTCAAACTTCTTCTCCTCTGAAACGGCTGCACAGATTCAAACCAAATTTGGTCTGGTGGTACTTTAGGGTATCCCCCACAGAACTGATGTGGGGATTTTTGATTTGTCGAAAAACATGGCCGCCGTTGCTAAAAATAGACCAGGGGGGTCAGACTACTGTTTTTGGCTTGTAAATCAAAAAGTATAAGAGATAGATGAAATCTGATGCCACGCTACTGCTTCAGCACAAAAGCTCTACAAAAGTCTCCATTGAGTCGAAGTTGTCAGATGATGCCTTATGGGAGTTACGGCCCCTTAAAGGTAAAAAATAGCATTTTTTCATGTTTTTGGCCTATGGAATGAAAACTATTGCAGATAGAGAGAAGCTGTTGCTTGCTTAAATGTTCAGCTCATTAAGCTCTACAAAAGTCTCCATAAGGTCAAAGTTGTCAGATGACCCCTTATAGGGGTTACGGCCTCTTAAAGGCAAAAAATAGAGTTTTTGGCCTATAGAATGAAAACTATTGCAGATAGAGAAAAGCTGTTGCTTGCTTAAATGTTCAGCTCATTTAGCTCTACACAAGCCTCCATAGGGTCGAAGTTGTCAGATGACCCCTTATAGGGGTTACGGCCCCTTAAAGGCAAAAAATAGTGTTTTTGGCCTATAGAATGAAAACTATTGCAGATAGAGAGAAGCTGTTGCTTGCTTAAATGTTCAGCTCATTAAGCTCTACAAAAGTCTCCATAAGGTCAAAGTTGTCAGATGACCCCTTATAGGGGTTATGGCCCCTTAAAGGCAAAAAATAGAGTTTTTCGCCTATAGAATGAAAACTATTGCAGATAGAGAAAAGCTGTTGCTTGCTTAAATGTTCAGCTCGTTTAGCTCTACACAAGCCGCCATAGGGTCGAAGTTGTCAGATGACCCCTTATAGGGGTTACGGCCCCTTAAAGGCAAAAAATAGTGTTTTTGGCCTATAGAATGAAAACTATTGCAGATAGAGAAAAGCTGTTTCTTGCTTAAATGTTCAGCTCATTTAGCTCTACAAAAGTCTCCATAAGGTCAAAGTTGTCAGATGACCCCTTATAGGGGTTATGGCCCCTTTTAGGCAAAAAATAGAGTTTTTGGCCTATAGAATGAATATTATTGCAGATAGAGAAAAGCTGTTTTTTGCTTAAATGTTCAGCTCATTTAGCTCTACAAAAGTCTCCATATGGTCAAAGTTGTCAGATGACCCCTTTAAAGGTGAAAAATAGTGTCTTTTGCATTGGAATGAAAACTATTGCAGATAGAGAAAAGCTTTTTATTGCTTAAACATTCAGCTCATTTAGCTATACAAAAGTCTTCAAAGGGTTGACATTAAACCAGGTGAGCGATTCAGGCTCCTGGGAGCCTCTTGTTTATTTATGGTCCGATTTTGAAATTTTTTTTACAAGTTAATTTTGGTCATATTTTGGATACAAAATGGAGGATACAATTTTTTCTTGACCCACCTTTTCTGTTTAGCAATAAAGGGACCAAAAGGAGAGAAAAACAGAAACTATTTTTTTTCTATATTTTTACAATATTGGGTGGCATGTGACAAATATGCTTTGTAAGTCCACCATAGGATGCAAGTGTCAAAATATTTTGACTGTCCATATTGGGCCTAGAACGTACAGGGTTCAACGTTTTGCCGTGCGACGCAGGGCCAGACATCGATTGGTCTTGTTTCACAAGAACTACAGATATATTACAGTTGTGCACCTCTAATTTTGGGATCATTTTATATTCTTAATTCTGTTAGACATAAGGTGCCCTCAAGGGCAAAAAAGGTGACTATTATTTGTTTCCACATTAACTTTTGTTCTATTCAACCAAATGCTATGAAACTGTACAGTAACGTTACTTATAATAAAAGGAAGGGTGGGGTTTATTTTTTTTTTTCGTTTGAAAATTAGTGGCCGGAAAGGGAGTAAAAAATGAAACTTTTATTTGTTTTCCACAATAACTTTAGTTCTGGTTGACTGATTGCTTTGAAATTTACAATAATGTTCCTTACAAGTTAATGATTGATTGGCATGATTTTTTAGGTCTTCCCCTTTTTATGCCCCCATGACGACATTCTTTTTAACTCAGAAATGAAAGCATGTCAATTTCCTCTGATAAATCAAGTTTACCTTGTTACCTCCTTTACTAGGGAAATGTTATTTGTTTCTATGTTTTATTTTATAGTCCGTTTGAGTGTTATAAATCAACGAAAAATGGCTTGTAAATTTACGTCTTACAAAATATTTTAACTATTTTAGTATGTCATGACTTTTTAATGGCATACGAACTCAGGCAAAAAAATTCAAAATTTTTGCATTATTAATAAAAATGTTTTCCATAGACCTTAATAGTAAAAATGGACCAAAAGTTCATAGAAATCCATGGGAGTACAACCTAGTGACCAGGAACAGCATTTGCTCCGTATACCTTTAAAAATCCTTTGTGGAGCTAATTGGTCATCTAATCTTCTATTGTTAGTCCTTTCAATTATGTTCAGGTGGTCTCAACACCTGGCTGTTCCGTCAGATAAACACACCATTTTAGGTATTATTAAAATTGGTGAAATATGTAGCATAAGACCATATGGAAAACTTTTTTTGTTTTTAAAGATTACATCTTGGTTTTTGTAATCAGAGTTCATATACTAATAAAAAGGTTATTTGTGTTTAAAAAATAAATTTTATTTGAGAGACAAAAATTTTTTTAAGAATTTTCGTTGATTTATATAACTCAAATGGACTATAATATCTCTTTGATTAATTTTAGGATTTTCTTTCATCAGCTGACAACATCTTAGAAGAGGACAACAAACAGGGATGGACACAGCTAAAAGACAAGGTTAAAAACCATGATACAAAATACATAATTGTATACATGTAAAAGTATAAGTGCTCATAATGAAGATTCTCAGACCATTTCTTCTGAACTTTGATGCAGAAGTGGAATTTTTCCCCTTTTTTCCAAAATACATGCAATTGGACAAACAGAACATGCTGATTTTGCTGAAATTGTTATACGCCCCCCCTCCCCCCCAATCGTTAGAAAATGAGCTATATTGCAATCACCTTGTCCATCTGTCCCAACAGATTTCTTGGCTTCTGTTGAAGGGATTTATTTCAAATTTTGCTACACATCCTTAGCATGATCAGTTGTACTGTTTCTCTACTTTCCAGGTCACTACCATATCTATTTCCTGTTTTTCAAGCCAATTGGAAGTTGTTTTTGAGGGTTAAAATAATTTTTTATCAGGATATCCTTAGCACTACTATGTGCAACTCTTTGTCATTTTTCCCTGTTTCAATTTCAGAGGGCGATTTGGGGTCTACCTATTTTGATGATTTTTTGTTACAATAATTACATTTGTACTTTAAAAAAAGCATTATTTTTAAGGGTATTTTTTTGCGAGTTTTTGTTCCCAATGAAAGGACCAGAGCCATGAAACCCCATATTTGGCCCTATGAATAGGCAAATATTACAATTGGTTTGTTTTACTCTTAAATTTGTGTATGTATAGCTGGATAGCAGCACTACATGAAAAATGCTTTATTTTTGGTGTATTGATCAATTTTATATCATCCTGACACTTCAAAAATGGTTTAAATTAATGAATTTTCACTTTTGGGCCAAAATAACTAGTTTTTAGCTCACCTGGCCCGACGGTTCATTAAGCGTCCGTCGTCCGTCCGTCCGCCCGTCCGTCATCCGTTAACTTTTCTTCAAACATCTTCTTCTCTGAAACCACCGATGGGATCGCTTTAAAATTTGTACACTTAATCTTTAGGATGTCCTCTACCAAGTTTGTGAAATTTGTGAACGTCGACCAACCAACATGGCTGCCGTTACTAAAATAGAACAGGTGGGGGGGGTCAACAATAGTTTTTAGCTTATAGCTCAAAAAGTATAAGAGACAGATAAAATCCGAAGAACATTCCTTCTTCAGCATTAAAAGCTCTTCAAAACTCTCCATTGAGTCAAAGTTGTGGTAGGACTCCTTATTGGAGTTATTTCCCCTTAATCGTCAAAATTGACCATTTTCACAGTTTTTGGACTTTATCTTGAAAACTGTAAGTGCTAGAGGAAAAGTGAGCATTGCAAAATTTTTCAGCCCATTGAGATCTACAAAAATGATTTCAGGGTCAAAATTGTCAGATCAACCGTTTAAGAATTATCCCCCTTTAACTGATTTTTCTATCAATTTTAACTGATTTTTAAAAAACTTTTTCTCGAAAACCACTGGTGGAATTGCTTTGAAACTTTATACACTTGATCTTTAGGATGTCCTTTACCAAGTGTTTGAAATTTGTGAACGTTGACCAACCAACATGGCCACCGTTACTAAAAATAGAACAAGGGGTCAGACCATAGTTTTTAGCTTATTGCTCAAAAAGTATAAGAGATAGAGAAAATCCGAAGCAACACTCCTTCTTCAGCATCAAAAGCTTTACAAAACTCTCCATTGAGTCAAAGTTGTGGGACAACTCCTTATAGGAGTTATTTCCCCTTAATCGTCAAAATTGACCATTTTCACAGTTTTTGGACTTAACCTTAAAAGCCATAAGAGTTAGAGGAATAGTTAGCATTGCAAAATTGTTTATCTCATTAAGATCTACAATAATGATTTCAGGGTCAAAATTGTCAGATCATTCTTTAAAGTGTTTTCAATCAATTTTAACTTAATATGTTTGTTTTTTGGTTTTCTTTTCAAATGGAAAGCTTTGTATTAACTTTGTATTCTTGGTCTTAAAAGTGTTTTCTTTCCTAACTAGTCTCTTTAATGTTACTTACCAAGTACATGTAGACCATGTTGCACACTACGTAAGAGGCTTTAGCATAAGAGATCAGGTGAGCCATTCAGGCTCCTGGGAGCCTCTAGTTTGTTAAACTTTTCAAAAATCTTCTTCTCTGAAACTGCTTAGTCAAATGAAATGACACTTGGTAGGGTTGATCAGTAGTATGTGGTCTACAAAATCATCGTTCAAATTTTTTATTCGACAAAAAACATGGCCGCCATGGCTAAAAATAGAACATAAGGGTAAATTGCAGTTTTTTGCAAAAATTATTCAAAAATGGTAACAGATATTAAAATTCTATTTGGGTAATAATGATCAGCACATAAAGATCTACCTGCCCTGAAGTTTTGAAGAAGATCTGACAATGGTTGTAGGAGTTATTGCCCTTTTTCTTGTTTTTTTTTCAAATTTTGCTCTTTTAAGACTTATATCTTGAAAACAATACAAGATATTTGAAAAATTTAAATTGCATATGGTTAAGCACATAAAAATCTAAAAATTATTTAATGGGATCAAAGTTGTAAGACCTTTCTTGATAGGAGTTGTTTCCCTTAGAACATTAAAATTGATATTTCCACAGAGTAGCAGTCCTTCTTTAAAATATCCAGCATATAAGTATCATTGAATACAAGGTGAGCCTCTAGTTTTTAGCTCACCTGACCCGAAGGGTCATGTGAGCTATTGCTATCACTTTGCGTCCGTCGTCCGTCCGTCGTCTGTTAGCTTTTTTCAAACATCTTCTTCTCTGAAATTGCTTGGCCAATTGCAGCCAAACTTGATATGGTTGTTCCTTAGGGTATTGTGCAAAAAGTTTGCGTTGGGATTTTTGATACGTCAAAAAACATGGCCGCTGTTACTAAAAATAGAACAGGGGGTCAAATACAGTTTTTTGCAAATAACTCAAAAACGGTCACAGATATCATTCTGGCATGGCTAAAAGTGATCAGCACCTCAAGATCTACCTGCCCAGAAATTTTCAAAAAGATCCAACAACCGATGTAGGAGTTATTGCCCTTTTTCTGGATTTTTTCAAAATTTTGCACTTATTTAGCCCTATATCTTGAAAACTATACAAGATATTTTAAAAATTCAAATTGCATATGATTGAGCATGTCAAGATCTACATTTCATATAATTAGGTCAAAGCTGTAGAACCACTTCTTTTAGGAGTTATGGCCCTTAAAGCGTCAAAATTTACCATTTTTCATTACTTTTCCCCTGAATTTCAAAGATGAACTTTTCTGACACCATACATCCAACTTCAACCAAACTTCGCACAGTTGCTTAATAGCATAATTGCTACAGTTTTGTCTTTTAGATTTTTGATTCGTCAAAAAATATGGCCGCCATGGCTAAAAATAGAACATAGGGGTAAATTGCAGTTTTTTGCTAATTACTCAAAAATAGTCACAGATATCAAAATTTTGATGGGAGACAAAAGTGATCATCATCTTAAGATCTACCTGCTCTGAAATTTTTTAGAAGATCCAACAATCGACATAGGAGTTATTGCCCTTTTTCTGGATTTTTTGAAAATTTTGCACTTATTTAGCCCTATATCTTGAAAACTATACAAGATATTTTAAAAATTCAAATTGCATATGATTAAGCACATCAAGACCTACATTTTATGTAATTAGGTCAAAGCTGTAGAACCATTTCTTTTAGGAGTTATGGCCCTTAAAGCATCAAAATTTACCATTTTCCATTGTTTAATAGCTTATAAGCTACAACTCTATTGTCAGATTTTTTATTCGTAAAAAAACATGGCCACCATGGCTAAAATAGAACAGCATGTTAAGATTTACCTGTCCTGAAATTTCAAAAAAAATCTGACTGCTGATGTGGTAGTTATTGTTCTTTTTCCTAATTTTCGCCAAATTTGCACTTATTAAGCCCAATATCTTAAAAACTAACCAAGATATTTCAGAAATTTTAATCGCATATGGTTAAGCACAATAATATCTACAAATATATGTATCTGTGTAGTTCAGGTGAGCGAGTCAGGCTCTTGGGAGCCCCTTGTTGATTTTTTGCAAATTTTGCACTTGTTTAGCTCAATATCTTGAAAACTATACAAGATATTTGAGAAATTTAAATTTCATATTGTTAAGCACATCAAGATCTACAAAATATGTAAGTGGATCAATGATGTAGGACCTTTCCTTTTAGGAGTTATTGCCCTTAGAACGTCAAAATTGAGCATTTTAACAGCATTTCCTCATTACATTGAAAACGTTAACTCCTCTGACACTTTAAGTCCAATTAGAACCAAACTTGGTCTTGTTGCTTATTAGCATTATTATTATTAGCATTAGGTGTATAGAACTGATGTGGGGATTTTTGATTGGTTGTAAAACATGGCCACTGTGGCTAAAAATAGAACATTAGGTTTAACTGCATTTTTTGCTAATAACTCAAAAAGGGTGACAGATATTTAGATTTTGATTGAGAACAAAAGTGATCAGTACCTTAAGATCCACCATATTGTCAGATGACTCCCTTATTAATCTTATGACCCTTTCAACGTCAAATAGATTTTGCCTAGTAACCTTTACTTCAGGCACATATGTCAGGTGAGCGATTCAGGCTCCTGGGAGCCTCTTGTTCAGTCATAATTATATGATTTTTGATGTGGCCCCACCTCTCACCAATCAATATTTTTGTTGAAACATGAACAATAAAGTGTATTTGTACAATTAAAGTACAAATATTCATGGGCGAGGGGTGGCACCATTGTCATTTTCACAAAAACACTATGTGGAAAATAGCAATTCAATTTTAGTGCACAATATGAAATCATTGAAAGGTCATAACTGCAGAAAACATAGAAATTATTTGTTTTGTAACAAGCAATTATGCTGCAATAATTAGCTAAATGTTCTTATAAATATAAATTACAACAAAGTTCAAGACAATAAATTTTGCTACGCCTGACGCACGTTTCGTCTATTCCAGACTCATCAGAGGCGCTCTACCAAATGTTGAAAATGGCAAACACTATATGAATATGAAGAGCATAGAATAATACCAAAAAACCAAATTATGACTAAAACCAACCTATGTCTGGGGTAGAAAGAACCTTAGGATTCTTATCTGAAAAAAGAATTTGGAAATATGACCTGATTTAAGGCAAGAATAGGCTTTTTGTGATTTTGGAAAATAAATTTGTCAAAAATAATTGAATTTACTTAAACTTTATTTTCACAACAATTCAGTCTGATTAAAATCAGCCCTCTCACTTGCTCCCGTTTATTGATATGTTGCTTGGGACACGACATATCAATAAACGGGAGCAAGTGAGAGGGCTGATTTTAATCAGACTGACAACAATTATGTCAACATTACTGATTTTGTATTAATTTTTGTAGGATGTTCCAACCATAAGTACATTTGTGGAAGCTGTTACTACCTATAGTAAATCGTACACTGAGAGTGAAACACAAAAGTTTAAAAAATCTGTAGAGAGGAAAAATCTAGGTATGTAAAGGGAGACAACCTCTATCACCTATAGTAAATCATACACAGAGAGTGAAACTCAAAAAGTTCAAAAAATCTTTAGAGAGGAAAAATCTAGGTATGTAAAGGGAGACCACCTCTATCGCCTATAGTAAATCATCCACAGAGGGTGAAACTCAAAAGTTTAAAAAATCTGTAGAGAGGAAAAATCTAGGTATTTAAAGGGAGACCACCTCTATCACCTACAGTAAATCATACACAGAGGGTGAAACTCAAAAGTTTAAAAAATCTGTAGAGAGGAAAAATCTAGGTATGTAAAGGGAGACAACCTCTACTACATATAGTAAATCATACACAGAGGGTGATACTCAAAAGTTTAAAAAATCTGTAGAGAGGAAAAATTAGGTATGTAAAGGGAGACAACCTCTACTACATATAGTAAATCATACACAGAGGGTGATACTCAAAAGTTTAAAAAATCTGTAGAGAGGAAAAATCTAGGTATGTAAAGGGAGACAACCTCTACTACATATAGTAAATCATACACAGAGGGTGATACTCAAAAGTTTAAAAAATCTGTAGAGAGGAAAAATTAGGTATGTAAAGGGAGACAACCTCTACTACATATAGTAAATCATACACAGAGGGTGATACTCAAAAGTTTAAAAAATCTGTAGAGAGGAAAAATCTAGGTATGTAAAGGGAGACAACCTCTACTACATATAGTAAATCATACACAGAGGGTGATACTCAAAAGTTTAAAAAATCTGTAGAGAGGAAAAATCTAGGTATGTTAAGGGAGACAACCTCTACTACATATAGTAAATCATACACAGAGAGTGATACTCAAAAGTTTAAAAAATCTGTAGAGAGGAAAAATCTAGGTATGTAAAGGGAGACAACCTCTATCACCTATAGTAAATCATACACAGAGGGTGAAGCTCAAAAGTTTAAAAAATCTGTAGAGGAAAAATCTAGGTATGTAAAGGGAGACAACCTCTATCACCTACAGTAAATCATACACAGAGGGTGAAAATCAAGTTTAAAAAATTTGTAGAGAGGAAAAATCTAGGTATGTAAAGGGAGACAACCTCTATCACCTATAGTAAATCATACACAGAGGGTGAAGCTCAAAAGTTTAAAAAATCTGTAGAGAGGAAAAATCTAGGTATTTAAAGGGAGACCACCTCTATCACCTATAGTAAAATCATACAAAGAGGGTGACACTCAAAAGTTTAAAAAATCTGTAGAGAGGAAAAATCTAGGTATGTAAAGGGAGACAACCTCTATCACCTATAGTAAATCATACACAGAGGGTGAAACTCAAAAACTTCAAAAAATCTGTAGAGAGGAAAAATCTAGGTATGTAAAGGGAGACAACCTCTATCACCTATAGTAAATCATACACAGAGGGTGAAGCTCAAAAGTTTAAAAAATCTGTAGAGAGGAAAAATCTAGGTATGTAAAGGGAGACAACCTCTATCACCTACAGTAAATCATACACAGAGGGTGAAGCTCAAAAGTTTAAAAAATCTGTAGAGAGGAAAAATCTAGGTATGTAAAGGGAGACAACCTCTATCACCTATAGTAAATCATTCACAGAGGGTGAAACTCAAAAACTTCAAAAAATCTGTAGAGAGGAAAAATGTAGGTATGTAAAGGGAGACAACCTCTACTACATATAGTAAATCATACACAGAGGGTGAAACTCAAAAGTTTAAAAAATCTGTAGAGAGGAAAAATCTAGGTATGTTAAGGGAGACAACCTTTACTACATATAGTAAATCATACACTGAGGGTGATACTCAAAAGTTTAAAAAATCTGTAGAGAGGAAAAATTAGGTATGTAAAGGGAGACAACCTCTACTACATATAGTAAATCATACACAGAGAGTGATACTCAAAAGTTTAAAAAATCTGTAGAGAGGAAAAATCTAGGTATGTAAAGGGAGACAACCTCTACTACATATAGTAAATCATACACAGAGGGTGAAACTCAAAAGTTTAAAAAATCTGTAGAGAGGAAAAATCTAGGTATGTAAAGGGAGACAACCTCTACTACATATAGTAAATCATACACAGAGAGTGATACTCAAAAGTTTAAAAAATCTGTAGAGAGGAAAAATCTAGGTATGTTAAGGGAGACAACCTCTACTACATATAGTAAATCATACACAGAGAGTGATACTCAAAAGTTTAAAAAATCTGTAGAGAGGAAAAATCTAGGTATGTTAAGGGAGACAACCTCTACTACATATAGTAAATCATACACAGAGGGTGATACTCAAAAGTTTAAAAAGTCTGTAGAGAGAAAAAAACTAGGTATGTAAAGGGAGACAACCTCTATCACCTATAGTAATTCATACACAGAGGGTGATACCGTAAATTGGGATATTTTGGATGTAGTTTTATTTTGGTTTATTTGGCGCCTAACCCAAATGTGCCTAAATTAAACACAACAAAATAAAGTTTAGAATGCATAGAGATAAATGTGCTACAAAAAAATGATAGATATGGCATGTGTACAAAAAATGGTAGATCTTGACTTAGCAATGCATTGAGTAACAATGTGATTTAAAAAAAATCTTTTAATTTCCTTTTTTTTTCAAAATGAACATTTATGTTTACTCAAATTGGTAATTAGCTTGGATGTACTCTCTAATGTTGGTCAAATTATCATTAGACATAAAATGAGTTGTTATTAAAAGCCAAAACATTTACTTATTAGCTTTGGTTTGGTAAATAACATACACTGATTAATGTTGAAGAGTAGAATTGTGAATATGAATTCAATTATAGATGATGTAAAAAATTAAAGAAGAACATTTTTTCTGAAAGCGCCAAAATAATACACACCAAAATTAAACATGGCCATTTTAATATAAAATCGCCAAAATATCCCTATTTACGGTACTCAAAAGTTTAAAAAATCTGTAGAGAGGAAAAATCTAGGTATGTAAAGGGAGACAACCTCTACTACATATAGTAAATCATACACAGAGGGTGATACTCAAAAGTTTAAAAAATCTGTAGAGAGGAAAAATTAGGTATGTAAAGGGAGACAACCTCTACTACATATAGTAAATCATACACAGAGGGTGATACTCAAAAGTTTAAAAAATCTGTAGAGAGGAAAAATCTAGGTATGTAAAGGGAGACAACCTCTACTACATATAGTAAATCATACACAGAGGGTGATACTCAAAAGTTTAAAAAATCTGTAGAGAGGAAAAATTAGGTATGTAAAGGGAGACAACCTCTACTACATATAGTAAATCATACACAGAGGGTGATACTCAAAAGTTTAAAAAATCTGTAGAGAGGAAAAATCTAGGTATGTAAAGGGAGACAACCTCTACTACATATAGTAAATCATACACAGAGGGTGATACTCAAAAGTTTAAAAAATCTGTAGAGAGGAAAAATCTAGGTATGTAAAGGGAGACAACCTCTACTACATATAGTAAATCATACACAGAGGGTGATACTCAAAAGTTTAAAAAATCTGTAGAGAGGAAAAATCTAGGTATGTTAAGGGAGACAACCTCTACTACATATAGTAAATCATACACAGAGAGTGATACTCAAAAGTTTAAAAAATCTGTAGAGAGGAAAAATCTAGGTATGTAAAGGGAGACAACCTCTATCACCTATAGTAAATCATACACAGAGGGTGAAGCTCAAAAGTTTAAAAAATCTGTAGAGGAAAAATCTAGGTATGTAAAGGGAGACAACCTCTATCACCTACAGTAAATCATACACAGAGGGTGAAAATCAAGTTTAAAAAATTTGTAGAGAGGAAAAATCTAGGTATGTAAAGGGAGACAACCTCTATCACCTATAGTAAATCATACACAGAGGGTGAAGCTCAAAAGTTTAAAAAATCTGTAGAGAGGAAAAATCTAGGTATTTAAAGGGAGACCACCTCTATCACCTATAGTAAAATCATACAAAGAGGGTGACACTCAAAAGTTTAAAAAATCTGTAGAGAGGAAAAATCTAGGTATGTAAAGGGAGACAACCTCTATCACCTATAGTAAATCATACACAGAGGGTGAAACTCAAAAACTTCAAAAAATCTGTAGAGAGGAAAAATCTAGGTATGTAAAGGGAGACAACCTCTATCACCTATAGTAAATCATACACAGAGGGTGAAGCTCAAAAGTTTAAAAAATCTGTAGAGAGGAAAAATCTAGGTATGTAAAGGGAGACAACCTCTATCACCTACAGTAAATCATACACAGAGGGTGAAGCTCAAAAGTTTAAAAAATCTGTAGAGAGGAAAAATCTAGGTATGTAAAGGGAGACAACCTCTATCACCTATAGTAAATCATTCACAGAGGGTGAAACTCAAAAACTTCAAAAAATCTGTAGAGAGGAAAAATGTAGGTATGTAAAGGGAGACAACCTCTACTACATATAGTAAATCATACACAGAGGGTGAAACTCAAAAGTTTAAAAAATCTGTAGAGAGGAAAAATCTAGGTATGTTAAGGGAGACAACCTTTACTACATATAGTAAATCATACACTGAGGGTGATACTCAAAAGTTTAAAAAATCTGTAGAGAGGAAAAATTAGGTATGTAAAGGGAGACAACCTCTACTACATATAGTAAATCATACACAGAGAGTGATACTCAAAAGTTTAAAAAATCTGTAGAGAGGAAAAATCTAGGTATGTAAAGGGAGACAACCTCTACTACATATAGTAAATCATACACAGAGGGTGAAACTCAAAAGTTTAAAAAATCTGTAGAGAGGAAAAATCTAGGTATGTAAAGGGAGACAACCTCTACTACATATAGTAAATCATACACAGAGGGTGAAACTCAAAAGTTTAAAAAATCTGTAGAGAGGAAAAATCTAGGTATGTAAAGGGAGACAACCTCTACTACATATAGTAAATCATACACAGAGGGTGATACTCAAAAGTTTAAAAAATCTGTAGAGAGGAAAAATCTAGGTATGTTAAGGGAGACAACCTCTACTACATATAGTAAATCATACACAGAGGGTGATACTCAAAAGTTTAAAAAATCTGTAGAGAGGAAAAATCTAGGTATGTTAAGGGAGACAACCTCTACTACATATAGTAAATCATACACAGAGGGTGATACTCAAAAGTTTAAAAAGTCTGTAGAGAGAAAAAAACTAGGTATGTAAAGGGAGACAACCTCTATCACCTATAGTAATTCATACACAGAGGGTGATACCGTAAATTGGGATATTTTGGATGTAGTTTTATTTTGGTTTATTTGGCGCCTAACCCAAATGTGCCTAAATTAAACACAACAAAATAAAGTTTAGAATGCATAGAGATAAATGTGCTACAAAAAAATGATAGATATGGCATGTGTACAAAAAATGGTAGATCTTGACTTAGCAATGCATTGAGTAACAATGTGATTTAAAAAAAATCTTTTAATTTCCTTTTTTTTTCAAAATGAACATTTATGTTTACTCAAATTGGTAATTAGCTTGGATGTACTCTCTAATGTTGGTCAAATTATCATTAGACATAAAATGAGTTGTTATTAAAAGCCAAAACATTTACTTATTAGCTTTGGTTTGGTAAATAACATACACTGATTAATGTTGAAGAGTAGAATTGTGAATATGAATTCAATTATAGATGATGTAAAAAATTAAAGAAGAACATTTTTTCTGAAAGCGCCAAAATAATACACACCAAAATTAAACATGGCCATTTTAATATAAAATCGCCAAAATATCCCTATTTACGGTACTCAAAAGTTTAAAAAATCTGTAGAGAGGAAAAATCTAGGTATGTAAAGGGAGACAACCTCTACTACATATAGTAAATCATACACAGAGGGTGATACTCAAAAGTTTAAAAAATCTGTAGAGAGGAAAAATTAGGTATGTAAAGGGAGACAACCTCTACTACATATAGTAAATCATACACAGAGGGTGATACTCAAAAGTTTAAAAAATCTGTAGAGAGGAAAAATCTAGGTATGTAAAGGGAGACAACCTCTACTACATATAGTAAATCATACACAGAGGGTGATACTCAAAAGTTTAAAAAATCTGTAGAGAGGAAAAATTAGGTATGTAAAGGGAGACAACCTCTACTACATATAGTAAATCATACACAGAGGGTGATACTCAAAAGTTTAAAAAATCTGTAGAGAGGAAAAATCTAGGTATGTAAAGGGAGACAACCTCTACTACATATAGTAAATCATACACAGAGGGTGATACTCAAAAGTTTAAAAAATCTGTAGAGAGGAAAAATCTAGGTATGTAAAGGGAGACAACCTCTATCACCTATAGTAAAACATACACAGAGGGTGATACTCAAAAGTTTAAAAAATCTGTAGAGAGGATAAATCTAGGTATGTAAAGGGAGACAACCTCTATCACCTATAGTAAATCATACACAGAGGGTGTGTTGAGGAGATCCTTCTTTATTTCTAAAACCTTGTCCCAGTGGACTGCTGAAGCAGCAAAATATAATACGCCATTTCCGAGATAGGACGGAATGGTTAGTTTTCCGGGGGGTGATTCTTTTATTAGAATTATTTTAAAGCATGTCAACTTCCGGTGCACGAATGAGCAAAGGGTGAAAATAAATATGCTTTGTTATTTATTAACGATGGAATCTGAGATTTTAGAATTTTTTCTACACAGGTAAGAAAACTTGTCCAATTTATTGAAGTATTTACCGTTTACAGAAATTTTATTGTTCTCATAATTCCACAGACGCTTTAGCGTAAGCATATGGGGCAGCAAACCAGTTTGCTTCAAAAACTGGTAAAGGCACGTGATAAATTCTATCTAAGGCCTAAATTAAAATATTGTATGTTTGCCCTTCTCCCGACCCTGAATTTTGAAGCAGGCTAGGTAGGTAGGCAAAATATTTTATTTTTTTTATCAAAAAATAATTAGAGTAGGTAAATTTTTTCCAATGGGTAGGTAGGTAGGTAAATTATTTTATTTTAACTTTAAGATATAAAAGCGTAAGAAGTTTTTTTTTATGCATGTGAAGATGTATGATTGCACATCTTTTTATGTGCTGTTTGTATGTATTTGTATCATATTAGCTGTATTTGCTTTTGGAATAAACTGTTATTAGTACAGTATGTATGTTTTGCTTACAATTGTACTTTAATCACTTTTACAGGATACTTTTCTAATATCTGACACTTAGAAACATCAAAAATGCAACTACTATCCTTTCATGGCTTAATATGTAGTGAATGTACCTTTTGTGCCTTAAGTAACCACTATTGAATGCTGTTAGTTGATAAAATATTTTCCACGTTATGCGTCATTGTGCAAATTGACATATGGAACATTCCAGTCAATCCAACAACATGGAAACTGGGGGTTTTAACTAGTGTTGCATACAATTGCAGTAAAGGCTCTTATTCCTAGAGCATTTCAGGAAATTTCAGACATTAAAATTTCTAGAAACCTTTTGACATTGAATGCACAATTCTCCTGATATAATGCATTGAATCAATTGGTTTGAACGAACATATTTATTAATTGAACAAAATTTTAACTCTTCTAAACATTTTAACATATTTATTCAAATTTTAATTGTTAAAGTAAGACTTATTGATCACTAGCCGATCACCTCTGAGCTGGTGTTCGAGTCCCGTTTGTATTTAACAAAAAAGGGACTTCCCCAACTGTATGTGATTAGGTTTGTCAGTTACCTGCCCAAGGTCGGTGGTTTACTCCGGGTACTCCGGTTTCCTCCACCATTAAACACTGACCGCCCTACATGGCCCAGGTGGGTCGATAAAGGGCGTTAAACACCAACACACACACACACACTTAAAGTAAGACTTGAAATGTTTAACAAAATGAAATAAATCTCATGATACAACACAAGGTCATGACTAGAAACAAAATTGGCACAGTTGTCTTTTCTCAACTCAAAAAATTTACTAAGGTTTCTACTGTAACCTAGATTATCCCGACTAAAACTGACAGACAGACGGACGGACAAGGTAAAAACTATAGGGTGACGCATTCCTAATAAATAGCCGTTGTTTAATAATACTGTGCCTGACAGGATAATATGGCTGAGACAACTTGAAAGTCTTTGTGTATGGAGTCAGCGCTTTCCTGGCATGTCCATGTTCTTCATGTTTCTGTTGTTTATACTATTTCATGTCTTGCGTCCTTATGTTTTTGTGATTGTTGTTCAGATTTGTTAAATATATCCCTTAAATTGTGATTTTAGAATGCCAGGTTGGGCCTTGGTTTTTCTATACCTAAATGTTAACATGTACATTGAGTTTGTTGTATTCTGAAATGGCAACTTTACTGCCATTTTATCTCACAGAGGCGATTTTACTGCCATATTTCATAAAATTTGTGAAAATATAAATAACAGTTTCCTTTCTTAAAAGCTTCGTCTACTTCTGTCTCTTGATCCGTATCTCCAAACGCCGCCCCGGCAACATCGTCCCATATTTCTTTTGTATACACTTTTACGATCTTATTTTTGACCAACGTTTTCTTAAAATCATTTTTAATTTCATTTATGGTCACACAGAGTGCGGCCATGCTTGATCAATGTCATTCAGCAGTTTCAAATCTGAACCAAAAAATATTCTATGCAAACGCATGAAAGACCTGTTTTCGGATAACTATTGACTTTACTATCAACGTGTACGATAAAATCCGAAAATTCCAAGAAAAAAATTGCAGTCGGTAAATATAAATAAAAGATTTTCAGTCAGAAGCGAAACGGAATAAAATAAAATTTTGCCAATAAATGTAAATAAAATATTTTCAGTCGCAACGAATTTCGGGGGTCGGTCGGCTGAGGGCAAACATACAATATTTTAATTTAGGCCTAATTGAGGGATTTTTCCGGAAAAGCAATGAACTCGAAAATTGCGTATTATTCTTTGATTTGTAAAGAGTAGACTCTAGGTTGAAATGATCAATAGACAATAAATAAATGTTAAATAAGTGTAGGCTACACAACTTGCATAAAGAAACATCAATTTTAAAAAATTAGAATGGAAAACAGCCAGCAGTCTACTTGACCAGGGGTCCCTGCTTGCTGTCTTGTATTTGCCCAAGTTATTTTCTAACACTTTATTTCCAGTGGCCCAGTTTGGAAGGGTACAAAATGAAGACATAGTGTTTCCCGACAGATCTGATATAAATGTTGATTGGATCCAGAACACCAAGTCTGTTGTGAGGTTAAAGAAAGCTTCTGAAAGTATGTGGTCACAGTTGGTAATAACAAAAGTTTATTACATAGATGCATGTGAAATACCATTTTTTCCCTGTTAAATAAATTCTTGTAAATTCACAGTGTGAAATTACAAAAATTATTTTCACTCTTGCGTCATTTCCCGCCAACTCAAATATGATGTCGTGAATTGTATTGGGTTGTTGGAATGACTGCTGCGGTCTAAATTCATACGCTGTTTAAATCAATTTGTCAGAAAAGGATTAAATAGCTTTATTTATCTATGTAATAAATACGATAATCAATTAGGTCTCATGAATAACAAAAATATGATCACTCATGCAGGAGCACACATAGATTTAACTTGTGCGCAAAACTTGCTCCTCTCACTCATTAAGGTGGTTCGGGTGTATAAAACTGAGCATCTTTTTCAGACATCTTGCAAATTTTTAGTCTGGATTTCAATTAAAGTGAATAAAAATAACACAAGAGATACAAAATTTAATTCTTTATTTTATTTTATGAATGAAATAAATATAACAAATATGTTTAAACAGAAATTAAGCTTTTTCTAAAAAGTTCTATTTTCAGGGGAGATAATTGGCGGGAAAATGTGTGACAAATTTTTATATAGAAATGTGTAGGAAAAATTAGTTTTTGTTAAATATCCTAAAAAGAAGGTCCGTGACCCCAAGTTTTTATCATGTTTTTTAGTAGATAGTATATGCGGCTTGTAATTTGTGAAATATAATTAAAATCAGATGGGTTTCCAGGTCACAGTGATGCTAAATAACTCTTTTCCCTTTATAATCTATTGGAAAAACGATCTCTAGGCAACCAACTTCGCAAGGTCATAAATCTGTAAAAAGGTCCGTGACCCCCAATTATTTTTGCATTTTTTTAATGTTCTTTTATCAAAGTTTAATTCTGCAAAATTTAACAAAAATCTGATAGATTTTTCTTATACCCCCGAACCACCTTAAATCTGAGTGCATTCACCGACTCATGATCATATTTTGGTTATTCAATCGACCCAATTAATTATCCTCTAACACATTGTTAAAGGAAAAAAATTTCACAAGGGCTTTATTTTTGCCAGTTTTGTATCATTGATATAATTCCAAAGACCATTTCAAGTTTGATATCCATGTAATATGCAACAAGAACTCACATTAAATAAGGAATTCAAACCACACAGAACTATTCCCTTTAAATAAAACTACTACAAACTCTGTCATTATTTACATTCGTGTACATATTATATATATATAACTTATTTCAGTTGTATAATTATTGTTGTCTGTTTAATGTAATGTATGTATTTTGTATGGGAGAAGACATTCTAAGTTGTAGAACTTTGTCATAGGTGTTAACCCTCCCGAATCCTGCGGGAGCCTCCCGAAAATTTAAGCTATCTCCCGAGAAATAAATTACTCCCGAGCGGGAGACACTTAACTCCCGACTTTTAATACCCTCCCGCATAATCTCCCGTAGTTTTACATTTTATGACCCAAAATCATTCTTTCCTTTCCTTTTTATAAGTTTAAGAAACAACCAACGAATTTACTCAATCAGCTGATTGAAAATCGATAATCTGTCCTATTGTTTACCTGTCAGTGTTAACAAAACACACGAAATAGTGTTAATTAGTGAGTTGAGAACAATAAATGAGTTGAAATTTAATCCAATTATATCTGCTGGGTGACATATTTATTGCTTCCACACTTTGAATGAATACAGAGAGTGTTAAAAATTACGATCTCCATTGAAAAATTATAGATCGGGGGTAACATAGAAAGGGGGAGAGAAACTTGGAATAATGAAACAATTACCAAAATTACTTCCCTTTCTTTATGGAAACTATTTATCACTTTTAAGAAATGAAACAAAAGTGCACAAAAAGAAAGAATTTAGGCTATAAGTTTGATCATATGAACATTTTAAACACCTTTAAATTTGCTGTGCTTTGTCTCTGTTAAATTCATTGACTTTAAGTAGAGTCTGAAGCTGACTGAAATGAAATGATAGAAATTAAATACAATCAAATTAAAGTATGATTCTCTGAACCAAAAGAAAATATAATAGATATATTTAATCTATTACCATGATTACAGGTAATATTACACAATATCAGTGCCTGGGAATAAGCATGGTTTTATTCATATGCGCACAATTTTTAAGACAAAAATGTCGCTACACAAAATCTCCCTGAAATTAAAACTGGTTTCAGGGAGATCTCCCTCATTGGAGTCCCAAAAGGTTAACACCTATGACTTATGTCCTATCCCTTTGTCTTTGTTTGTTTGACAATAAAATATCCCCTTTAAATAAAACAACACCTCTTATAAATTAAAAATCCTTTACTGTACTGCAAATTTTAATTTTGGCTGAATTTCACATAGTGAAAATTGTGTTTATAAAAATTATACATGTTGAGCAACAGTTGAGACAAATTTTGAAACAATTTACTCATTAATTACTAATTTCAGCCTCTTTATATCAATAGATTGTCAAAAATTATAAATAAAAGTTTTTAGAAGTAAAGAAAGGAATCGAAATGGAATAATTAAAAGAACTCAACACTGATTGAGCTGATGGACAATTAATCGGATAGATGTTGTGAGACTTTTAATCACCTGATGTGTTTATCTGATCAAAGGAAGTCCTACCATAAAAAACTGACCTGGGAGTAGATTTGCTAACACCTTCAATAAAACAGCTGCATCGTGGAGTTTCTGCGCAGTGTTACACCCAAGTTAAGACTGTGTCAATTGCCAAGAATTGCATTGTTTCTCCGAAATTTACAGAGAAATTTTACTAAAATAACAATAGAGAGCTAATTCGGGTTGAGCTAGTTGTACATTTGTATCTTCTTTTGACCATCAGATTTTATGGGGAAAATCATTAGCATAAAAGATGTGGAAGAATCAAAGAGTCGCTTATGGGGCATTCAAGTGTCAAGAGTTTGAAAGGGCAACCACAAAACCGATAAGCATGAACAAGAACAGCATGAAGAAACACAAAACACAAAATCAACCAAAGGGAAATCAACTTAAGTCGTTACAAGAGTGAACTCAGGTGCTCCAGAAGAGTTAGCAGTTCCTGTCTGCTATAGCACATCAGTCGTGTTGCTCAATTGCCAATTCAGTGTGTTAAATCAGAAAGGGAAGACAGAACAAAATTCTTTGACAAACCAACATCTGCACTCATTTGAGAGATAGAAATCCCATATTCGTCAGCGAGTGCACAGTGTCCACTGTAAAATTTCTTGGGTGAATACAGAATTATAGGATACAGAAATATGAATTTTGGACATGTATGTATTCAGGTCTCTTGCATTTATATTCTTGCCTCCATTTATGTTTGAATATTCTGTGTAATGCCATACATCTGAAGTTGAATCTATTCATGGTTTGCTCTTTATTAAACAGGAAACCAGTTGATTGGTTATGAGAGTGTGTACTACAGGAATATTTCTAGTCTGTTTCCATCTTATCTGTTAGAGGATAGGTGAGAATATTTTCATTTTATTTCCATTTCGATCAGTATCCATCTGTCTGTCTACTGTCCATATGTCATTGATGGTTTCTCCATGATATCTGCAAAAAAACAAATAGGGTTTTAAATACAAATTATGACTATGATGTAGATGTATTGCTGACACTTAATTTTCCTGATCAAAGAATGATAACTCAAATTTATTAATGGATTGATCTCTTTTGATGAGAATAATGAATGGAGAGAAGGCCAGGAAATCTTTTACTTAACAGTTTTTCTCAGCAACTACTGTCACAGCCCCTTGATGTTTGGTATGGAGCATCAAATTTTGAAACGTCAAAGTCAATTCCTGCATAGTGACAATAATGCATTACAAGGTGAGCTTCGTAATTGATAGATTACCTAGCTGTTTGATTATTAAAAAGACTGGGCACTGTGTCTGTTTGACAAATTTTCTTGTTGTAAATTCTTTTTATTGAATTACTCATCTGCAACATAAGTTGGGAAAGGCCAGACATAGGTATTACTTTCCAGCAGTGACGGTGGTGTAAACTCTTTTGTAAGACTTTTGTGGAAAATGTATTGCATGAAAAGTATTATACCTAGGCATCTGATTGGTATACAGACATTTGGGGTCGTGGTCTACACAACAGGTACCATGTTGTGGGACCCTGATCCCATTTTCACGCTTCAACCACTCTGTGAATTTAGGTCTTTTTGGTGTCAAAAACTTCTTCTTAAAACTTTTGTGGAAAATAAATTACTTTCAAAGTATGATACTAAAGTATCTGATATTTTATATACAGACACTTGGTGTTTTGGTCTACAAAGCTGGCTTCATGCCATGTGACCTTTACCCCACTTTCATGCTTCAACTACTCTGTGAACGTAGGATTCTTTGGTTCTAAACTTCTTTGTAAGACTCTTGTGGAAGATGAATTACTTAAAAAGTATTATATTGATGTTTAGTATGTAGACTAAATTTTTTGTATACTTAAGGCTTAGATGTCATTGACATTGTTATGAACAAGCTGAAGAGGAAATTTTTTTGTGAAACTGATGAAGATCTATGGCCGAAACATCTAATAAATGCTTTATAAGATATATAGGCGGGTGACCAAGACCAGTTTTTAAAATGTTTAATTGTCATGAATAACATACAGCTATATTATACCTCTTTCGATTCCTTATAATATCTGCTTCAAAATAAGCTTGGTCGTCAAAGTCAAAATTGGTGCAAATTTTCTAAAATCAAGGTCAAAGGTCAACCTGTGTTTTTAACGGTTTTTTGAGAAACAACAATTTTCTGCGATTTGACAATTATTTTAGGTACAAACATAGAACAAACAAGTGAAATTGAATATTTCACTTGATTTTAGCCGATATACACGCTTTTTATAAATAAAGGAAACACCGTTAAGATTTTATTTCACTTTAAAAAAGGGGGAGGCGTTTGTGCTAATTTGGAACCTAAAAGTTTTTATCTAGAAAAAATATTGAGCTTTTAGAAATCTATTTTGGTAAAATTTTGAAGAGATATCATATCTTATTTGAATACTAAAACAAACTTTGACATAACTTAAACACAAGGCTTACAATTCGGACACAAATACATGCACCCTACAAAACTACGAGAATCACAACAATATATTTTTTGACAATTTTCAAAATTTTGTTTAGTTAATGATTTATTTTCGACGACATTTAAACTGGAAGTTTGCTTAATTCAACAAAAAATATCATCGAGAATAAAAATCGGCTTCGAAAATAATATTAAAATGAGTTTTATTAGTAAAAAGGGGGGCGGGTCAACCGATACATTTAATATAAAAAAACAATGGTGTCGATGTTTTCGAATTAGTTTTGTTTAAAAAATATTAATAAAAAAACAGTTTTGTTTATTTAATTTCAGCGGTTTTTTTACTACAAACGAGCACCATCCAAAACTATTGAAAACGAAAAGTACGCAAAACCAAAACGTTCGAACTTTTTCGTTTTATATCAAATTCAAAACCATATTATCTGTAGTATGATTTTGCTGAGCAACCAGTATTTTTCAAAAATTTGTTTGTTCTATTGCTATCTAATTATATTTCAAAGGGGCATTCCGAAGCCAAATGTCCGAAAGATGGAAGGAAAAATAGGTAAACACCAAACGGAACATGCATGAACAAACAAGAAACACAACAACACATAAACATCAACTAACAACCCGAACTTAAGTCGTAACGAGAGTGAACTCAGGTGCTCCGGACGAGTAAGCAGTTCCTGCCTGTTGCAACACACCCGTCGCGCTGCCAATGATAAACACAGAATGACAAATCTGGTATAGGAGAACAAAACAAAAGTTTATGACAAACCAACATCTGCACTCATCTTAGAGACAGAAACTCCATATCTCTCAATGAGCTGATGATGTCTTCCATAGAAGTTCTTAAGTGATGGCAACAAACGAGGAACAACATTACCCTGTGTTAACAATTTTTGTGTTAAGCGTACACCTTGCAAGCTCTGGAATAATGAATCAATTGTGAAAGGTAAACGCTATGCGCTGGAGCGGGCGGAATGTTTCCTCACAAGAAAGGAAAGTTGAAGTAATTACGTTTGTCATATAGATTTTTGTTTAAAGTTCTCCTTGAGTGTCTTTTTCGAGATCTAGATCTAAATATGAAACAGACTTCTCAGAATCCGTAGTGTCTTTTATCTCAAGTTCTTTGGGATATATGAGATGTAGAAAATCACCAAAGCGAGGATTGTTAAGAAGCGGTTGAACGATAGAGCCAGTCTACGGTCTTTTTTATCCAGAAGTGATTGTAAGAAGACTGCTTCATATGAATGAAGAATCAAATCGGCAAGCAAAGGGGTACAAAGTGGTGAGTAGTTGAGTAGGTGAGTAGAGGTGGTAATCCTTTTGGAATACCGATATAGATTTTGAAGCCCATACATTTGTGTTCTTATTAAGTTTCATGACACGGTTAATCTGTGGTGAGCACATGGGTGTTTATATTATAGAAATTATACATGTAAAGTTGTAGTGCATAATTAGTTTTTGTATGGATTTGTGTAATGTACATTTATTTATTGGACCAGTGGCAGTTTGCGAGTGTATCCTTGGGTAACCATCCAAATGAGCCTAATAGTTTTTATCGACATCTACATTTATGTGCATAGAAGACACTGAACAACCTTTTTTTTTTGTCCTTTCTGAAGTTCTAGCATCATTTCTGGATACCATTCTTGCAATTGAAAGTCATGAAATTTTCACCATTGACAAACATATCGAACTACGAACCAACCTTTAAGTTAGTACCCGACATGTTAACGACACTCTTGAGGATTTATCAGACCAGGAAAAAGGTTAATGTAACATCACAATATTACTTCTTTATAAAAGAGTCAGTAAAAATGAGGTATGAGAAATATAAACATTAACTTCGAAGACAAAGTAGCGATAAATTTTGATTTTTAAGTTTAGATTCACTCAGTTGTGCTTATATCGTACAGGCTACATGTACTTTGGATCCAAAAAACTAGTTTAACCTAACCATATGTAATATGTGCCTGTCCTAAGTCAGGAATTTCTGTCAAAGCTTAGGTTTGTACTCGTCGACTATGTCTTACTAGTTTTTTTTGTCTAGAGGGGGTCTTTTTTGACGTTTTTAGAGCTGGTTTTGAATTTTACCCATTATGTTTTATCAACCGGGGCCGATTTCAAGAGTAAGACAGCGAGCAGTAACCATTGGTCAGGTTGAACACTGCTGGCTGTTTTACATTGTGGATGTTTTAATTGCTGTAGTTAATGTATCATCTCTTTATTCACTATTCATCATATATATTCGGCAAGTCGCATTATATAACTGCAGCTGTAAAAAACTTGCTTTAATCATGATAAAGTAAATGTAAAAATCAGTGGCATTAGACAAAAATGGTCATATGCTAAATGTTGAATCAGGCATGCATATATTACCCGGTATCAGACCGCAAACTACTAATGCATATAAATTAAACTTTTAAACAACAGTCGATGGCAACTGTTTCCGTTGTGATTTTTTGAATTGCTGTTTGTTTATGCTTGTCGTGTCGCGTACACTTATATTCCACATCTCAATATCGTCTATATATCAACTAAAATGCCTTTTAAATTGCAACTTGTGTGCACTGCATGTCGTCGGCATGTTTTTGTGTTGTACATTTACGGAGATGACAACCAATAAGTTGGTATAACTTGATGTCCAATCCATTTGCTATATTTGCGATAACAAATTATTAAGAGACTAAGAGACTTCTGTCAAAAATCGTGCATCTGTAGGATAAAAGCAATGTGCCTATCACACAATTGTATATGCAAAAGGAGAAAATAAAAACGAGCAATCAACAGAAAACATCATATACAAAGCCCGACACAATACAAAAGAAAGAATAAAATCTACGACGTAAATTTGCACTAAAGAAAAAAAAACTTCATTTGGGAAGTGAACTTGTGCCATAATCACTTTCCAAGTATAGTCCTATTCTTTCGTATTTAATCATAGTCTATAAATATCAACAAACAGAATTGTTTAATATGTAATTTGGTATTTAAAGCCTGGAAATGACCAGTTTGCATTATACATGTATATAATAATATTAAAAGAACTTTTCCATTACAATGTTTTGAAAAAGATGGAGAAATTTCCATTTCCAAGATAAGATTCATTGATACACCGTCTTTGTTTTGGATAATAATTATGTCATATTTTAAAATTATATTTACATGCTATCTCTTAGAAGTCACAGATGACAGACGATTAAGAATTATATATTAAACAATAAATATAAACTTTTCAACACAATATAAAAATGCATGTTTAAATAAATTAAGAAAACACATACTTAATTAATCGAGTGTTTGGGTGCGCTCGACTTGTTTTACATGGCAAAGTTGATTAAACTCCGAACCATAACGGATTAACAGAAATTTCCGTGAAATAGACAAGACTTCTCATTTCATGTAATGTTTAATAATAATGTTATTTCTTGTATATACTAGAGGAATTATATAATTTTAATCATGCATTTTAAGGCCCTTGTCATATATATTATTTTCAACCTATAAATTTTCACCAATGTCGTTGTATCTTTAATAATTGAGAAACGGAAGTAGGTGTATGTTGATTTTTGTACAGAAAAAACGCTTTTTAACGCCAAAAACTCTTTGACCAATTAGTGTATACTCTGTAAATTTGTGTTTTTATGTAAAACAATGTTCCTTTTTGTAAAATATGTTGTGAAACAGACAATTTATCATATTTTGAAAAGAAAATAGACCTTTCACAGAAGCAACTAACATATTTTTTTTACTATAAAATTTGTCAAAAAATCCACTTTTGCGAAAAATTGCACCGTACGACTTTTTGACGACCAAGCTAAAATCAAAGAATAATCATTTTTCTACAAATGTGCAAATTTTCAGCTGTATGTTATGAAGTGAAATTAAACTCTCTTAATAATAGACTTTATTATAGTTGGTCACCGCACTAATACTATTGGATTTGAATATAATTCCCTGTGAATTTTTAAGAAACATTTAGTTATTATGTATGTTTAAAAATTTATGCATTTTAAAGTCCACGGGATGCACTTGCCAAAAAGCTTTGTAAGTCCACCATGGGCTGCATGTTAACAAAGCAATAGACTCCTTGTTGGGCCTCCAACATACTGTAAACCGGGAAATTTTCGTGGCAGTTTTATTTTCATGATGATATTGCTAGCCCGAAAATTAAACGACGCAAATAAACTTGTCTTCAATTGTAGTCTATGGACAATAACATTTCAGCGCGAATTTAAAACTTCGTGAACTTAAATTCAGTCGTCATACCGCAAAAATAAGAAAGTGCGAAAATTTCCCGGTTTACAGTACAGGGTTCAGCTTGTTGCAGTTGTATCATGCTGTGTTCCATGTATCTTTTTATTTGTGTTTTCATTACAGGAGAGTTATTTCCACCGACCTAGATGTGAACTCTGATATTATTGATTTTTCTATTGTCCCTCCAATACAACATCTAGACCCTCCACTGGTCATCAACTTTGAAATCCTTAAGGTAAGCAAATTTATAAACACTATAGTCAGTGACTTTTTATACCCCCACTCTTAAGAGAGGGGGCTATATTGCAATCACCTTTTCCGTCCGTCTGTCTATCCGTCCGGTTCAATTTTTCTGATTCTACTGGATGAATTTGTTTCAAATTTTCAAATTTGGTACACAGCTTCAGCATGATGAGTTATACCATGCCTCCCCTTTCCAGGTCAGTCCATAATCTACTTCCTGTTTTCCGATCTGACTTAGACTTTTTTAGGGTAAAAAATTTGAATTGGAAATTTTTCGTAACAGATTTCTCGGCTTCTACTGGATGGATTGTTTTCAAATTTGGTACACAGCTTCATCATGATAAGTTAAATTGTGCCCCCTTTCCAGGTCAGTCCATTATCTACTTCCTGTTTTCTGGGCCGACTTAGACTTTTTATTGGTCAAGAATAGACAATTTTGGTAACAGATTTCTTGGCTTCTACAGAAGGATTTTTTTCAAATTGGTATACAGCTTTAGCATGATGAGTTGTACCGTACCCCCCTTTTCCAGGTCAGTCAGTCATCTACTTCCTGTTTTCTGAATGGTCGAGTGGGGGTATGCTTAGCACGACTTAGTGCAACCCCTTGTTTTTCATGACCACTTGCCCACAGTGGATGTGGGCATTGGTTGGACAGTGGTTGGCATCAAATTGAAACAAGCATAAAGAATTTTCTAGAAATACTAGTCCATTGTTTCAAGAAAATAGACATTTTAAAACAATCCACAAAAATTTTTAAGTGGATAGCTAATCATTCAATTTTTCAGAGTTTGAAAATTAAGATTTGTAAAAACTTGGTGGACAGTGTTCTCTTGCCCACCATGAACGACTGGGAAGGTAAAAAAAGTCACCAACTTTAGTGTAGAATGTTATGTACTTTCCTTTTGATACAATCTATATCTACGTGAGTATCAGATGAGTCCTGTAGGATGAATCTGATACGAGACTAAATGTAGATAGTATCAAAATGGAAAGTATATAATATTCTCTTTATTACCAGTAGTAATTAATTAAAAAATAAACACATTTAACAAGTTGACAGTAGAATAACATCACATAATGTCACAAATTATGTCACATTTCATCACATTAGGTCACAGTTTTCAAGTGCTCCCACCTGAAATTTTCTTGTATCACGGACTGTCCATGATACTAAAAAAAAATCAGGCAGATGAGATCAAAGGGAAAAGCCGCTAATTACTGATAAATGTACTTCACTGCAACATGGAGCATGGACATTTCTGGGATGTACTCATCCTTTAGTTTGTCCCAAACTCTTTAATGTCTATTGCTACTATTCTCAATGATGATGGATATTAAATTTAGGACAACCTATAACTAATTTTAGTCATTTCTATATGACCGCAAAATTTTTGCAATCGTATTATGTTATGGCGATGTCATCATCTGTAGACACTTTGGTTTCTGTGCGATAACTTTAGTTGTAGAATCGATTGTTATAAAATTTTGATATGATCTTTATAACCAATAAAGAAAGGCTGGTATTGCATTTGGGGTTTCTGGTTCATGATACTGTGTCACAAACTTTTTTCCTGAGATTTTGAAATAACAGGAATAGGCTTTAAAACGTTAAATTTTGTGAAATTTATTTAAAAAAAAATCTGCCTTGAAGAGCTTTGCTTCAATAGCTTATTAAATGTCTAAAAGGCAATAAGGGGCAATATAATGTTCAAAAGATAAAAGAAGAAACCCAAAAATTGTTAAGCTATCACAACAAAACTGAAGATATTTGCACACAAAAATTTCCATTTGTATGATAGAGGCTTCATCATATTTTACAGCAGAGTTACAAGCACACAACAGAACAACCAAAAAAAAAAGAAGGCAGAGATTACAATACAACAGCAACTAAGCATTAAGTTAATGTTTTCATTGTTCATTCTTACTAAATCTGATTTTCTTTTGTTTTTAGAACGGCTTCACAAGACCAGTCTGTGTTTTCTGGGATTTAAATGCAAGGTAGGTAAAAACAAAATAACTACAAAAAAGAAATTTGTATGAGGGCTCAGTTTTTGTGAATTTTGTGTCATTAGTCAAATCAAACTTCATGAACATCTTTTAAAAGCAAATAAACACAAAATTTTATATGTGTAGATATTTCCTATAACAGAAGTTTTTTACTAATAAAGGTGTCCTTATGCCCTTCTTTTTATGTCGTATGCAACATGTTGCAGAAGCAACATATAGGAGTTACTTTGGCACCATCCGTCGTCGTCCTGCAGCGTCACAAAAATTTCCGTCGCAGTTTTCTGGGAAGCTAAAAGCCACAACCTCTTGATATTTGGTATGTGGCTTTTCTCCTATGGTACTATATAAAAGTGTAAAGCAATTTTATGCCCATATCTCTTCTACTTCTTGTTTACCAAATGCTTACGTCTTCCATGGAAGACCCTCATTCTAGTTTATGTTCAGAGGGTACCTGGCTCTTTTCTGCAACTCCTATTAAAACACAAAATGGATTTTAATGAAATTTTCACACAATCCTTATAGCATAAGGAAAAGTTATTGGTGAGAGTCCTATTATGAATTTGAATGGGATTGTAACCCAGTAATTATTAGAGAGTTGGATGTTTTTATGTGTATTGCTGCAGCTTATAGTTTTCCGAGAGCAATAAGAAGAGTTCAGCATCAATTTGCAGTTTGCAGTATATGTGGAATTGTTTTTCTTAGCTTCAAATTCACTCAAGGAGCTAGACTGAAGAATGATACAGGACCATCTTTGACCTGTTAATATGACCAGACTACTAACTCATGTATTTGATTTGTTTTAGAGCTTTGTCCACTTGAGCTAGACTGAAGAATGAAAAATCTTCAACATGTTAATAAACGCATGTACAAAAGAATTTGTTTTGTTTCAGAGCCTGGTCCACTCGAGGAGCTAGACTGAAAAATGCTACAGGAACTTCTTCCGCATGTGAATATGACCACAATACTAAATCATGTATGTTTTTTGTTACAGAGCATGGTCCACTCGAGGAGCTAGACTTAAGAATGCTACAGGAACATCTTCGGCATGTGAATATGACCACACTACTAACTTTGCTATACTGATGAGTCCTGTTGGATCAAAGGTTGATATATGTCTCTAGTCAATAAAGTATGAAAAACATAACCTGTTCATGTTTGTTGCAATACAGAGTAGGCACTTGCACTTAGAAGTGTTTGACTTTCATTCATGTCTATGTACAACCTTCCATATTTCACATTATTTTTGGAGCTCTCAAGCTTACAATTCTCAACAGATTATCTAGAAATGTACATTTATGTTCTAATTCCACAATCTCAACCGAACATAAAATATTTATCAAATAAAAACAAACACATGTTTCTAGGAACAGCTCAGCTACTGGTGTGCAGCTCAATTGATTCATTTAATGAATATAAAAGAAAGAGTTCATAATCGTCAGCATTAGTGTCGTTGTACTCGCCAGTCTACAAAATAAAAATCATAATATGAATATAAGTACAGTAAACATTAAACACATTCAAACCTTTGGGTGGGTGGGGGTTCAAACTGAACCACACAAAGGACGAGCTTCGAATAACATATTACTCTATTATACTTTAACAAGAAACTTATTCCCGTTTTGTCTATTTTATAAGATAAAAGTAAGATATTTGTCTGGCCTTTTCTTCATGTAAGGTAACACTTCAAAAGCTATGGTGGCATTTTTTTCTCGTACATCAAATAAACAGTAACCATTTACAATAGATCATCTACAGTGCGACATCATGAATATTTCACGCTTTATATTTTTTACATTTGATTTCATATAAAATTCAAATTTTTTTCAAAAAATTATTACATACTCATTTTAGAACCAATTTTTGTGAAATAAAAGCCAACAGATGTAGCAGTATTTCAAATTTATTTCTATATTTTGGCTTCTTAAAATATCTGATTGATTAGATTTTATCATAATATTTAGAACACAAATGAAATATTTTGGGAATCATTTTCCTTCATAATTCAACCAAATTTTTGTTTGTTTATTTTTTCAAAGTGTTTTATTGGCGTATAAAAATGAACCAAGAGGTTTCAGCAAATTTCCAAATAAATGAACAAACTTCAAATAATTCTGCATATTTTGGTTTTTATTTCATGAAAATTTGTTGAGAAATGACTTTGGAATAACTTTTATAAAAAGTACTAATTTATATGAATTATAAAGAGAAAAGCGTAAAATACAAATGACAACAAAGTTCCAGACAATAAATTTTACTAAGCCTGACGCGCGTTTCGTCTATTTAAGACTCATCGGAGGTGCTCTACCAAAAATATTGAAAATGCCAAACACTATATGATTATAAAGAGCATAGAGCAGTAAAACCAAAAATATTAAACTGGGGAACCAATTTATTACTACGATGATCAACCAATGTCTGGGATAGGAAGAACCTTAGGGTTTAGACAATTTGAAATTTAAACAGATAATTTAAAGCTTTGATGTTTTCTCCAACACAAAATTGTTGGTGCCGGAGCGGGCTAACAACGGGGAATTAAAACTCCACCAGCAGTGCTAAACTTCACGGGGTTCAAAATACAAATGACAACAAAGTTCCAAACAATAAATTTTGCTACGCCTGACACGCGTTTCGTCTATTTAAGACTCATCAGAGGCGCTCTACCAAAAATATTGAAAATGCCAAACACTATATGATTATGAAGAGCATAGAACAGTAAAACCAAAAATATCAAACTGGGGAACCAAATTATTACACATGTACTAAGATGATCAACCAATGTCTGGGATAGGAAGAACCTTAGGGTTTAGACAATTTTGAAATTTAAACAGATAATTTAAAGCTTTGATGTTTTCTCCAACACAAAATTGTTGGTGTCGAAGCGGGCTAACCTCGGGGAATTGAAACTCCATCAGCAGTGCTAACCTTCACGGGTGTTCAAAATACAAATGACAACAAAGTTCCAGACAATAAATTTTGCTACGCCTGACGCGTTTCGTGTATTTAAGACTCATCAGAGGCGCCCTACCAAAAAATATTCCAAACACTATATGATTATGAAGAGCATAGAACAGTAAAACCAAAAATATCAAGCGTGAAATACTTTTGACATTGCACTGTGCCTACAAGTCAGTTGTAAAAGCATTTTCTGATGTCCATTGATAGGTACCACAACATTTCTGTAACAGCAGTTTAATAACTTTCTACTTTCTTTTTCAGCCTTCAGGACATGAAACAACCCTGAATTACATCTCAGCCATAGGGTGTGGTATATCTATATTGTTTCTAGTCATCACAGTAATTGTATATGTACTCCTGTGGAAGTAAGTCACTATACATGTACCACCACCCTCCAATGCCCCTCCCTACCCCTCTGGACATGAGACAACCCTGAATTACATCTCAGCCATTGGATGTGGTATATCTATATTGTTTCTAGTCATCACAGTTATTGTATATGTACTCCTGTGGAAGTAAGTCACTATACATATACCACCACCCTCCAATGCCCCCTAAGTTATTATACATGTACCACCACCCTCCAATGCCCCTCCCTACCCCTCTGGACATGAGACAACCCTGAAAAACATCTCAGCCATTGGATGTGGTATATCTATATTGTTTCTAGTCATCACAGTTGTTGTATATGTACTCCTGTGGAAGTAAGTCACTATACATATACCACCACCCTCCAATGCCCCCTAAGTTATTATACATGTACCACCACCCTCCAATGCCCCTTCCCTACCACTTTGGACATGAGACAACCCTGAAAAACATCTCAGCCATTGGATGTGGTATATCTATATTGTTTCTAGTCATCACAGTTATTGTATATGTACTCCTGTGGAAGTAAGTCACTATACATATACCACCACCCTCCAATGCCCCCTAAGTTAGTATACATGTACCACCACCCTCCAATGCCCCTTCCCTACCACTTTGGACACGAGACAACCCTGAATTACATCTCAGCCATTGGATGTGGTATATCTATATTGTTTCTAGTCATCACAGTTATTGTATATGTACTCCTGTGGAAGTAAGTTATTATATATGTTCCACCAGACTCTACCCTCCCTTTCCCTCCCCTACCCCTTCAGCCATCGGGACACAAGACAACCCTGAATTTCATCTCAGCCATAGGATGTGGTATATCTATATTGTTTCTAGTCATCACAGTTATTGTTTATGTGCTCCTGTGGAAGTAAGTCACTATACATATACCACCACCCTCCAATGCCCCCTAAGTTATTATACATGTTCCACCAGACTCTACCCTCCCCCATATCCATGAATCAGTTCATATTTACAAGAATTTTTGAAAACAAAAGACATTTGACATGCACTAATAAAATGTTAGCATTTTATGAAATTTTTAGAGGTAGAGATTAAAGAATTCTTCTGACTGCTCCAGAATTTAATGTTAGGGGAGGCTGGAAGCACCCAACCACCCATAGAATTTAATTTAATATTTTCATATATTCCCACAAATTTTCTTTTAAACCCACCACTTAAAGTTTATCAAATAGAAGTGCCTCCAGTTCCCTAAAAAGGCTGTCTGTCTTGTAAGGGAAATGAACAAGAAGATCATTCAGAGTAGATAATTTTTCATGTATTTTTGTGGGTACCAATTTTCGTGGTTTCATCAAAATTGATAAGTTCATGGATTCTTAAATTCATGGTTATGATGTCTCTAGCATACAGCTCAATGTTTGATTTCCTTTACGTGGGGTATCAAATTTTGTGGGTCAATGTCACCCACGAAAATTAATACCCCACAAAAATAATGACATTGTTTGCATAAATATTAAAGGTTGCAAACATATCAATTTTACGTTGTAGTCTATGGATAATAACATTACAGCCAGAATTTAAGACTGCACAAGCTAAAATTCAGTCACCATACTGCAAAAAAATATGGTGTGAAAATTTCTTGGTTTTCATCATTCATTGTTTTAGCAGATCTGTTTGACATTTCTGTCATTCATATACCATGTTTTTAATCTTTTGTCTTTCAGGTATGTTAAAAGTGATAAAGCTAAGATATTGATCTGTTTATGTGTATCGTTGGTCATCTCCTATCTCTTGTTCCTGTTTGGTGTGAAGCAGGCTAAAAATAAAGTAGGTACATGGTATAATGATGAGTTAAGAGATCATCCATTTAACTTTTACTTATGTCCATCCGTCCGTACGAATTTCCATCAAGCTTTTCTAAGGAACCGTACATGGGAATGATTTAAAAATTGGTAGGATGGTTCAGTATGACAAGCAATTCGTCATAAACAGTTTTGAGACCTGTCAGACATCTACTTCCTGTTTGGGACTTAGGCCGATGTGAAAATATGTGAACATGACTATGAAAATTTCCGTCAAGCTTTTCTCAGAAACCATACATGAAAATGATTTGAAACTTGGTAGGATTGTTCAGTATGACAAACTGTATGTCCTAAGTGATTTTGAGACCTGTCGGATATCTTCTTCCTGTTTGGGACTTAGGCCGATGTGAAAATATGTGAAGATGACTTTGAAAATTTCTGTCAACTTATCAGGAACCCTACATGAGAATGATTTGAAACTTCGTAGAATGTTTTAGTATAACAAACTGTACGTCCTAAGTGACTTTCAGGTCTGTCAGACTTCTACTTCTTGTTTGGGGCCTAGCGGGGGCACCCGTGTCCCATGGACACATTCCTTCTTTGTTATTTTATCCCATGCTTCAAACTTTTAGATATTTATCTAGCAGGGTGATAAGCAAAATATTTTGTTGTTGTTGACTTTATCTTATGCATAAATATTACATTCATTCTTTATTCTATACTCTTAACGCTCAATTTCTGCCATTCATGATTATATCTAAGTGGTAAATTAAAAACATCAGGCAGTATTATAAGTTGAATTTGACATTTCATTTGCAATATTAAGTTTTCTGTTATCTCTTAAACTTAATGGGAAAAATAGATTGTTCATCAGAAAAAGTCATGGATTAAACAATTTCACCATCCCTGTATAATTGTGTTATATTTTATTTACACCTGCATTCTTGACAAATCTCCGCATGTTGAAAATAAAATAATGACTATGTTGCTTGGAGAAATAATTATACCACCCGCATACAAAGTTTAGGGGGGTATAAAGGAAACACCCTGTCTGTCTGTCTGTCCTTCTGTCTGTCCGTCCGTCTGTCTGTCAACATAACTTGTAAGCGCTTCTCCTCCTAAACTGCTTGAAAGATTTTGATGAAACTTTACCTGAAGGTAGTACATCATATGTAGATGGATGTCATTCAAGGGAGATAATTGGACTTAGACTTTTTAAATACATTATTAAACGAGAGACCTTGTAAGCGCAACTCCTCCAAAACCACTGCAGAAAACCAATATTTTATATTTATCTATGTCAGGTGTTTTTGTTTGTTTTGCATTCTTTGTTTATTTTAACCAGAATGCCTGTACAGCCATTGCAGTACTGCTCCATTACTTTTTCCTGGTAGATTTCTTCCTGATGTTATCCATGGCTATAGAGATTGCCTTCCAGATTCTGTATGTCATGCCAACCAAACCTAGATTCAAGAGACTTTTGCCTCTTGGCTTTGGTAAATATTAGAGATAATGCACAAAATTGTTGCCTTGGAGAAGTTTGGTAATATCAACAGGAGTTATGTCCCTTTCACCAAACAAACACAGCTTTTGTTCTGGATGACCACATGCTATGAAATATCACAGTATCTTTATCACAATGAAAGGACAGATGGGATTGATTTTCTGCAAAATTAATACATTTACATTATGTCTCTTGTTGTTGTGTTATTCTGCATCTCATTATTCTCTATTAGGTCTGTTTTTACTTGACGTATAATTTTTGTCCTACTTGTAGGGGCACCTGCTGCTATTGTTGGTATATCTTTGGGAGCCACACAGTTAAAAGGATATGGGAGCACCAGATTGTAAGTTTTGTTTATAACATTCTGTTGTCAGTCTAGTATTTTATAGCTGGTATTTTTATACCCCCACTCGTAAGAGAGGGGCTATATTATACCCCCACTCGTAAGAGAGGGGGCTATATTGCAATTACCTTGTCCGTCCGTCTGTCCGTCCGTCTGTCCGTCCGGTTCAATTTTTCTGCTGGATGGATTGGTTTCAAATTTGGTACACAGCTTCAGCATGATGAGTTATACTATGCCTTCCCTTTCCAGGTCAGTCCATCATATACTTCCTGTTTTCCAAGCCGACTTAGACTTTCTAAGGGAAAAAAAATTTGAAATGTGAAATTTTTGTAACAGATTTCTCGGCTTCTACTGGATGGATTGGTTTCAAATTTGGTACACAGCTTCAGCATGATGAGTTATACCGTGCCTCCCCTTTCCAGGTCAGTCCATCATCTACTTCCTGTTTTTCGCGCCGACTTAGACTTTTAAGGGTAAAAAATTTGAAAAGTGAAATTTTTCGTAACAGTTTTCTCGGCTTCTACTGGATGGATTGGTTCCAAATTTGGTACACAGCTTTAGCATGATTAATTATACTGTGCCTCCCCTTTCCAGGTCAGTCCATCATCTACTTCCTGTTTTCTGAGCTGACTTAGACTTTTTATGGGTAAAAAAAAGACAATTTTTCGTAACAGATTTCTCAGCTTCTAGAGAAGGGATTGATTTCAAATTTGGTATACAGCTTTAGCATGATGAGTTGTACCGTGCCTCCCCTTTCCAGGTCAGTCAGTCATCTACTTCCTGTTTTCTGAATGGCCGAGTGGGGGTATGCTTAGCACGACTTAGTGCAACCCCTTGTTGCAATCACCTTGTCCGCCCGTCTGTTTGTCTGTCCTTCCGTCCGGTTCAATTTCTCTGCTTCTACTGGATGGATTGGTTTTAAATTTGGTACATAGCTTCAGCATGATGAGTTATACTATGCCTACCCTTTCCAGGTCAGTCCATCATCTACTTCCTGTTTTCCAAGCCGACTTAGACTTTTTTAGGGGGGAAAAAAATTGAAATGTGAAATTTTTCGTAACAGATTTCCCAGCTTTTACTGGATAGATTGGTTTCAAATTTGGTACACAGCTTCAGCATGATGAGTTATACTGTGCCTCCCCTTTCCAGGTCAGTCCACATCTACTTTCTGTTTTTCGAGCAGACTTAGACTTTTTAGGGTAAAAAATTTGAAAAGTGAAATTTTTCGTAACAAATTTCATGGCTTCTACTGGATGGATTGTTTTCAAATTTGGTACACAGCTTCAGCATGATCAGTTATACCGTGCCTCCCCTTCCCAGGTCAGTCCATCATCTACTTCCTGTTTTCTGAGCTGACTTAGACTTTTTATGGGTCAAAAATAGACAATTTTTCGTAACAGATTTCTCGGCTTCTAGAGAAAGGATTGATTTCAAATTTGGTATACAGCTTTAGCATGATGAGTTGTACCGTGCCTCCCTTTCCAGGTCAGTCGGTCATCTACTTCCTGTTTTCTGAATGGCCGAGTGGGGGTATGCTTAGCACGACTTAGTGCAACCCCTTGTTGTTGACTACCGTACGCATGGTTTCATAATTATTTGTGAGGTACCAAATTTCGTAGTTTTCATGGGTTTCCTCACTTAACTTTGGCTAACACATAAATTTACAATGTCTAAGTAATGTTAATAGATTGTTGGCCAAGATAACTGTTTTTATGCCCCCTTGCAATCACCAGTGACCTTGTCTGTCTGTCTGTCTGTCCTCTGTCCCTCTGGTTCAAACTTACGGAAAAAAGTTCTTGGCTTCTACTTCAGGGATTGATTTCATATTATGTACACAGATCAAACATTATGAGGTCATCCTCTTACCATGTCAATCGGTCATCTACTTCTTTTTTTCCCAACCAACAGACACTTTTTAAGAGAGATTTTTTTATCAGCTAATACTAAAGGGATTAATTTCAAATTTAGTACACAGCTTCAGCATGATTAGATGTTTTGTGCCTCCCCTTTTCAAGTCAGTTGGTCATCTACTTCCTGGTTTCTGAGTAGGTTTAGATTTTTTGCTGGATTTCACTGAGTGAAAACCGGGTTATAAAATTGTAAATGTCCGGCGGGCAGCATGCGGGCGGGAAAAAATTTTCCTAACAGTTTTCTCAGCAACCACTAATCACAGCCACTTGATATTTAGTATACAGCATCAGGGTGAGGTCCCATAATGTGGGATTCAATTTCAGGTCTGTTGCTCACCTACTTCCTGTTTAATGAAATCCGGACTATTTTGACTTTGACAGATTTTTAAGGGTCAAAATTGAGAAGTTTGTCATAATAGATTTTTTGGCTTTTATGTAAAAGATTTGATTTTAAATTTGGTTCACAGCCTAAGCATTATGATTTGTACCTGCCGTTTCCTTTCCTGGTCAGTCCAGTTTGTTATCTACTTCCTGATTTTAGACTGGTTGATAAGAGGTATGCTAAGTTCAACCCCTTGTTTTAGTCTTGTTGTTCTTGGTCACTTTGCCTTGTTTTGTGTCTTGTTCAAAAACATATGAGATAAATTATCGTAAATAAGTTGATTTGAAATTACCTTGAGTTTCAATAAATATTTAGTCTCGGATTTAAATGGACTTGTTATTCCCTACTTCAAAGAAGAGGGGGGTTTACCTCTGTCTGTCCGTCCGCAACATAAATTTTGAAACATTTTACTCAGCACAGTGACTTGAAATATGGTATACCGGTATGACATCAGTGAGTATTAAGTCCTCTATTCCTAGTACCAAAATTAGGCCAGATATTACTGTTTACTGACTTAGTCAATTTGAGAGGGGGGCCAGGGTATACTTAAGTAAGCAGTGGTTTACAGATTTCTTGTTTTTCAGCTGTTGGTTGTCTGTTGATAAAGGAGTCATTTGGTCATTTATAGGACCTGCTCTTACTGTTGTGTTGGTAAGTCTTTTCATGATAAACATAGGCCAGATTTCACAGAGTAAGAAATCTGGGTAATAATACTTTATTACTGCAACTGGAGACTAGTACAGTCATGGCATACATTATAAAACAATGACATTGACATACATGAATAATAACACATTGACATATGGTTAATGTTCAGTGGCAGCTGAAGCCTGGTTGGCGGTTGGGGCAGCCAGGTCAGGTGGTGGGTGGGCGACCCTGGAAATAATTTTCGAAAGAGTTTGCTCAGCAACTATTACTAACAGCCTCTTGATATTTGGTATGCAGCATCAGCATGGGGTCCCATACCCTGGTATTCTATTTCTTCTTTCTATTTTTCTGTTTAATGAAATCCTGCCATATTTTACTTTGACATTTAGTTTAATAAGTATTTTTTTTTAACCAATAATTTTGTACAAAGTTTAAAGCATAAATACAGGG